>JARQOD010000001.1:678284170-678346306 GCA_033576555.1 Oophaga sylvatica
TTTTGCTCCGTCCTCCAAGTTACCAAATCATAACAGAATCCCCGGTGTTGGGGGTCTGCGGAACGACCTAATAAAAAAAGTAGAGAGAGGGTTCGCAGCCGGGGTCCACCGGCAGGCAGAACCTGCTGCTAGTAAGATGGCGTAAGTACTGACTCTGGTTATCCCTCAGAGTCCAAAAAATAAATGCCGTAGCGCCCCTGTGGCAGTTAGTGCGAACTCTGTTAATCCACAGAGCCGCTAGCGGGAATGCCACAGCGCTATATGGCGATAAGTGCGAACTCACTTAGCTTCAGTGAGCCGCAAAGTAAAACGCTAGGGGCGCTGACTAGCGTTTTAAAGCGAACCCTGTTGCGTCACAGAGCCGCTGAAAAAACCCTACTGTGCCAGGTACACAGCTAACTGCTGGCGGATAGCAGTCCGTGGTCATGCAGTCAGCAACCAAACAAGCAGCTCCTCCCCGGAGTACCCGGTTTCTAGAGGCTATTTAAAGCCAAGCCCCGAACACGTGCATACAAAACTCCTCCCCGGAGGTGCCGGTATTCTAGGGGTTTATTTCAGCCGAGCCCTAACCACATGCGTGCATGATCACACTGGCGCAAAGCACAAAACACAATTGATACTAGCGCACGGCCGTGCGGACAGGACAATTTTTATAGCAGCCACGAGCAGAAGACCTTCCAGAAAGGACCAATAGAAAGCTGCTTCAGATCACAAACAGCTACAAGCCCTTTCCCTGAGGACCAATAGGAGTCGTAGCTGTATCTGGCATATGACACCTGATCTCCAATGGGAGATCTTACCCTGGGCATGCTCAGAAGAAGAGACAGAGGACTTAGTCCCAAATCTGCCTGCTCCAGCACTGATTATGACCGAAGATCCAGGAGAGGCAACAGAAAGTCTCTGCACAGTATTAGACCGGGCAAGACGCTGGGACTGACGTCTCTGCTGAGCAGACTCCACTGCGGCCAGAGATGGATGGGGGACCGCAGCAGGAATGGCTCGATATTCCCCTTGTGCAGTATTGGGAACTTGAATCCTAACACCAGCCTTACTGAAAATTCTATGGTACTCAACAGAAGAGAAAAATAGTAAAAAATAAAGTTGTCAGAAATGTTTTATTTTATTATTATTTTATTTTTATATATATATATAAATTTTTCCCTCTTTTTCTCTGGGGGCTGAGGAGGAATTTTTTCTCAATGGAAATCAAGCATTTGTCCGATCGTGTGGTGGAGCAGCTTGCTGCTGAAGTTCGGAGTATGGCAATCTATCTCACTCGGATGCCTGTTGTAGAGCCTAAGATTCCTACTCCAGAGCTGTTTTTTGGGGATCGCTCTAAATTTTTGAATTTTTAAAATAAACTATAAGTTGTTTTTTGCCTTGAGGCCTACGTCCACAGCAGGTTCAAATTGTCATCTACCTGTTGCGCGGCGACCCTCAGGAATGGGCCTTTTCCCTGACACCTGGGGATCCTGTCTTGACTGATGTTGATGTGTTTTTTCAGGCTCTGGGGTTGTTGTATGATGAACCTAATGTTACTGATCAAGCTGAGAAAACCTTGTTGGCATTGAAACAGGGTCAGGAAACTGCAGAGCTATACTGTCAGAAATTCCGAAAGTGGGCAGTCCTTACTAAATGGAATGACGATGCCCTGGCAGCTCTTTTTCGGAAGGGTCTGGCAGAGACTGTAAAGGACATTATGGTGGGATTTCCTGTTACATCTGGGCTCAATGACTCTATGGCATTGGCCATTCAAATTGACAGAAGTCTACGTGAGCGTAGAAATATGCGAGAGGTGGTGACACCCTGCGAGCCAGCCCCTGAGGCCATGCAGTATGATGGAGTGGTTTCTGGGGCTCAGCGTCATGAGTTTCGTAAGCGTAATAAGTTGTGCTTCTACTGTGGAGACGCTTCTCATGCTATTTCCATCTGCCTCAAGCGGGGAAAACGTTTTGTGCGCTCAGTTGTTTTGGGTAGTGTTCAGACTAAATTTCTTTGGACTGTTACCTTGATTTGCTCCGTGTCCACATTTTCGGCTCAGGCTTTTGTTGATTCAGGAACAACTATAAACCTGATGGATTTTGATTTTGCGAAACATTGTGGTTTTCCCATGATACCCCTGCGGAAGTCTATTCTGTTATGTTTCGGTAGCTGAGGAGTGCAGGTAAAAAGGGCAATACACCAGAGCAGTTGGAATCTATGAGATTGCAGTACCCTGACTAACCACCACAACTAGAGGCAGCCGTGGAGCGTTCCTACGTTGGTCCTAGACGCCTCGTCACAGCCTGAGAAACTAACTACACCTAAAGATAGAAAGAGGAAAGCTATCTGCCCCGGAGCAGATCCCCAAAGAACATAGAAAGCCCCCAAACATGTAATGGTGGTTAGACAAGAAGAAATACTGACACAGACAGAAAATAGTATGAGCAAACGTTGGGGCCCAAACTACCTAAATAGAAAAGGATAGGAAGGGCACTTACTGCAATCCCAAAAAACCCTGAAAAGCACCAACTCTACTAATTTCAAAATCACCTGAGATCACACGACCTCTACCACCTAAATTAGTTCTCTGGTGTAACAAAATCAAAACAGCAGCCACTGAAAAAACTGGAAAAAGCAAAAGTACAAACATCAGTGGCTGAACTAAACTGAGAGGGCAAAAGCCCCCAGAGGGGACCCTGAAGGCCCCCACAGAAGTGCAGGACAAAGTGCAAAAATAAAGCACAAAAACAAAAAGAAGAAAATGTCTTATCTGTTAGCAGGAGATGCAGACACGACACAGCAGGCTACAAAGGAAACAGGACTCACGGATTGAGACCAGAACAATTGATCACCGGCAACCGTGATGGGAAGGCGACTCCCTTATATAAGACCAGTCAGTAACACCTGATTCCCACTCCTCACAATCTTCACTGGACAGTCCAGTACCGCTTGTAACCACCAGAGGGAGCCTCTGCTCAGAACTCATTTCAAGTCCATTCACAACAGTACCCCCCCTTGAGGAGGGGTCACCGAACCCTCACTTGAGCAACCAGGTCGGTCAGGATGAGTTCTATGATACGCACGGATGAGTCTCCTAGCATGGATGTCCGAAGCAAACACCCAAGAATTGTCTTCCTGACCATAACCTCTCCACTTAACCAAATACTGGAGTTTCCGTCTAGAAAAACGAGAATTCAATATTTTCTCAACCACAAACTCCATATTGCCCTCAACCAGAACAGGGTCAGGAGGCAAAGCAGTAGGAACCACTGGCTCAATAAACCTCTTCAACAAGGACTTGTGGAACACGTTATGGATCTTAAATGTCCCTGGAAGAAGCAAACGAAAAGAAACAGGATTAAGAATCTCCATGATCTTATAAGGTCCAATGAACCTAGGCTTAAATTTAGGAGATGCCACTCTCATAGGAATATTTTTTGAGGACAACCAGACCAAGTCCCCCACTTTAAACCGAGGACCATCAGTCCTATGCCAGTTAGCAAACCGTTGGGCCCTCTCCTGAGAGAGGGACAACCTCTCCACTACCTGGTCCCAAATCTGTTGCATACGCTCCACAACAGAGTCAACACCTGGACAGACAGAAGCCTCCGTCTGTCCTGAAGAAAATCGAGGGTGAAACCCAGAATTACAGAAAAATGGAGACATCAAAGTGGCAGAGCTAGCCCTATTATTAAGAGCAAACTCAGCCAAAGGCAAAAAAGAGACCCAGTCATCCAGATCAGCAGACACAAAGCATCTTAGATAAGTCTCCAATGTCTGGTTTGTTCTCTCAGTTTGACCATTGGTCTGAGGATGAAACGCCGAGGAGAAAGACAATTGAACACCAAGTTTAGAACAAAAGGTCCTCCAAAATCTGGAAACAAACTGGACTCCTCTGTCAGACACAATTTTCTCAGGAATGCCGTGTAAATGAACCACGTGCTGAAGGAACAAAGGCACCAATTCAGAGGAGGAAGGCAACTTAGGTAATGGCACAAGATGTATCATCTTGGAAAACCTATCACAAATTACCCAGATAACGGTCATTCTCTGAGAAACAGGGAAGTCGGAAATGAAATCCATAGAGATATGGGTCCATGGTCTCTTGGGCACAGGCAATGGCATCAACAAACCACTAGAGCGAGAGCAAGGCTTGGAGCGAGAGCAAGTCCCGCAGGACTGCACAAATTCCCTGACATCACGAGACAAGGTAGGCCACCAAAAGGACCGACTAACCAAGTCTCTGGTACCAAAAATTCCGGGATGCCCAGCCAACGCGGAACAATGAATTTCAGACATCACACTCTTTTTCCACTGGTCCGGGACAAACAATTTCCAACAGGGCATCGCTCGGGCCTATCCTCCTGACACCCCTCCAGAGCAGTCTCAAATTGGGTGAGATGGCGGAAAGAACTACACCCTCTTTCAAAATAACAGAAGGATCAGATAACTCAGGAGAGTCCGCAAGGAAACTCCTCGAGAGGGCATCCGCCTTAACATTCTTAGTGCCAGGAAGAAAGGAAACCACAAAATTAAAACGTGTGAAAAACAAGGCCCACCTGGCCTGTCTAGGATTGAGTCGCTTGGCAGATTCCAGATAAACCAGATTCTTATGGTCCGTAAGGACCACCACCTGATGTTTGGCTCCCTCCAGCCAATGTCTCCACTCTTCAAAAGCCCACTTCATGGCCAGTAACTCCCGATTACCCACGTCATAATTACGTTCAGTTGGAGAAAATTTTCGAGAGAAAAAGGCACAAGGGTTACTTTTAGAGGTCTCTGGATCTTTTTGGGACAAAACGGCACCTGCCCCAATTTCAGAGGCATCAACCTCCACCTGAAATGGCAAAGAAACATCAGGCTGCCGTAGAACAGGAGCAGAAGTGAATCTCTGCTTAAGTTCCTGAAATGCAGAGACTGCCTCAGGAGGCCAATTCACCACATCAGAACCCTTTTTGGTCAAATCAGTTAATGGTTTAACAATAACCGAGAAATTACCAATAAATTTACGATAAAAATTGGCAAAACCCAAAAATCTTTGAAGAGCCTTTAATGAAGTAGGTTGGACCCAATCACAGATGGCCTGAACCTTGACCGGGTCCATTTCAATAACAGATGGGGACAAAATGAATCCCAGAAATGAGATCCTCTGTACGCCAAAAAGACACTTTGATCCCTTTACATACAGAGCATTCTCTCTCAAAATCTGGAATACAGTTCGAACATGTTTCACATGAGTGTCCCAGTCATTAGAAAAAATCAAGATATCATCCAAATAAACAATCAGAAATTATCCACAAAATTCCTGAAAATGTCATTCATGAAGGACTGGAAGACAGAAGGAGCATTAGTGATCCCAAAGGGCATCACAAGGTACTCAAAATGCCCCTCAGGGGTATTGAATGCCGTCTTCCATTCATCCCCGTGCTTAATGCGAATAAGGTTATATGCCCCCCTGAGGTCAAGCTTGGTAAACCAAGTAGCGTTTTTCACCCTGGAAAACAGGTCAGAAATCAAAGGTAACGGTATTGATATTTTACAGTAATATTGTTCAAAAGACGATAATCAATACACGGCCTTAATGAACCATCCTTTTTGGCCACAAAGAAAAAACCGGCACCTAAGGGTGAAGAGGATGGTCTGATATGACCCTTCTCCAATGATTCCTTGATATAAGACCGCATAGCGTCATGTTCAGGTACAGACAAGTTAAAAAGGCGACCTTTAGGGAATTTACTACCAGGCACTAATTCAATAGCGCAGTCATAGCTCCTATGGGGAGGCAAGGATGCAGATTTACTTTCGCTAAACACATCAGAAAAATCAATCAAAAAGTCAGGAACATTCTGAGCCTGGGGGAGGCAGAAAAAACAGGAGTGTTGGTATTAACACATTGGCAGCCCCAACTGGTTACAGACACAGATTTCCAATCCAAAACAGGATTATGAGACTGCAACCAGGGAAGCCCAGTACGATAATATCATGCAGATTATACAGAACCAAAAATTTACAGCACTCCTGATGATCAGGCTCAACCCTCATTATCACCTGAGTAGAGAACTGAGGTTTATTCTCAGCCAAAGGGGTAGAATCGATCCCCAGTAGGGGAATAGACTTCTGTAGGGGTATCAAGGGAAACCCACAACGTTTAGCAAAATCATAATCCATCAGGTTAATAGCTGCTCCAGAATCAACGAAAGCCTGAGCAGAAAATGAGGACAGAGAGCATATCAGAGTGACAGTTAATAAAAACTTAGTCTGAACACTACCCAAGACAACTGAGCGTGCAAAACGTCTTCCCCGCTTAGGGCAGACTGAAATAGCATGAGATGCATCACCACAGTAGAAACATAACCCATTGCGCTTTCGAAACTCATGACGCTGTGCCCCAGACACCACTCTATCACACTGCATGGGTTCAGAAGCAGGTTCACAAGGCAACACTATTCCACGCATACTTCTCCGCTCACGCAAACGTCTGTCAATTTGAATCGCTAATGACATAGAATCATTGAGACCAGAGGGGACAGAGAATCCCACCATAACATCCTTTACATTATCTGACAGACCCTTCCGAAAAAGGGCCGCCAAAGCGTCGTCATTCCACTTGGTCAGGACTGCCCACCTACGGAATCTCTGACAGTATAACTCAGCGTCATCAAGCCCCTGATTTAATGCCAACAAGGCTTTTTCAGCTTGATCAGTGACATTAGGCTCATCGTACAATAACCCCAAAGCCTGAAAAAATGCATCAACATCACTCAAAACAGGATCCCCAGGTGTCAGGGAAAAAGCCCAATCCTGAGGATCGCCGCGCAGGAGAGAGATGACAATTTGAACCTGCTGCGCTGCGTTCCCTGAGGACTTAGATTTTAAGGCAAAAAACAATTTACAATTATTTTTGAAACTCTGAAACTTAGCTCGATCCCCTAAAAACAAATCTGGCATGGGAATCCTAGGTTCCACAACAGGCAACCCAGCAAGATAGGCAGCAATACTCCGAACCTCAGTGGCAAGCTGATTCACACGGCCAGACAACTGTGCAAACTCCATTGAGAGAAAAAAAAAATCCTCCCCAGCACCCAGAGATACAGAGGGAAAAAAAAAAATTGCAACAAACAGAAAAATATCTCTGACAACTCTGACAACCTTTTTTCTTTCACAATATTTTTTCCCTTCTGTGAGTACCAAACAATTTTCAATTTTTAGGCCGGTGATACTGTTATGTTTCGGTAGCTGAGGAGTGCAGGTAAAAAAGGCAATACACCAGAGCAGTTGGAATCTATGAGATTGCAGTACCCTGACTAACCACCACAACTAGAGGCAGCCGTGGAGCGTTCCTACATTGGTCCTAGACGCCTCGTCACAGCCTGAGAAACTAGCTACACCTAATGATAGAAAAAGGAAAGCTATCTGCCCGGAGCAGATCCCCAAAGAACATAGAAAGGCCCCAAACATGTAATGGCGGTTAGACAAGAAGAAATACTGACACAGACAGAAAATAGTATGAGCAAACGTTGGGGCCCAAACTACCTAAATAAAAAAGGATAGGAAGGGCACTTACTGCAATCCCAAAAAACCCTGAAAAGCACCAACTCTACTAATTTCAAAATCACCTGAGATCACACGACCTCTACCACCTAAATTAGTTCTCTGGTGTAACAAAATCAAAACAGCAGCCACTGAAAAAACTGGAAAAAGCAAAAGTACAAACATCAGTGGCTGAACTAAACTGAGAGGGCAAAAGCCCCCTGAGGGACCCTGAAGGCCCCCACAGAAGTGCAGGACAAAATGCAAAAATAAAGCACAAAAACAAAAAGAAGAAAATGTCTTATCTGTTAGCAGGAGATGCAGACACGACACAGCAGGCTACAAAGGAAACAGGACTCACGGATTGAGACCAGAACAATTGATCACCGGCAACCCTGATGGGAAGGCGACTCCCTTATATAAGACCAGTCAGTAACACCTGATTCCCACTCCTCACAATCTTCACTGGACAGTCCAGTACCGCTTGTAACCACCAGAGGGAGCCTCTGCTCAGAACTCATTTCAAGTCCATTCACAACACTATTCCTTTGCTGTGTATTGATTCTACCCCTTTGGCGGAGAATAAACCCCAGTTTTCGACCAGGTGATAATGCGCACTGACCCAGACCACCAAGAGAATTGCAAATTTTTGGTGTTACATAATTTCCATGACATTATTGTACTGGGTTTTCTTTGGTTACAGACTCATAATCCTGTTTTGGATTGGAAGTCTGTGTCTGTGACCAGTTGGGGCTGTCAATGTGTTCTCCCAGTCGGAAGATGTCCCCGACTATTTGGCTGATTTTTCTGATGTATTTAGTGAGAGTAAATCTGCATCCTTGCCTTCGCATAGGAGTTATGATTGTGCGATTGAGTTGGTACCCGGTTGTAAATTTCCCAAGGGTCGGCTCTTCAATTTATCTGTACCCGAGCATGAGGCTATGCGATCATATATCAAAGAGTCTTTGGAAAAGGGTCATATCAGACCATCCTCTTCACCTTGGGCACCAGCTTTTTCTTTGTGGCCAAGAAGGATGGTTAATTGAGGCCATGTATTGACTATCATCTCCTTAATAAGATCACGGTTAAATATCAATATCCGTTACCCCTGATTTCTGATTTGTTTTCCAGAGTGAAAGGTGCCAGTTGGTTTACCAAGCTTGACCTTAGGGGGGATATAATCTTAATCGCATCAAGAATGGAGATGAATGGAAGACGGCGTTTAATACCCCTGAGGGGCATTTTCAGTATCTAGTGATGCCTTTTGGGCTCACTAATGCCCCTTCCGTCTTCCAGTCTTTCATGAACGATATTTTACGGGACTTGGTGTATAAGTTTCTGATCGTTTATTTGGATGATATTTTGATATTTTCCAACGACTGGGATTCTCATGTGGAACATGTTCGGAGGGTATTCCGGATTTTGAGAGAGAATGCTTTGCATGTTAAGGGATCGAAATGTCTCTTTGGAGTACAGAAGGTTTCATTTTTGGGATTCATTTTGTCCCCGTCTGCTATTGAAATGGACCCGGTCAAGGTTCAGGCCATTTGTGATTGGGTTCAGCCCACTTCATTGAAAGCTCTTCAGAGATTTTTGGGTTTTGCTAATTTCTACCGTAAATTTATAAGTATTTTCGCTGGTATTGTGAAACCACTGACTGATTTAACCAAAAAGGGTTCTGATGTTGTAAATTGGTCTCCTGAGGCAGTTTCTGAGTTTCAGGAGCTTAAGCGCAGATTCACTTCTGCTCCTGTTCTACGGCAACCTGATGTTTCTCTACCATTTCAGGTGGAGATAGATGCGTCTGGGATTGGTGCAGGAGCCGTTTTGTCCCAAAGAGATCCTGTAACCTCTAAGATTAACCATTGTGCCTTCTTCTCCCGAAAGTTTTCCCCAGCTGAACGTAATTATGATGTGGGGAATCGGGAATTATTGGCTATGAAGTGGGCGTTCGAAGAGTGGAGACATTGGTTGGAGGGAGCCAAACATCAAATTGTGGTCCTCACTGATCACAAAAACTTGATCTATCTCGAATCAGCCAAACGATTGAATCCCAGACAGGCCAGGTGGGCCTTGTTTTTCACACGTTTTAACTTTGTGGTCTCCTTCCTCCCGGGTACTAAGAATGTTAAGGCGGATGCCCTCTCTAGGAGTTTCCTTGCGGATTCTATTGATGTGGCTGAGCCTACTGCCATTCTGAAGGAGGGTGTTGTTCTTTCCGCTATCTCACCCGATTTGAGACTGGCCCTGAAGCAATTTCAGGGGATAAACCAGATTATTGCCCTGCAGGAAAATTGTATGTCCCAGATCAATGGAGAGAAAAAGTTATGTCTGAAGTTCATTGCTCTTTGTTGGCTGGTCATCCTGGTATTTTTGGTACTAGAGATTTGGTGAGACAGTCCTTTTGGTGGCCTACTTTATCTCGCGATGTCAGGAATTTTGTGCAGTCCTGTGGGACTTTTTCTCGTTCCAAGCCCTGTTCTCGCTCTAGTGGATTATTGATGCCACTGCCGGTGCCCAGGAGGCCATGGACCCATATCTCTATGGATTTTATCTCTGACCTCCCTGTCTCTCAGAGAATGACTGTCATTTGGGTTATCTGTGATAGATTCTCCAAGGTCTTCATCATCAACAACTCTCCTTCCTTGCCATCACTGAAACCTGGCTGACACAGAAGATTGGAGGAGTCTTTAAACTAGGGACTAGGGGGAGGGTATTCATTTTATGGGAGGGGAAGGCAGTGCAGATAGAGACCTGGGCACAAATAATGAAATTGGGGGTGGGGTTAGAACAGTTAATAATTTAAGAAAGAATAGAGGTTCAGAGAGATACATAAAGTGCATGTATACTAATGCTAGAAGCCTCACCAACAAAATGGCGGAATTAGAATTAATTTTGTTGGAACATAATTATGACATGGTGGGGATATCTGAGACGTGACTGGATGGATGAGAGCCACGACTGGGCGGTTAATTTACAGGGCTATAGTCTGTTTAAGAATGACCGTAAAAATAAGCGAGGTGGGGGTGTGTGTTTATATGTAAAATCATCCTTAAAACTCATCCTGCGTGATATCTGTGAATCTAATGAAGATGTAGAGTCTCTGTGGGTGGAGATTAGGGGAGGGAGAAAAATAATAAATTACTGATAGGGGTTTATTATAAGTCTCCTAAAATAATGGAAGCAACCGAGAATATCCTCGTAAAGCAAATAGATGAAGCAGCAACTCAAGGAGAAGTCATTATTATGGGGGACTTCAACTACCCTGAAATACATTGGGGAACAGAAACCTGTAGATCCAGCAAAGCTAATAAGTTTTTGGCAACTATGAGAGACAATTACCTTTCACAACTAGTTCAGGACCCAACAAGAGGGGAGGCACTGCTAGACCTAGTATTATCCAACAGGCCAGACCGCATATCAAATATAAGGGTTGGGGGTCACTTGGGTAATAGTGATCACAAAATAATAAGCTTTCATGTATCCTTTAATAAGATGTGTAGTCAGGTGTTACAAGGACACTAAACTTCAGGAAGTCAAATTTCCAACGGATGAGAGATGATCTTGGTGCAATAAACTGGGACGATATCCTGAAACATAAAAATACACAAAGAAAATGGGAGACGTTTATTAGCATCCTGAATAGGACCTGTGCACAGTATATACCCTATGGGAATAAACATGCTAGAATTAGGAGGAAACCACTATGGCAAATAGAGCTGTAAGGGGCGCAATAAGGGACAAAAAGAAAGCATTTAGGGAATTAAAGCAAGTAGGTAGTGATGAGGCATTAACTACTACAGAAGACTGAATAAATTCTGTAAAAAGCAAATCAAGACAGCAAAGATTGAGGCAGAGAGACTCATTGCCAGAGAAAGTAAAAATAATCCCAAAATATTATTTAACTACATAAATAGCAAGAAACTAAAAAATGATAGTGTTGGTCCCCTTAAAAATAGTCTGGGTGAAATGGTGGATGAAGATGAGGAAAAAGCCAATATGCTAAATGACTTTTTTTCAACTGTATTTACACAAGAAAATCCCATGACAGATAACATGATCAGTGATAAAAAAAAATTCTCCATTAAATGTCACCTGCTTAACCCAGCAGGAAGTACGGCGGCGTCTAAAAATCACTAAAGTTGACAAATCCCCGGGCCCGGATGGGATACACCCCCGAGTATTGCAGGAATTAAGTACAGTTATAGATAGACCATTATTTTTAATCTTTAAAGATTCCATAATAACGGGGTCTGTACCACAGGACTGGCGTATAGCAAATGTGGTGCCAATATTCAAAAAGGGGGCAAAAACTGAACCTGGAAATTATAGGCCAGTGAACTTAACATCCACTGTGGGTAAAATCCTGGAGGGTTTTTTAAGGGATACTATATTGGAGTATCTGAGGCTGAATAACCTCATGACACAGTATCAGCATGAGTTTACGAGGGACCGTTCTTGTCAGACTAATCTGATAAGCTTTATGAAGGGGTAAGTTCAAGACTGGACCAAGGGAATGTAGTGGACGTGGTGTTCATGGACTTCTCAAAAGCTTTTGATACAGTGCCACACAAAAGGTTGATACATAAAATGAGAACAATGGGGATAAGGGAAAATATGTGTAAGTGGGTTAAGAACTGGCTCATGGATAGAAAACAAAGGGTAGTTATTAATGGAGCACACTCGGACTGGGTCACGGTTAGCAGTGGGGTACCACAGGGGTCAGTATTGGGGCCGCTTCTCTTTAACATATTTATTAATGACCTTGTAGGGGCATACAGAGTAGTATTTCAATATTTGCAGATGACACTAAACTCTGCAGGGTAATAAATACAGAGGAGGATAATTTTATATTACAGGAGGATTTATGTAAACTAGAAGCTTGGGCTGATAAATGGCAAATGAGCTTTAATGGGGATAAATGTAAGGTCATGCACTTGGGTGGAACAAACAAGATGTATAATTATGTGCTTAATTGTAAAACACTGGGCAAAACTGTCACTGAAAAAGACCTGGGTGTATGGGTGGACGACAAACTCACATTTAGTGGCCAATGTCAGGCAGCTGCTGCCAAGGCAAATAATGGGATGCATTAAAAGAGGCATAGATGCTCAAGAGGAGAACATAATTTTACCTCTATACAAGTCACTGGTGCGACCACACTTAGAATACTGTGTGCAGTTCTGATCTCCGGTGTATAAGAAAGACATAGCTGAACTGGAGCAGGTGCAGAGAAGAGCGACCAAGGTTATTAGAGAACTGTGGGGTCTGCAATACCAAGACAGGTTATTACACTTGGGGTTATTTAGTTTGGGAAAACAAAGGCTTAGGGGTGATCTTATTACAATGTATAAATATATGAGGGGACAGTACAAAGACCTTTCTAATGATCTTTTTACTCTTAGACCTGTGACGGGGACAAGGGGGCATCCTCTTCGTCTGGAGGAAAGAAGGTTTAGCCATAATCACAGACGCAGATTCTTTACTGTAAGAGCAATGAGACTATGGAACTCTCTGCCGTCTAATGTTGTAATGAGTGATTCCTTACTAAAATTTAAGAAGGGACTGGATGCCTTTCTTGAAAAGTATAATATTACAGGCTATATTCACTAGTTTCCTAGATACTGCGTTGATCCAGGGAGCTAGTCTGATTGCCGTATGTGGAGTCGGGAAGAAATTTTTTTTTCCCCAATGTGAAGCTTACTGTTTGCCACTTGGGGTTTTTTTTGCCTTCCTCTGGATCAACATGTTAGGGCAGGTTAGGATAGGATATGGGTTGAACTAGATGGACTTAAAGTCTTCCTTCAACCTTAATAACTATGTTACTATGTTACAGCCTCTCCAGCTGCGCTTTCCTATGGCGGATTCCATCTCTCTCACACCCCTCGCCCCAGCAACAAACGTGGTGGAGGGGTTGGCTTGCTCCTGTCTGACACCTGCTCCTTTACCCCTATTCAACTTCCACCCTCCGCTGCTATTCCCTCGTTGGAGGTGCACTCCGTCCGCATCTATTCCCCCTCCAACCTCCAACTGGCTGTCATCTACCGCCCTCCGGAACTAGCCATCTCCACCTTTCTCGACCACTTCACCACCTGGCTTCTCCATTTCCTCTCTGCTGACATCCCCACCATCATCATGGGCGATTTCAACATCCCCATTGACACTTCCATCCCGGCTGCCTCTAAACTTCTATCGCTCACGGCTTCCCTCGGCCTCACTCAATGATCCTCTGTGGCCACTCACAAAGATGGTCACACGCTGGACCTTATCTTCACCCGTCTCTGTTCCCTCACTAATCTCACTAACTCCCCACTCCCCCTGTCTGACCACAACCTACTGACATTCTCTTCCCTCTCCTCTGTTAGTACGCATCCCCCACTCCACGAACTCACCCACCCTCGCAGAAATCTCAAACAGCTCAATTTACAATCGCTCTCTGAGTCCCTCCTCCCTCTCACAGACATAGCCTCACTTAATGACACAGATGTTGCAGCCACATTTTATAACACCACAATAAAAGCCACACTTGATTCGGCCACCCCCCCTCACGCAGAGCAAAACTCGTACAATCAACAGGCAGCCCAGGCTGACCGGCGTGACCAAAGAACTGAGACGGGCTTCCAGGGCTGCCGAGCGGAGATGGAAGAGAACCCATTCTACCGAGCACTTCAATGCATGCAAGCAGTCCCTCACCAGCTTCAAGTCCACGCTATCTGCTGCAAAACAAACTTACTTCGCATCTCTCATATCCTCCCTGTCTCACAACCCTAAACAGCTCTTCAACTCTTTCAATTCTCTACTCCATCCCACAGCACCTCCTGCCTCTCCTCTCATTTCTGCTGAAGACTTTGCCTCTTTCTTTATGCAAAAGATTGATACTATCAGAGAAGGCTTTGGCCCGCAGCCCCCAATGCCCCTCTTAGCCACTCAGCCCTGTTCTTCCAAAACCAGCTTCACCACCATGACAGAAGATCAGCTCTCCACTCTCCTGTCAAGATCACACCTCAAAACTTGCACGCTTGACCCACTCCCGTCCCACCTCATCCCTAACTTTGCCACAGTCTTCATCCCTACTCTCGCACACCTCTTCAACCTTTCACTTACAAATGGTGTCTTTCCTTCATCCTTCAAACATGCTTCAATCACACCCATCCTCAAAAAGCCCTCCTTTGACCCAACCTCTGTGTCTAACTATCGCCCGATATCTCTTCTCCCCTACGCTTCAAAACTACTGGAACAGCATGTATATCTCAAACTGTCCTCCCACTTCTCCTCCTGTTCCCTCTTTGACCGGTTACAATCTGGCTTCCGACCGCATCACTTAACTGAAACTGCCTTAACTAAAGTCACTAACGACCTGCTAACCGCCAAGAGCAAGCGACACTACTCTGTCCTCTTTCTCCTGGACCTGTCTTCTGCCTTCGACACCGTGGACCATTCCCTCCTGCTACAGATTCTCTCATCTCTTGGCATCACAGACTTGGCCCTATCCTGGATCTCATCATACTTAACAGACCGAACATTTAGTGTCTCCCTCTCACACACCACCTCCTCACCTCACCCCCTGTCTGTCGGTGTTCCTCAAGGCTCAGTCCTAGGACCCCTACTCTTCTCCATCTACACCTTCGGCCTGGGACAGCTCATAGAATCCCACGGCTTGCAGTATCACCTCTACGCCGATGACACGCAGATCTACCTATCTGGACCTGACCTCACCTCACTACTGACCAAAATCCCACAGTGTCTGTCTGCTATCTCAGCCTTCTTTTCTGCTCGCTTTCTCAAACTGAACATGAACAAAACAGAATTCATCATCTTTCCCCCACCTCATTCTACCCCTCCACCAGACCTATCCATCAATGTCAATGGCTGCTCGCTTTCCCCCGGTCCCGCATGCTCGGTGCCTTGGTGTGATCATCGACTCTGCCCTCTTTTTAAAACCACATATCCAAGCCCTGGCCACCTCCTGCCGCCTCAAACTCAAAAATATTTCCCGGATCCGTGCATTCCTCAATCATGAAACCACAAAAACACTATTGCATGCCCTTATCATCTCCCGCCTCGACTACTGCAACCTCCTACTGTCTGGCCTCCCTTCTAGCACTCTGGCACCACTCCAGTCCATCCTACACTCTGCTGCCCGACTAATCCACCTGTCTCCCCGTTATTCCCCAGCCTCCCCCCTATGCCAGGCCCTTCACTGGCTTCCTATTGCCCAGAGGCTCCAGTTCAAAACCCTAACAATGACATACAAAGTCATCCACAACCTCTCTCCTCCATACATCTGTGACATGGTCTCCTGCTATCTACCTACACGCAACCTTCGATCCGCTCAAGATCTCCTTCTCGTCTCCCCCCTCATCTCTTCTTCCCACAACCGCATACAAGACTTCTCCCGGGCTTCCCCCACACTCTGGAACTCCCTGCCGCAAAACATCAGACTTTCACCAACAACGGAGACCTTCAAGAAGAACCTGAAGACCCACCTGTTCCGACAAGCCTGCAACCTGCAATGATCCTCAGTCTACTGAACCATCGCATGACCAGCTCTACCCTTTCCTAGTGTATTCTCACCCATCCCTGCAGACTGTGAGCCCTCGTGGGCAGGGTCCTCTCTCCTTCTGTACTTGTGCGTCCCTTGTCTAGCACATGTTTATTGTACATGTCTATATTTTTCCCTTTTCATATGTAAAGCGCCATGGAATAAATGGCGCTATATAAATGTAATAATAATAATAATAATGATCCATCTTGTGCCACTGCCTAAGTTGCCATCCTCTTCCGAGTTGGTACCCTTGTTTTTTCAGCATGCGGTTCGTTTGCACGGTATTCCGGAGAACATTGTGTCTGACAGGGGAGTCCAGTTGGTTTCTAGATTTTGGAGGACATTCTGGTCTAAACTGGGAGTTCAGCTGTCTTTCTCCTCTGCGTTTCATCCTCAGACCTATGGACAGACTGAGAGAACAAACCAGACCTTGGAGACTTATTTGAGATGTTTTATGTCTGCGGATCAGGATGACTGGGTCTCTTTTTTGCCCCTGGCTGAATTCGCCCTTAATAATAGGGCCAGTTCTGCCACTCTGATGTCTCCTTTCTTCTGCAATTCTGGGTTTCACCCTCGATTTTCTTCGGGGCAGGTGGAGGCTTCTGTCTGTCCCGGTGTTGACTCTATGGTAGAGAGAATGCAGCAGATTTGGGATCAAGTAATGGATAAGTTGTCTCTCTCTCAGGAGGAGGCCCAACGATTTGCCAACCGGCATAGGACTGGTGGTCCTTGGTTTAAAGTGGGTAACTTGGTTTGGTTATCCTCAAAGAATATCCCTATGAAGGTTGCGTCTCCAAAGTTTAAGCCAAGGTTCATTGGCCCTTATAGGATCTTGAAAGTCCTTAATCCAGTTTCTTTTCGCTTGGCTCTTCCAGGAACGTTTAAGATTCATAACGTCTTCCACAAATCTTTATTGAAAAGGTTTGTCGAGCCAGTGGTTCCTATGGCTGCGCCTCCTGAGCCTGTTTTGGTTGAGGGCAATCTGGAGTATGAAGTGGAGAAGATATTGGATTTTTGTTTCGCTAGACGGAGACTCCAGTACTTGGTTAAATGGAGAGGTTACGGTCAGGAGGACAATTCTTGGGTGTTTGCTTCTGACATTCATGCTAAGAGACTGGTTCGTGCCTATCACCGAGCTCATCCTGATCGGCCTGGTGGCGCAGGTGAGGGTTCGGTGACCCCTCCTGAAGGGGGTACTGTTGTGAACGTGTTGGAGACAATTTCTGAGCTGAGGCTCCCACTGGTGGTTGCTGACGGTACTGAGGCTGTATCGAATGACAGGGCCTCCTCACCTGCCAGCGACGACTGGCAATCAGGAGTCACTGACTGGGCTGATTTAAGGGAGCTGCCTTCCCATGATCCTCGCCGGTGATCAATTGTTTCCTGATTCATTTGGAAGTCCGCTGGTGTCTTGCCTTCGTCTGCTACCTTCAGATAAGATATTTTCTGCTTGTTTCTATTGTGTTTGCTATTTCCATTTTTGTCTGCACCTTTGTGGAGGTTAGCCGGGTCCCCTCCTGGGGCCTGTGCTACTCTGTTTTTCAGTAGCCACTGTTATTTGTTCAATTGCTCTTTCCCTGCTTTTTGAGTGGCTGCGGGCTAGCCTTGTTCACACTGAGATCTGATTTAGTGGGTGGCGAGATCGTGTGATCTCAGCATTTTTGAAATCAGAAGTGTTGGAAGTTTTGCTAGGGTTTTGCTGGGTTGCAGATAGTATTCTGTCCTGTCCTATGTAGGCAGTGTTTGTCCCCAGCGTTTGCTCACTCTTTTTTCTGCCTGTGTTTGTGTTTCGTCTTGTCTAACCGCCATTATATGTTTGGGGGCTGCCTATTCCTTTGGGGCTCTTCTCCGGAGCAGTTAGCTTTCCTGTTTCTATCTTTAGGTGTAGCTAGCTCTCCAGCTGTGCCGAGGCGTCTAGGACCACCGTAGGTACGCTCCACGGCTGCTTCTAGTTGTGCTGTTACTTTAGGGATCTGCAACCCATTAGTTTCCAACCTCTCAGGTGTTCGGCTGCCTTGCTGTTTTGCTCCTGTCCTCCTCAGTTACCAAATCATAACAGGGCAGCATATGGGGCAGCATATGGGGCATAATATATGGGGCAGCATATGGAGCATAATCTGTGGAGCAGCATATGGGGCATAATCTATGGAGCAGCATATGGGGCTCCTGATTCAATATGGCTATTCAAAAACATTTTACCTACTTTAATTTTACTTTTATTGGTATCTATTTTTATTTTTGAAATTTACCAGTAGCTGCCTCATTTTCCACCCTAGGCTTATACTCGAGTCTATAAGTTTTCCAAGTTTTTTGTGGCAAAATTAGGTGGGTCGGCTTATACTCGGGTCGGCTTATACTCGAGTATATACGGTATATAAAACTAAAAAAAAAAGTTTAAAAAATTTTCTGGATTGAATTAGTTATCCATAGATTTTAATATGGTTAGTGTTACATTACGTTGGTATATAAAACCCTCAAGAAAGTTTAAAAAAAAAATTTCTGGATTGAATTACCATAGACATCCATAGAGTTTACCACAGTTAGTGTTACATTACGGTGGTGTATAAAACAAAAAAAAACTGTTACAAATTTTTTCTGGAATGAATTATTCATCCATAGAGTTTAATGTGGTTAGTGTTATACCACGGTGGTATATAAAACAAAAAAAAGTTCAAAATGTGTTTTCTGGATTCAATTAGTCATCCATTACTGTTTAATGTGATTAGTGTTACATCACGGTGGTATATAAAACTCCAAAAAAATTGCCTGCCGCAGGTGACCAATTTTTTCAAAATAAAAAATAAACTTGGTTTCCAGAGACTTAGCAATTAGAAAATGCATAAGGTGTGAGGTAAGTGACGGGGAAATGGAAGTGCTGATGATAGTGGACGCAGACGCCAAGGACATGGAGCAGGTGTGACTACGCCTGTTGCTGAAGCACAAGAAACATGCCCATCCTAGACACATAGCTTCCTGTCCCACTTTGCAGCGAGGCACGTAACTCCACTTCTGAAGGCACACCAGTGCCAAAAGGTGGTTGGTTGGATAGCAGATAATGCTTCCAGCATGCACACAATCTTCCCCATGGTCCAGTCTCACCAGCCAACAGTTTGGATCACTTAATCTTCATTCTGATCCTCCTTTCTCCCACCTTGTTGATTCACAGGAGACCAGTGATCACACACTAGAACACTCAGAGGAGCTCTATACAACATCATTTCTTGATTGTGGGCTCTTATCCTGCATGTTACAAGTGGATCAGCTGTTTAGTGATGCACAAAACTTAGCAAAGCCGCAGTCACAAGAAGATGACGGTGAGGAACGGCAAATTTTGTCTATAGAGATAAATGATAATGAGACACAATTGCTGATAAGTCTGGTTGTTGTTAAGTCATCAAGTCAGAAGGACCAGGGTGTGGTGGTGGAAGACAAGTCACCGACCCAAACTAGGAAGCTGGCCTGGCCTGCAGCGCTGAGGGAGAGGGAACAACAGCACCGAAACAGACAGGAAGAGAAAGTGGGGTGACCAGAGGGAGAAGGCAGGCAACTGTTCCGCAGAGCACCGAGACTCCTGAATTTTTCCATGAGAGAGTTAGGTGTTCCCCAGTCTGGGACTTTTTTAAAAAGAGTTAAAAAAAATATCGTCATTTGCAACCTGTGCCATGTTAAGATGAGCGGGAGCCTAACCACTAAGAGCCTACCACCAGCATGATAAGGCAAATGTAATCTACTGTAAGCACTCAACTCAGTGGGCTGAATGCCTGGGTCCACGATTGGTGCCAGTGAGTGACACCACTGCCTCTTCCCCTGTGCTAGGTGCTTCCTAATCCCTAGTCCCTGTTACTGGTGCAGATGCCTCCCACCACGCACCTGTTCTTGCACATTTTGAGGCACCATTAGGCACTTCAAAAAGCTTGTCCCAGCACAGTTTTCAGTTGTCCCTACTCTAGGCCTTGGAATGAAAATGAAATTTCACACCTAGCCACCCACAGGCCAAAATGTTAAACAGGCACATGTCCAGGCTCCTTGCCTTGGAAATGTTGCTGCTTAGGCTTGCAGACACAGAGGATTTGCATTGACCCATGGCAACAGCCGTCGGTCCCCAATCGTCACTATTTCTTCTGGTGTGGCGTCCACACTTTGTACCATGTAAAGGAACATCACCTTTGCCCTCAACAACGCAGTTATTGGAATAGCTGTCATGAGCTGCTTTGTTTGTGGGATTAGGTAGTTCAGAGGTTAATCTGGACTGCCTCACTCTGAGATTCTGGGAGGCTTCTTAGAGCCTCATTGAGGAGCCATTCCCTGTCGCTTATACTTTGACCCTTGACCGAATGTGTGTGACCCTGTGCTTTGTGCTTGTGCTACTTTATGCTTGCTTGGTTTTGACTTAGTTCTGTTCTCATTACGAGTTCTGTCTGTCCCTCCTGTACTACGTTGCTATCTCCGTGTATGACTCCTTGCCTTTGTTCTGACAATTCTCTTCCTTCCCTCCTGTACTGCGCTGCTATCTCCGTGTATGACTCCTGGCCTATGTTCTGACTATTCTCTGCTCGCCCCTCCTGTACCACGCCGTCCTCTCCATGTATTATCCCCGTTTGTCCGACCTGAGTTTCCCTCTTCACTACTCCAGGGTCCATGTAGCATCCTGCACTCATCTCCATCAGCAGGACGCTAAGCCCTGCCCCCTGTAGTCACATAATCGTAGGTCCTTTTGCTTTCTGGTACCTTCAGCGTCTCCTCTCACCATGCTGCTCAGGTCCTGTCTGCCTGAGCTTCCCCTGCAGGATCTGACCCCGGGCCCTTCCGCCGTGTGGTTGAGTCACCCTGCTCAGACGTGGCAGTTCGCCGGTGCTGACAGGATCATGATAATAGCACAATTCAAGACCGACACATGAACAAGAGCTTGTGACCAGAGTTGCTATATTTCCCTGACAGCACACTGGGTGAACATTGCAGAGGCTGGGACTGAGTCCAACACTAGCACGGCAAATGTGCAACCGATGCCGAGGATTGCTGGCGAGGATTCTATCAGGGTTTTCTCCACCTCCTCCACCAATTCCTGCAAACCCTCCTCCTCCATCTCCGATTTGTTATCTCAGATCACATCTTACACATCAGCCAGAAGCTGGAAGCACTGCAGCAATGCCTCAGCAATGCAGCAACAGGCTCTGCTGAAGCTGATTTATCTAGGAGACAAACAGCATACAGACCAGACAGACCTGTGGCTCACGCTGCTGAACATACAACCTGGCATGGTCATGTGTTTATCACATTGTTACCTGTGGGCAGCTGTGAAGCTTGGCAAGCTCACACACCCTCAATGCTTGGCCCACGTGCTAAACGTGGTTCAGCAGTTTCTTTGACATTATAGTTAGCGCAAAAATTCCACTTCTGTGCCTACTTAAACAGTCACTGCTCGCAATTAAATCTGAAGCTTTCCATGCAGACAAGGTGGAAATGGAGGAAGACATGAAACAAGGAGATAATACCCAGCCGCATCTCATCTGCTCATACTATACTTTCAAAATATTGTAATGAGGCCCGCCAGTAGTTGCCTTTAAGTGTCTTTGGATGACTGGATGGCCCTCCTTATAATGTTTTACTGGCTTTGCACTGTGTTCAAAGCCTTTATGAGTGTAGAAGGGCTACAACTACACTTTCTTAATTTTTTTATGAGGCACTCCAGTTGGTGCCTTCAAGGGTGTAATATATTTTCGTCCTGGTTTTGCACTGTGTGCAGAGCTTTCATGAGTGTAGAAGTACAACAACTACACTTTGTTCACAATATTTGAAAGAGGTACAACAGTTAGTGCCTTGAAGCGTGTAAGGATGACTCTGCTTGTAATTTTTGGTAGGCTTTGCCCTTAGTGCATAGCCTTAATGAGTCTAAGAGCACCTCTGCATGACAATTTGTACAGAATGTGTATGAGACCCTCCTTTGTATCTAATATTGTGTATCTGTGTCCCTCTGAGACACTAATTTTTGACACTTCATAAATTGCACTGAAATTTCCATCTTTTTAATAAAATATTCACTTTTGGTTTAATTAGATTATTTTTTAAAATCATTTTAAATATTGCTTTATAAACAAGTCATTGTATAGGAAAGAATGTTTCTTAACATTTTTTTCCTGTAAACTCCAATTTCACTTCGATTTTGAAAGTTTAATTGACAGTCCTTAAAATGGAGTAAAAGTGTGACACCATTGTTCTCCGCAGCGATTTGAGATTCAGAGATGCTTATAGGGGTGTTCCCTATGCTGGTCTCTTTTTATTCAAGCCCTTTTTTCATCCATTTCAACATTTTTACTGCCCCCCAGACCTCCTTGTAGGGTCTGTTGGTAAAATGCTCAAATTTCCCATTGACTCCCATTATACTCATTACTTGAAACGAGCAT
Organism: Oophaga sylvatica; assembly: GCA_033576555.1. Taxonomy (NCBI): domain Eukaryota; kingdom Metazoa; phylum Chordata; class Amphibia; order Anura; family Dendrobatidae; genus Oophaga; species Oophaga sylvatica. Next base: position 678,306,629 of record JARQOD010000001.1, read on the forward strand.
CTGAGCATTAGGAATTGCTCGGTTCGAATAACGAGAATCCGAGCATTTTAGTGCGTCCTCATACCTAATTATTATCAATTATTAAACATAGACTGTCTATGGAGAAGCTACAGTTGGAGAAAGAATAGAATCAGTTGAAAATTTAGTTTACCAGCTGCAAGGCCCTGGAGCCAACTGACCTGTTCTTATCACTTCTTGCCACAATAGCACAAGATTCAATCTGTATGAGAGTCTGCCAGAAACACTCAAAGTGAAGGGTTTTGATCTGCGTCTGCAATTGCTGATCCTTTGAGCTGGTTGCATGTGGTACCTCTAAATTCAACTTCTGCTGGCTTCAATGTATGTTGGCAGGTAACATTTAACCTGCACCTTAGCAGGCTGTGTTATTCAATGTAGTATCCAAGAATATTAACCCTGGAGTCAAACCGCATGACTAGCTATTGATATAGCAGACTCTATAGTTGTAATATACTGAATGGAATTTAAAGGGACTCTGTCAGCAGGTTTTTGCTATTTAATATGAGATCAGTATAATGTAGAGACAGAGAGTTTCATTCTATCAAAACTACAGCGAGCAGTCCAGTGAGTAACACATAGCTGGAATCTGGGTCTTTGCCCTATATCATGCTGCTCTCAAATTATATAGCAAAAACTTGCTGACAGATTCCCTGCAACAAACTCTTTGTTTTCACCTTTATGCCCTCTCCAGATTACAAGTAATAATTGAGAAAATAACAGCTTTCCAAGCCTTTAAATTCAGACTTGCCTAGATATGCTCAATTATTACTGCAGAACTAGGCAAACTTGCCAATCTAGGTGAGCAAAGAAACAACTGGAGGTGTAATGGCAGTCACACTTACAGGGCATCACCCTGATTTCTCAGAAACTTAACTAACTTAATCCTGTTTACATGTAACAATAATTGTTGCGGTTCCATGTAATCAGACCTATTAATGCTTGGCGTAGATGAATATATTATTGTTTATTGCTATTCTTAATAGTATCAATAAGTGTTATTCATCCAACATGAATGATACATACAATGCTATGATAAGCCTTGCCTCCCAAAATGGCGACATATGTTACATTGAAATTACAACACCAAAAAGCACAAGATGTAAGGTTATGCAAAACAAGGACATGTAGTTTAGCTATGATCTGTAAATCATCAAAATTTGAAATTTGAAGCATGTATCTCCAATCTGTGGCATATGGGAGAGGCATAAAAGCCATATTGAAAGCAATTTTGTAGCCAAATGAAATCTCAAAAATCAGATCAAGTCTTGTAGAATTACTGTGCAATACCTCCTGTTCATTGATGTGCCAGTTATCACCACTTATCACAAACTGAGGGAGTCAGAATCTTTGAACTAGTTGACCCTGGTTTATTATTCCGGAAGATCGCAAAGCGCATAGGCTGAAATGTCAGCATTGTTAAATGTTGAGCATTCCAATGGATTAGAGAACAACAAAATGGCAAGCAAGAGGTGCACAGAATCGAACCTGTACAAAAATAAGAATGGTTTGTAGTGATTTAATTCTGTCCTTCAAGTGAAATTGGACATCACATACCAACTTTAAGGCATTACAATGACTACACAAACCTCCAAAGCATTTATATAACATTGGGCTATAAGCAAGAAGTCCAGCTATAGGTGTTTCAATGACCTCACACCACTGCTCTTAAAATTTATTATGGTGCAGAGGAACACGGCAATGGAAGCTGGAATGGAAGTCTGTCATCTATAGACATGAATACCATGAGTCCCGCTTTGTCTTGGATGTAATTATAGCCAAATATTGGTCTGGAGACCACGTTGGCAACACCATGAAAAAGACTTCAAGAGGGAACATCACACTGACTCTACTCTAAGGATTCTGGTGTTGGGGTGGAAATGTACAGTCATGGCCAAAAGTTTTGAGAATGACACAAATATTAATTTTTACAAAGTCTACTGCTTCACTTTTTCTAATGGCAATTTGCATATACTCCAGAATGTTATAAAGAGTGATCAGCCTAATAGCAATTACTTGCAAAGTCAATATTTGGCTAGAAAATGAACTTTATCCCCCAAAACACATTTCAACATCATTGCAGCCCTGCCTTAAAAGGACCAGTTAACCTCTTTTCAGTGATTGCTCCATTAACACAGGTGTGCGTGTTGATGAGGACATGGCTGGAGATCAATCTGTCATGATTAAGTAAGAATGACACCACTGGACACTTTAAAAGGAGGCTGGTTCTTGGCATCATTGTTTCTCTTCTGTTAACCATGGTTATCTCTAAAGAAACACATGCAGTCATCATTGCAATGCACAAAAATGGCCTAACAGGGAAGAGTATCGCAGCTAGAAAGATTGCACCTCAAGGAGAGAGGTTCCATTGTTGCCAAAAAGGCTCCAGGGCACCCAAGAATGACCAGCAAGCACCAGGACCATCTCTTAAAAGTGTTTCAGCTGCGGGATCGGGCTACCAGCAGTGCAGAGCTTGCTCAGGAATGGCAGCAGGCAGGTGTGAGTGCATCTGCACGCACTGTGAGGCAGAGACTCTTGGAGCAAGGCGTGGTCTCAAGGAGGGCAGCAAAGAAGCCACTTCTCTCCAGAAAACACATCATGGACAGACTGATATTCTGCAAAAGGTACAGGCAGTGGACTGCTGAGGACTGGGGTAAAGTTATTTTCTCTGATGAATCCCCTTTTCGATTGTTTGGGACATCAGGAAAACGCCTCATTCGGAGATGACAAGGTGAGCGCTACCACCAGTCTTGTCTCATGCCAACTGTTAAGCATCCTGAAAACCATTCATGTGTGGGGTTGCTTCTCAGCCAAGGGAATCGGCTCTCTCACAGTCTTGCCTAAAAACACAGCCATGAATAAAGAATGGTACCAGAATGTCCTCCAAGAGCAACTTCTCCCAACCCTCCAAGAGCAGTTTGGCGATCAACAATGCCTTTTCAAGCATGATGGAGCACCTTGCCATAAAGCAAAGGTGATAACTAAATGGCTCAGGGAACAAAACATAGAGATTTTGGGTCCATGGCCTGGAAACTCCCCAGATCTTAATTCCATTGAGAACTTGTGGTCAATCATCAAGAGACGGGTGGACAAACAAAAACCTAAAAATTCTGATAAAATGAAAGCATTGATTATGCAAGAATGGACTGCTATCAGTTAGGATTTGGTCCAGAAGTTGATTGAGAGCATGCCAGGGAGAATTGCAGAGGTCCTGAAGAAGAAGGGTCAACACTGCAAATATTGACTTGCTGCATTAACTCATTCTGTCAATATAAGCTTTTGTTACTCATATGTTTGCATTTATATTTCTGTCTGTGATACAAACATCTGTCAAACACACATAAAAACCAGAGGGCAGCAGATCATGTGAAAATATAATATTTGTGTCATTCTCAAAACTTTTGGCCATGACTGTATGATAGCCTGATGCTTTTATTCTTCATTACAGGTGCACTAACAGCTTGACAATACATTGATTTGGTGATGAAACCAGTGACATGGCCATATCTCCAGAGTTTCCCAATAGCAGTTTTTCAACACTATGATACCAGGCCACATATTGCTAATGCTATTGTGAACAGCTTGCATGCACTAAATGTGCTACCATGGACTGCAGCATCTCTAGACTTGTCTGCTAGCAAGCATATCTGGGATAACATTGGTGGGAAATTGTAAAAAGAGCTGCCGCTAGCGGATCTTGATGACTTGTATGCTGAAGTGCATTCAGCAGGGCACAACATTCGTCATTTTTTATCATTTTCATATAATTAATATCTATTAATCATGTGATTTCCATAATACCACAACTTTTCTTTCTTGTTGCAGTTTCAACGTTGAGTGTATGTAGCAAAGCCAGGTAGGCCTAAGTTAAATCCTAGCAATGCAGGATTTGATTAAATGCACTTCCCTAGCTTTTTACTAGAACCAGGCACTGTGGTCACTAGGTGTGTAAGTGGGCTGAATGAAGCAGGGTCGAGTGAGCTGCTGGTGAATGACCAACCAAAATGTGAACAGTGTAACGAGACTAGTGGAATCATTCCTCCTCTCGTGTATGAAGTTTGCTCTGGAAGCAATCTGTTCGGGTGAGCCTGCACTGACATATATGAGCCGTGCTAAAAGAACTATTTATTTTTTGCGATACTTTGTGCCTAGAAGAGGCTGTTTTTTCATTTTGAATCCATTGGAGCCTTATAAAAGAAATAAAAGTGCACCTGCTTGGACAAAACCGCATTGTCTGTATGAACGCTACCTAAAGCTTATCTGAGTGATTCCCTACAGTATGATGAATATACTGGTCAATATTTTTCTAGAAACTTATCATTTATTGGGGGTTTGAAATGTTGCTATATGTACTCTAGGGCAACAACTCAACTCCAAATCACCTGCAGAGACATGCAGTTACATGTTTTTTTCTCATAATATAAAATAGCATATTGCTGGGATGTGTCACCACTATATCATATGGAACTTAGGGCCCCGTCTCACATAGCGACACACCAGCGATCCCGACAATGATCAGGATCGCTGTTGTGTCGCTACATGATTGATACTGAGCTGCCAAACAGGCAGCTCAGGCAGCGATCAGGACATCGACACTGTGGGTAACAAGCGACGCACGTCGCCTAGTTACCCACAGTGTACGTTGGATACCAGCGCACTCATGCAGGGAGCTGGTAACCAAGATACACGTCGGTTTCCAGGCGCTGCGCGGTGCCTGGAAACCCGACGTGTACCTTGGTTATTAGCTCCCCTGCAGTAGCGCGCTGGTATCCAATGTACACGTCGGGTTTCCAGGCACAGCCCCGCGCCTGGAAACCTGATGTGTACCTTGGTTAACAGCGGATCGCTGGTCTCCTGCCTGTCACATGCAGCGATGCGTGCTGGCCAGCGGGAGACCAGCGATCAAAAAAAAGTCCTGACATTTCTGACACGACCAGCGATTCACAGCAGGGGCCTGATCGCTGGAATGTGTCAGACATAGTGAGATCGCTGCTGAGACGCAGCGATCTCGGTAGCGATCTCGCTATGTGAGACGGGGCCCTAACACTAATCCTGAGAATGGAAGGGATACAGCACCAGTTTATCAAGGTGATACCTTTAAGTTTTTCACATATCACCTCTCCAGGCATCTGGCTGGGAATGGTACCGAGGTTGTCCATTTTCACTTGAAGAGGATTATTTTGCAGTTCCTGTTGTGCAGGGAAAAACATTGAACAGATAGCAGCACAAGCAATGCCGAGTTCCCTTGATTAAGTAAGGGTTATAGAGGACAGATCTCGATAAATCATAAAGTGATGGCATATACTAGTAATATAGTAACATAAAACAATTAAAAAAATGACAATATTACTGACTGTAGCCACCATACAGGAAGATTACTACATTAATCTTTTATATAATGATCTGGATAATAAGTAAGCATGCTGTATGCCCCTGAGCTCCCCCTAATGGCAGCTGCAGACCACCAGAATTGTATCCTCCAATGCTATATCTATTCCGGAAACTTGCAGATCTTTATCAAGAGAATGCATTAACCACAACAAAGATAGATTAAATGGTGTAAAGCCCCTGTCTAACATAGCGAGATCGCTAGCGAGATCGCTGCTGAGTCACAAGTTTTGTGATGCAACAGCAATCTCCCCAGCGATATCGCTGTGTGTGACACGCAGCGACGATCAGCCCCCTTGCTGGGTATCGCTGATCGTCGCTAAATGTCCTGGACATTTTTTTGATCGTTGGTCTCCCGCTGGCCGACAAGCATCGCTGCGTGTGACAGGCGGGAGACCAGCGATCAGCGAGCTGGTAACCACGGTAAACATTGGGTTTCAAATCCGATGTGTACGTTAGATATCAGAGCGCTGGTGCAGGGGAGCTGGTAACCAAGGTAAACAGCCGGGGGGCGCTTAGAAACCCGCTGCTTACCTTGGTTACCAGCTCCCTGCAACAGCACGCTGGTATCTAACGTACACTGCGGGTAACTAAGCGACGTGCATCGCTTGTTACCCGCATAGTCGCTGTCCTGATCGCTGCTGAGATCTGCCTGTTTGGCAGCTCACCAACGATCATGTAGCGACACACCAGCGATCCTGACAAGTTCATATCGTTGTCGGGATCGCTGGTGAGTCGCTATGTGTGACGGGGCCCTAGGGAATTGGCTCTCTGGTAGACGCTGGTGCACAAACAACGATCTAGTTTGTTGGATAAAAGTAGGGCTTAGTAAATGTCCATAAACCGTCCAGCTTTAACAAAACAGATAAATATAATATGGCTGATATTAGTTAGAAAAACCATTATTAAAGATCATTTGCAAATCATTATGTTCTTGAGAATTTAGAAATGCTTTCATCATTCAACTGAACTGCTACTAATACCAATAAATATTTAGGCAACCTGAGCCAACAGATCAGATTGACCTTGAATCATTATCAGAATAAAAAAAAAACATTTCAAAGCACTGTCTTTAATATAAAGACAACACATTAAAATAGGCGCACCATCACCAACACCATAGTTGTTAGAAACTGGGCATTCTAGTCTCTGAAGCTTTATAATTCTGTTAATGTAACCACCTTGCAAAAGATAGCAGGCCCTTCCAGGAAACTAGCACAGTGGTGTAATGGGACATGACTTCTGAAAGTGACACCAACAGTATTATTAGCACACTGTGAAAGATCAAAGGGGTCAGCTGTAGATCGGTGAGATATAAAATCCAGACTTCTTGGGAGAGATTGAAAAGATAATCAGTGAATCCTCTGCATATTACAGTTTGATTCATTTACAAAGTGAAGACTAATTGACAGTCAGACTAAATAATTGTTGCAGTGCTTTCTTGTACCAAACTCAGTGACTCTGGTCCTGCAAAAGTCCAGCTGTTATTTGAGATAAGATGTATGCTGTTGCCTTTTGCCCTTTTTGGGTCTTTTAAGGTCATGTATTACTGCCTCTGTTATTCTGACATATATATTACTGATCAGTCAAAGGTAGTCATTGATTTTTATCTGAAAGCTTGATGTAAATACTTTTATACACAAAAATGAAAAACGTACTCTAGGAGTGATACCTTTATTGGCTAACCAGAAAAAAATACTGTCTATGGCCTCTTTCACACATCTGTTTATTTGTGTCAGGCATGATCCATCGAACACCTGAAGGGACGGATCCGGCACTGAAATAAAAAAACTGATGCAACGGATCCGGTTTTTTGCTGGATCCGACCTGAACTTTTGAACCCGGAAAAAGAGGGTTTTGGATGTCCGGAGACACTGGAAAATGTAGTAGTAGTAGTAGTAGATGATTTCCAGAATCCGGATCAGACTTTTGACGGATTGCACAAAAGTCTGATCCAGTTCCATTCACTTCTATTGTTTCCGGCCGCCTGATGCGCCGCTTCAGGCACTATCAGGCGGCTCCGGTAAACAAAAAAAAACGTTACAAGCACCGTTTTGTCCGGCTGCCGGAATGTACATTTCCGCCGGATCCGGACAAAAACGAATACAACGCAATGACATCAGGCACGATCCGGCGCTAATGAAAGTCAATGCTAAAAAAACGCATCCGGTACCGGATCCGTTTTTTTAGCAACACGCCGGATCATGCCTGAAGTCAAAAAACGGATGTGTGAAAGAGCCTATCTGCAACATTTCAGAGCTAAGAGCCTCCTTCTTCTGGCAGGTATACAAAGAAAGAAAATCTACCTGAAAAAGGAGCATCTGTGCTATGAAAGCTTGTAAATATAATTTTTCTGGTTAGCCAATAAAGGTATCACTGTGAGAATACATTTGTCGTTTTGGGGATTAAAATATATACATCAACTTTTCTGGCTAACACTGTACCACAATATATTTTTTTTAAAAGAATGTTAAATCACGAGTGAAGAGTTAGCATTTATCACAAACATACATTTAGTTACCAAAAATATTAATAATACTATCAAAAAAATTGTCAATCCCCAAAAATAAAAAATATACATACTCTTTAATAAGCTATATTCTTTATTAATATGATTCAAAAAGGTTAAGTGCCTCAATCATGTGCTGGCCACATCATCCTCCGCTTCACTTCCAGCTCTGTGATTGTTCTGTGCCCGCATGTGACTGATCAGTGTGTGTATGGGGCTGGCAGACTGCATATTTCTACAGCTAACCCACACCATTCTCTGCCCTAGCTGAAGCATAGAGAGAAGGCTGTTGACTTAACTATAAGGCCGGCGTCACACACAACCACAAAAAATCGGTCCGTTTTAGACGGTCGATTGTCGGATCAAAATGCAAACATCACACATCCTTCTGGCATCCGATTTTCCTTCAAAGATGCGATTTAGTCGCATGTGTGTGTACCTTGTAACATCCGATTTTCATCCGACTTGCGAGATTTTCTCGCAGGCTTGCAAAACTGACATATAATGGATCCAAAAGAATAGTATTTAAATCACAAAAGAAAGAATAGATATATACACATAGAACACATATATATATATATATATATACACATGTCATTGTGACATGTATATATATATATATATATATATTTATAGTTCCTAGACTTCTACATACTGTAATAGCCGCTAATTCAATTGCCGGCTTCTGTGAAATCACAGAAGCCGACATGAAATGATACATTGTTTCCACACAGTTAACCATGTCATTTCCTGTATTTTGATATTTATTTAGAACTTACAATTACATGAGTGTATTTGTGCAAAATTTCAGACATGTAGGGGTTAATTAAAGGTGTAATTTCGTTGAAAAAAAATGCGTGGGCTCCCGCTGTATTTTCTCCACCAGACAGACAAAGCAAGCGAGTGGGGGCAGATAATAACAGCCAAGGGAGGGTATGTTTTTTGTGCCCCCCTGGCTACTAACATCTGCCCCCAGACACCCAGAAAGGGCAAATCTATAATTAGATTCGCCCTTTCTGGCACTTTGCCCGTCTATTCCCATTGCCCTGTAGCGGTGGCGAATGGGTTAATAATCTCACCTTACAGTCACCTTAGTATTGAAAAGTGACCTTAAGGCAGGTTAATAATTGAGAGCTGTCAATTAGACAACTATCAATTATTAATCCTATTGTATGATAGAAAAATCAAACACACACACTTTAATAAAAAAGAAGTTTAATGAAATAATCACACAGTTTTTGACAATATTTTATTTTCCTGCTAAAACCATTTGCTGTAATAAAAATAAAATAAAAAAGCAAAATGATTCTTACCAATCCGAAGTACAGTCAGGTCCCACGCTGTAATCCATCAGAAAGGGTTAACAGGTTACAGGTCGCAGAGAGCTAATAATGCTGTCTCAGACCTGTATTCCCCTGAATGAATCAGTTACTCTCCCAGCGAAAGGAGAGGAATAGATTCATGAATGGAACTTAATTGATTTATTGGCAATTTAACTTTAGTGACCTGACCTAAAGGGAAAGTGGACACAATCAATTAAGCTTCATTCATTAAACACATCCTCTCCTGTCGCCAGGAGAGGAACTTATTCATTCAGGAGCTTTGAGCTGAGCATGCAGGATTACTTGCACTGCTTGGCTCAAAGCTAGTTAACCCTTTGTGAAGGATTACAGCGTGGGACGTGACAGATCGGCGGAATAGGTAAGAATAATGTTGTTTTATTTTTTTTCTTTATTTTAGGAGATCAATGGCTTCGCACGGATTAAGTGTAAAATAAAATATGGTCAAAAAAATGTGTTTTTATTTCATTAAAATTATTTATTCTTAAAGTGTGTGTGTGTTTTTTTATTTACTTCAATAGGATTAATAATTGATAGTTGTCTAATTGACAGCTCTCAATTATTAACCTGCCTTAAGGTCACCTTTCAATACTAAGGTGACAGTAAGGTGAGATTATTAACCCATTCGCCACCGCTACAGGGCAATGGGAATAGACGGGCAAAGTGCCAGAAAGGGCGAATCTAATTATAGATTTGCCCTTTCTGGGGTGTCTGGGGGCAGATGTTAGTAGCCAGGGGGGCACAAAAAATGTACCCTCCCTAGGCTATTATTATCTGCCCCCACTCGCTTTGCTTTGTCTGTCTGGTGGAGAAAATACAGCGGGAGCCCACGCATTTTTTTTCAACGAAATTACACCTTTAATTAACCCTACATGTCTGAAATTTTGCACAAATACACTCATGTAATTGTAAGTTCTAAACAAATATCAAAATACAGGAAATGACATGGTTAACTGTGTGGAAACAATGTATCATTTCATGTCGGCTTCTGTGATTTCACAGAAGCCGGCAATTGAATTTGCGGCTATTACAGTATGTAGAAGTCTAGGAAATATAAATATATGTATATATATACATGTAACAATTACATATATATATATATATATATATATATATATGTATTCTATGTGTGTATATCTATTCTTTCTAGTCTTTATTAAAGCTGTCAGTGTGATTTTACAGTATAGCCGGGGATGAATTGCCGGCTTTTCTAAAGGACACCGATGCGATTTCATCGCAAGTCACACAGTGTGGTCCGTTTGTAATCCGATTTTTCATCGCTCCCATAGACTTGCATTAGCGATTGTCGACTCACAATCGGTGACAATCGCAGCATGCTGCGATTGTACACGGACGTTTAAAACGGACCACAAAATAACGGATACTGGGAGCTGCTCCATAGATTAACATAGGTCCGACTGCAATACGATTTTTCATCGCATTGCAGTCGTCCGATTATGTCGCCAGTGTGACGCCGGCCTAAAAATAACCAGTCAGCCAGAACCCCTTTGTATGGTGCTTTGGTCATTTGTCTACACTGGAAATATTATCTTGTGCCAAAAAACATGACTGAAAGAGAAGTGGCTAGCGCTTGGGCTACCAGAGGACCAGAATACTTGGCCATATCCAATTACATTAGTAGGATAAAAAACATACTGTACTAAAGGAATGTTCTCAAGTTTAATCTTTGCTCTCCTGCCTTGTAGCTTCCTCTTTGAGGAGGGCGGTGTATTCTTGAAGATTGACAGTTTGGACCTGTTGCATAGTTGTGTCGCTGGCCAAGCTGTATACAGAGTCAGTGAAGTTGGTCAGATATTGAACTCCAGTGATCCAGACAGCACTATATCAGTGCTTACAGGGCTCTGTTGAAAGGAGCAAGTAAGACCTGCACATGATCGGCCACTCATCTACACTATAGTAGTGTTGAGCGATACGATACTGCAAATATTGTAGATTGTAAGCTCTCACGAGCAGGTCGGCTTATTTGCTTTAATTATTGTATTGTTAACGTTGTTACCTATGACTTGTGTTTTGAACTGTTAAACTGTAAAGCGCTGTGGAATATGTTGGCGCTATATAAAAAAGATTATTATTATTATTATTATTATAAATATCGATATCGGCCGATATTAGCTGTATCGCCTTTCGATTCCGAATACCGATATTTTCGTCATATGGATACCGGAATCGGATTTGTCACTGTCACTGTGAGTGTCCGTCGTCGGGTCTGTCAGGAGTCAGCGGCACTTACCTGGCAGAAGATCTCGGCGGTCACGTCCTGGACTGCTTGATGGCCCCATTATCTTCTCCCTGGCGGTCACATGCAGTTTTTCGCGATAACTGCAGTGACTGCTGGGTAATCCCGGCCGTAAAGCAGTCAGTCCGATGACGTCACCGCCGGGAAGCAGGTAATCAGCTGTCTGCGCCGGGATGACAGGCTTGCCTGTCATTCTGATGTAGCAGAGCTGGTCGTCGTGGGACACTCGTTACTATGGACTGCGTCGGACAGGTGTATACTGCTGTTTTTTTTTTTCATTTTACAGGAGATCGATGGCGTCGCAGGATGAGACTGTAATAAAAGTAATGAAAATGGTGTTGTTTTTTTTATTAAATTAAAAAACTTTATATGAACATTCACCCGTCGGGTACATCAACAATTTAAATATTTACATACAGGGACCCTGTCCGGGTTATTTATAATTCTTTGGCAGGGGTGTTCCAGGTACCACTGGTACTCTTCTGATGCTTGCCAAACATCGAGACACCAAGGACCCAGGACCTGATGACGTCGTACGGCCTGTACAGTCAAGTCGTGACCGCTATCTGTGTCTGTGTGGCCACCTCTTTCATCTCCCTCCGGGTCTGGAGCCCTATGTCCCGGACTGAACGAACCCCAGGGGCCTAAAGCCCCGGTACGGGCCACTATAGTTATCATGTCCATGCTGGGCTGTGAGGAGACCACTGAGGGAGGCTGGGAGATTTACGGCGTGGGGTAGGCACTTTGCAGAGCCTGGATGTGGAGGCTGAAGGCTCCGAGGGTCTCACAGGTTCCTGACACTCTGGGGAGTAGGGGTCGCACCTGGTAACTTTTAGGGCGTACCATCCATTGTAACCCCAGTGTCGGGTGTAAGTCACAAGTCTCCTGGCAACAGGTCCCTCCCGGGTGTCCTTCTGGGAGGTGAGTCTCCACGTCCCGCCGGGTCACAAAACTTCTAAATAAGTCCAGGCTCCTGGATGAAGCCCCAACCACCTTTCAATTTAAAGCTCCGTACTGCACCCTTACGCCGCGGCTCCCTCAGGGTTCCTTTATCTTTTCTCATCGGTCTTTATCTGCCCGGTCCTTCTCCAGGTTACGTTGCCGAAGCTTTTGGGATTCTCGCTGCTCCCTTGTCGCTCTGCTTCCGCTCCCAACGTCTCCACTCTTCCTCCTGACGCCGGTTGTAATTCTCCTCCAGCATCTCCATGTCTCCACCATCAAACTGCAGCTTATGATGTCCGGTTTGCGCAGCTCTCCGGCCCCCCAGTCCTGGTGGCGCTCACCTGCGGGGGAAAGCAGCCGGCTCTGGAACAGATGACAGTCGGTGCTCCGGTACAGACAGGTAGACCTCTGTGCCTGCGCGGCTCCTCCATGAGGAGGGTGTCGCTTCTTCTGTCTCAGCGACGGGGCAGACAGCGGGATCTGGGGTGCTGCGGTGCAGAGTTTTTTGCAGGACGGGTGCCTCACTGCGACAACGTCAACCGGATCACATTGCAAGGCTGAATGTCACGCTGTCTAATGATATGTATACAATGTCAGTAAACTATTAATACAGGAACAACACTCTATACAACAACTAGTATAGCAACATCAGCATGTAAGTATAGAATAGATTTACCTGACACGATATCTGCTGAACTCAGGGTTAATCTTGAGGACTTGATGAGCTGAAACAGGAAAGAGGTGGACCGGGATCTAACCTGACCCTAAACTGGGGTCCTAACTAATCCCTCACCTTGGAGGTACTGATAATGGTTCAGAGGTCCAAGTCTCCAACCTAACCCTGTCTCCTATCAGACCCTGAACCCTGTAATCAGTCCTAAGAAGGATCCTGACTACCACCAAAGGGATATGGGCTGATCTCAGCTAAATACACAGATTAGACATATAAGACAGACAGGATAACACTCGCTTGCATACACACTCAAACACCAAAGGAACATAAATGGTCTGGGAAATAAACTCTAACCAAGTTGAGCTTAGAACAACTAAGGAGCTCACAACTAAAGTCTATACAGATTCATTCCTATCTGTGGTCTGCATGAAGGTTTCACTGGCAACTCCCCAAGCAGACAACCAGGAATTTAAAGGAAACCAATCAACAAATAATCAATTGCAGCCGGGAGAAACTGCACCCAGTCCCAGCACCGAGCACAGACAGAATTAACTCCCTAGCTGCCAAACACAAAGAAACAGCAGATCAGCTGTGAGAAGTCAAAATGTGCAACCGCGACGATCTTCGTGGCAATGCACACATGACACTGGGATGCCCACACGGACTCCTCTACTAGAACGGGTGCCTCACCTTCCGGTACAGACACTTCAGGTAAAAGGGATTGGCGCCGCTCCAAGTTTAGTTTTAGGGCACGCCAGCTGGCTTCCATCCTGGCGACCTCCTCCCGGTGCCGGGCCAGGCCTCTTAGGGTATCCTCCGCTTCTTCCAGCGTAGGAGGGTTTCCAGGCCGGGTGCCCAACGGTGGTTCCGTGGCGATCGGGTCGCTTCCGTGGGGGGAGAGCTCTGACTGCTCCATCCCTTCACACTTCTGCTCGTGTCCATTAGCCATCTCTGCCAAGTCACATGTGTCATTAGCATCTGGAGAGGGCCCCTCTTTTGTAGGGAGGCGGGACCTTCGTGTTAGTTTCCGCACACTGAGGAGGATGATGAGGCGGAACTGAAGAGCTGTGGGGCACGATCTTACATTGCAGTACCATTTAGAGTGGTCGGCCATCGTTTTCACGCCACTGAGTGAGTGTACACCCACGAAGAGCACGCCCTTCTTCACCAGTGCCTCGTCGTGACGCAGATATGGCGGAAAAATGGCAAATACATTCTCTCATGATTTTAGCAATTCTCAAGCACAAAACCAGTTCAATTCAGGCACACAGGACTCGCTTATAGCAAGCTACAGAATCCTGTTCTTGACGCCCAAGTTGAGTCGCACAGAGCCAGAGGTTTTGGGGGTACTCGGCACCGAGCCCGTCGACTTCTATGGGGTATGTCACGGCTTTACCCGGCAATTGAATTAGAGTCTATTTTACTATGTAGAAGTGTATAAACTATAAATATATGTATATATATATATATATATATATGTCACAATGACATGTATATATATATATATATATATATATGTATTCTATGTGTGTATATTTTGTGTTTACAACGAAAGAAAGGGTTTTTTTTTGTTGCGATTTTTTTGTTCCCATAGACTTACATTGGACTTCCGGTATCGGAATCAGATATCGACGATATTTAGTGATATCGGCGATACCATTTCGATACGATATTTTTAGATATCGAGCAGTATCGCTCAACACTACACTATAGCCTAGGTCAGTTAGCTACACAACAAGTACTAAACAATAGAATTAAAACTCCCTCCATTCTTGAGAATAGAGAGGATTTTTAATAAGATTAAACTTGCAAAATGGCCTTTTTTTACAAGCATTTTGCAATTTTATCCATCGTTGATTTCAGTTTATCAACTTTTCTATCTACTGTTTTGGCAGGAAAATCCCTACAATACCATGTTTTAGTATTTGTATGGCATCAGCGTGTTCCACAGTGCTGTTGAGAGAATGAATTAAGATTTTTCCCTATGGCCAGTTGGACTCTGAATCTAATTATCTCGTCACACATGCATGGGACAACTTCCAGGAAGAAACCTTTGCAAATACTAGTGGAGCATGCAAAATCCATGCAGATGTTGCCCTGGTCAAACTTAAGATAACAATGAGCCACTGTTATGGGTTATTAGTGCCTCACTGTGAATATGATGTTTTGTAAACTGTTTATATACTGTACATGGTTTACAGAAAATTCATGAGAAATAACATGGAAGTGTAAATGTGTTACCTATATGCAGTCTACTGTAGAGACACATGTTTTCTTTGACACCTGAGGTCTTTAAAAGTTGCCTAATTTCACCACCATTTACATGTAGGGCATAATTCTCTACAGTACACTAAAGGATTATTTATATCGGATTTTGTGGTGATAATTAAGCAGAAAGGATTAATAATATACTTTCAAACTATAATTTTTGATTTAAAATGAGGGTTGTTCTCTTAGATTAAATGTGTGCTTTATATTAACTAATAGTACCCCTCAATATAAGCTTTTAGTATAACACCTTTCCGACATCGGGCATACATTTACGCTGATGTCGGACTCCCTCCCTTTGATGTGGGCTCTGGAGGTCAGCCCACATATTTCCCGGGATATGTCAGCTGTTTTGAACAGCTGACATGTGCCCGGAATAGCCGTGGGTGGAATCGCGATCCTACCGCGGCTATTAATCTGTTAAATGCCACTGTCAAACGCTGACATTGGCAGTTAACAAGTGCTTCCCGCAATCTCGCCGGAAATCCACCCACTGGTGACCCACGTCACGTGATCGCAGGTCACCGATGTGTTGGCATGACAACCGAAGGTCTCCTGGAGACCTCTATGGTTGTCACTGACGGCTTGCTGTGAGCGCTACCCAGTGGTCGGCACAAATAGGAAGTTAGTAGTTCTACTACATAGAGGCGAAATGATCATCACCTCTACATAGCAGAGCCAATCGGGTTATGGCAGCTTCTAGTCTCCCATGTAGACTATTGAAGCATTCCAAAAGTTAAAAAAAAAATGTTTTTAAAAATATAAAAAAATAAAAAAATATAAAAGTTCAAATCATCCCCCTTTCACCCCATTCAAAATAAAACAATTAAAAAAATAAAACATATACATATTTGGTATCGCCACGTTCAGAATCGCCAGATCTATCAATAAAAAATGGATTATCCTGATCGCTAAACGGCGTAGCAAGAAAAATAGTAAAAACACCAGAATGACGTTTTTGGGTCGCCGCGACATTGCAGTAAAATGCAATAACGCGTGATCAAAAAATCGAATCTGCACCAAAATGGTATCATTAAAAACATCAGCTCGGCACGCAAAAAATAAGCCCTCACTCAACCTCAATAAGCCCTCACGAAAAATGGAGACGCTACGGGTCTCGGAAAATGGCACAATTTTATTTTTCTTTTATTAACAAAAGTTTGGAATTTTTTCACCACTTAGATAAAAAAGAACCTAGACATGTTTGGTGTCTATGAACTCGTAACGACCTGGAGAATCATAATAGCAGGTCAGTTTTAGCATTTAGTGAACCTAGTAAAAAAGCCAAACAAAAAACAAGTGTGAGACTGCACTTTTTTGCAATTTCACCGCACTTGGAATTTTTTTCCCGTTTTCTAGTACACGACATGATAAATCCAATGGTTTCTTTCAAACGTACAACTCGTCCCACAAAAACAAGCCCTCACACGGCCATATTGATAGAAAAATAAAAAAGTTATGGCTCTGGGAAGAAGGGGAGCGAAAAAAAAAAAACGCAAAAATGAAAATACCTCCAAGGGTTAAGGGGTTAAAGGACATGTTATGTCATGCCTAATTACCTGCATGACATAGCATGGTGTACGGCCCCATACACATTAGATTAAAATATTACAGAACTGCAAATTTCTAAGGCAATGGACAACCATTTAATGTGTAAGGAGCGTCTCCCAACTATCAAGTTTAAATTTAAACAACACGCTTTTGTGGATATAAGTCACCGCTAAAGGCGAGTGGCAGCATTTTTCTCCTCTTTATTTATACAAAACACTTGCATGGTCAGCTGAGCCGAACGTGCATGTGCATGAGGATGTCAGGAGATGCAGCAGTCAGAAAAAATATTCTTTGCTATTTACTGTGCTTGCCCAAAAATAAGACCTACCCCTAAAATAAGCCAAGCATGATTTTACAGGATTTTTGGAGTATGCTTGAAATATAATTTCTACTCCAAAAGTAAGCCCTAGTTACAGTCAAAGCCGATCTTAGGGGGGACATACTGTGCAACTGACAAAGTGTAATGTATGTGGTACAGTTCATATAGCGTCTTGTGCTTGGGTGCGATGAAAATACTTGAGACACAGGTTGATAAAGAAAGTCTTGTATTGCTTCATACAAATTGGCAAAAATAAACACACAGGTTGCAAACACAGAAGCAGGAGACACAGCAGGCCAGAGTAATCTAAGCTCAGCAATAACTCTCCACAACAGATTCAGATCTTCTTCTCTGTTACCGCAAGTCCATGCAAACGTGAGGCTCTCAAGAGCAGAGTTCAGAGTCCACAAGTGCTTCAGAGTTCCTCAGTAGGAATGGCTGGAGTACAAGGTCCAAGGCTTCAGGAGTCAGAACACAGGTTCACTGCAGGCTAGATTCTGAAGCACTGATTGCTCAGCTGTGGCTGTTTAAGAAGCAAACGGAGAGAATCAGGGCGGGAACATGCAAGCTGGAAAACTCCATTTTGACTGAGGGCAAGATAGCTGCAGCAAAACAGAAAGCAAAATGGCCGACGAACAAACTGAGTTTCAGAAACAGATACACAGAACCTTACACAAAGGCCCCTACGCTCTTAGGGGTCCCCAGGTTTGTAAGGTTAACACTGCTTAAGGACCTTTGGCGACATCACGGTCATGTGGGAGTCTAGAGGAGCTGAAGAAGAGACAGGCTTGTATGCAGGGACAATGTTACAGAGAGGAAAGAGCAACTGGGCAATTTCTCAGGGCCCCCACTCTTTAGGGGCCTCCAGTGTTTCTATTCCGAGATTAAGACAACTTAAAGACCTTTGGTGACATTATGGTCATGTGACTATGATGTCACCAAAGGTAAGATGTTTTAACTGTGGGAGTCTAGAGGAACTGAAGAGGAGACAGGCTGGTATGTACTGTATGTGCAGTGTGCGTAAATATACACATGTTTATTTATGCATATGTGTATGTATGTGCAGTGTATCTATATATACATGGGTATGTACAGTGAGTGTGTGTGTGTTGTAGCCTTTCCGGGGGGTTTAGCTCTAGGATCGCTGTCTGGGTAGACAGAATGGCACGGAAACAGTTCATTCAGACAGCAGTTTGGTGAAAACTGGCCGCAACCAGTTTTATTAAAGTCCACAGCACACAGATAAAAACAAATCATAAACAGAAAACCTGGGCTTGTCTAGCCACTAAATTACACTTAGATAGATGGCCCTCTCTATCCGGGACCCAGACTCTACCAGTCTGTGCCCAAAACAACACATATCACATATGTTACCAGTATGGAGTTTCACAGACACTCCTCTTTATGTCCGAAGGCAACTCCAATGTCCAGACTTGAGAGAGGTCACCTCCTATTCAGTCGCTATTCGCACGGATTCTCACTGCGACTACTCCTGTGTCCGGGGTACTTCCTGCACCCAGACTGAGATAGCTCACACTCTTAGAGACTGCTTCCTTGTGCCAGGACACCTCCCTGTGTCCGGGCTAAAGACAGTTCCCACACTCTTGGAGACACCTTCTGTGGCTGGACCCCTTGTCCAGACTGAATGAGCTCTCTGACTGTGCTCCCAAGCACCTACTTCTGGCTTCCTAATCAACACCTGAGTGGATTCAGGTCTGAGCTGCAAGCGTGTACTGAATGGCAGGTGTAGTGACCTTTCTTTACCACCAGGTTTACAAAGCCACACATTTCGCTCATACCAGTCAGCAAGGTACTTAGGTGAAATATACACCTCATTCACCACATATTCCTTCACTGTCTCACATATCCCCTCCCTCTTCTCCAGACCGGAGGGCTGGTCATCCAGACCGGAGGGCTGGTCAACAATCCAACAGAGACAGTGAACTCTGGACCAGTCATGGCCCTCATCAGCTTCATCCTCACCACTGTCATAGCCAACATCAGTTTTCTCTTCATCTGAAGCATCCGCACTACCCTGTACCCTCCCAGGCCTATACTCTCTGCGGGCCTCGGGTATCCTGCACTGCTTCATCTTGACCTTAGTGCCAGCCTCAGTCTCGGTATAGTGGCTCACCAGATAAGTACGACCAGGCACGTCAGAACAGCTCTGCTGATTCTTCCTCAGAAACTTTCGTACCTCCTGCCTTTGGGGCACTGACCCTGTGTCACCAACTGTCACAGGAGGTATAGGGGTTTTCTCTAATTCCCCCTGAACTTTCTTTAGCACATCTACTTTCTTAAATATCAGTTGATTCATAAATTCTACCTCACAGAACCCAAGCGCCTCTGTCATGGTCTCTGACCATTCCGAGCCACACTGTTCAAACGATTGGCACTGTAGAGGGAGCTGATCGTTTTTCTTGGTCGGTACACATAATTTATCCTCTTCTGGTACAGGCTCACTTTGCATAAGACTCAGAGCTCTTACTTCTTTCTCCAGGAGATCCTCATGGCTACGCATCTTCTCCTGTAGTTGTTGGACGTCCTTTACGTCTTCGGCCCTTTCTTCAGGCTCTTCTGGTAGGACATGCTCAGAAGCCCTACCATCAGTCTTCTTTACCTCTTCAGCCACGTTCTGCATCCCATCTGGGCTCCCGTGTGTCTGCAGTGGCAACGGAGTGACACATCGTTTTTCCCATTTGTTGGGACGTGGCTCCGATGTAGCCTCCCTGAAAGTGCGCTTGAGCTCACCAATGCCAGCTACTGATCCGGACCGTAACCCGTCCACGCCGCTGTCTTCGGCAGAAACAGATTCCTGGACAGAGTCAGTCCCCATATCTTCAGTCTTGCTCCTCACAGCTTCACTTGAAACCTCAGCTTCTGATGAGGCATCTGGCTTGGTGACCACCACTTCCATGGCTTTTTCCACCTCTGCAGCATCACCTTCAGAGTCCTTGGCCTGATGCAGATCCACACCATACATTGATAACTTCTCATTTTCAACAGCATCCACTTGTGCTGTGTTCAGTTTCAGAGTCCTGTCTTTCACCTTAGTCTTCGCCAGGGAACCGACCAACTGTACAACATCTTCAGATGCCATCCTCCGTCCGACTGCAAGGTCAGCCTCAGCCTTCCTCTCAATCTCCTCTGCTACCATGCCTTCCTCACTTGCACTGGTTGCTTTATTGTCATCAGATGACTCACTATCACCACCACTATCCCTGTCTGACCCCCTTTTCTCAGCCACATCTGGCTCACTTTCAGGGTTATACAATTTATTCTCATTCACATCCTGCTCACTGTCAGGGTTATACAATTCATTCTCATTCACATCCGGCTCACTGTCAGGGTTATACAATTCATTTTCATTCACATCTTGATCGGGAACCTTAGTTAACATGTCATCCACAACATTAACTTCACCATCTGGTCCCTGGTTTCCCTCAGGTGGTCCCTCAAGTATGTGACTATGTGATAACCCCAGCACTATACTTCCATATAGCTCAGGTACCAGGAGCTGACTCACGACCTCTCCCTGGACTTCAGTGTCCCTATACAATAGGTTATTGTTCATGGCAGCATGAGGAAACCTTTCCTCAGAGCCAGGCTCTTGGGAACCTCATTCAGAACAATTACATTCTCCTGTGCCGTTTTAAGAGTGGGGTCTCGCACCGGCTCACTCCCAAAATTGTCACAGGAGCCAGGCAGGTCAGGGACACTCGGTTCCCGAGAACCACCATCCTCGTCTCCCAACATCACCTGCAAAGAAATGTCATCTTTATCACGGTCATCATCAGTATCATCACTATTATGATTAGCATTATCATCATTATCAATATCAGCATCCTCATCATGGTCATCATCATCATGATCATCATTATCATTATCAATATTATCATGGTCATCATCATTATCACATAAGTTTAACGGCCCACTAGCATTGTGTTCCGCCCCTCGGGACTGCGCACCCTCAGTAGGAGCTTCATCACACTGTCCATCAGAAACATTTTTCCCCCAGAGATCCTTAGACCGGGGAAAGTCATTACCCCATATAACGGGTGCACCAGGGTCTTCACTACCCCCACTTCATATGAAACCTCCCCGAGTTTGGGGACCAAGTCCACGGCAGTCTCTGGGTAGACTTTGGTGTCTTCATGGATGTACACCACACTCAGGTGCTTATCAGGGATGAAGTCCCTATCACTCAGGCTGTCACATACGGAAGTCACTGGACTCTCTGAGTCCAAGAGGGCCTGTGCTGGGCAGTCACTTACAACCACCGGGGACCCCTGTGGTCCAGTCTCTTCGGCTGAGGTGGACACACACACAGGCTCTGCGCAGGGAGAGAGGGATCTGCCATCATCACAACACATAGGCTCCCCCTCTATTGGACAGTTGGCTGCAATTTCACGCCAGCTCCAACACTGTCCATCACACTCTCCCACCCACATGTCCCCTCGGGCCTGAACCCGCTTATCAGCATACCCCATGTCCCCAACAGCTGGAACGCTCTTACCGCGAGAGTTCAGCGTCCGGGAACTCCGAAGTGACGACCTCTCAGACGGCTGTACCTCAGGAGGACGTGCTTGGGTGTAGCGGTCCACTATCACCTTTTCAACTCCATAATCAGGCCTGCTGACTGCAGACTCCCAACTGTATCTCCAGTCATGGACTCTCCTGGCACGGGCTGCAACCGTAACACCCAGCCGGGTAAGAATCGCCGCTTTCAACTTGGCATAGTCTTCGCTGTCCTGCTTGCTCAGGTCAGCCCAGACTTTTTGGGGTTCCCCAATCAGATAGGGTACGACCGCCATGGCCCATTCAGATAGTGGCAGATTCTCCTTCTCTGCCAGTCTCTCAAACCTAGTAAGATATACCTCCACATCATCACGAGGTGTCATTTTTCTCAAGGACCGTCTTACCGCCTTCTTTATAGCAGACAACGCCGGTGCCTTCACAACATTACTTCGGGACGCGACACCGAAATCCTTTTTTGGTGCTGTCATCTGCTCAACAAATAACCGGTTATTCTCCTGCTGCTGCTGCAGGAATTGCTGCCGGTCCTCCTGCATGCGCTGCTGGTGCTGCAGGCGCTGCTGCTCCATGCTCTGCTCCATGCTTCGCTGGGCCTGGGCCAGGTACTCAATGAGCTCCTCCATACTGCCGGACTCATCTGTCTCAACCACGGCAGTTTTATGTTGCACATTAACTTGTGCCATTTGTTCAAACAGCGCCTCCCTGCTGTCATCCATGCTGTCAGACTTCTCTGTCTCAACAACGGCAGTCTTCACTCAAGACATACACACTCTACAGTCTTTTCCATAGAAAAATTCAGCTCTGCTGTGCAGACAATTTTTTTTTTTTTTTTTTTCTACAAACTCTATTAGGGCCACTGTCTCTTTAAGACTTCTCCAATAGACATTTCTCCTTTGCTGCTGCACACTTCACAGTCTTTTCCACAACAAGTTCAACTTTGCTGTGCAAACACACTTTTTTTTTTTTTTTTTTCTTTGCAAACTCTATTAGGGCTACTGTCTCTTTAAGACTGCTCCAAACAGACGTTTCTGCTGACACTTTTTTTTTTTTCTGCTGCTATTTCAATAGACTTCACCTTTAATGCTGTCTCTCGCCTCTGTGCTGCATACACACTCCAGCACTAACTGTACCAGGCCCTGCGCTGCCCCAGCATTCTCCGCCAATTGTAGCCTTTCCGGGGGTTTAGCTCTAGGATCGCTGTCTGGGTAGACAGAATGGCATGGAAACAGTTCATTCAGACAGCAGTTTGGTGAAAACTGGCCGCAACCAGTTTTATTAAAGTCCACAGCACACAGATAAAAACAAATCATAAACAGAAAACCTGGGCTTGTCTAGCCACTAAATTACACTTAGATAGATGGCCCTCTCTATCCGGGACCCAGACTCTACCAGTCTGTGCCCAAAACAACACATATCACATATGTTACCAGTATGGAGTTTCACAGACACTCCTCTTTATGTCCGAAGGCAACTCCAATGTCCAGACTTGAGAGAGGTCACCTCCTATTCAGTCGCTATTCGCACGGATTCTCACTGCGACTACTCCTGTGTCCGGGGTACTTCCTGCACCCAGACTGAGATAGCTCACACTCTTAGAGACTGCTTCCTTGTGCCAGGACACCTCCCTGTGTCCGGGCTAAAGACAGTTCCCACACTCTTGGAGACACCTTCTGTGGCTGGACCCCTTGTCCAGACTGAATGAGCTCTCTGACTGTGCTCCCAAGCACCTACTTCTGGCTTCCTAATCAACACCTGAGTGGATTCAGGTCTGAGCTGCAAGCGTGTACTGAATGGCAGGTGTAGTGACCTTTCTTTACCACCAGGTTTACAAAGCCACACATTTCGCTCATACCAGTCAGCAAGGTACTTAGGTGAAATATACACCTCATTCACCACATATTCCTTCACTGTCTCACAGTGTATATATACGTGTATGTACAGTGTGTGAAGATATGATTATATTTGAATAAATGTTCTTTTTTTTTTTAAACAATAAATGTGGATTGTTGTTCATTAAAAAAGTAACACATCCCCTGTAAATAAGCCCTAACCCATCTTTTGGAGCAAAATATAATATAAGACCCTGTCTTATTTTCGTGGAAACACGCTAATGTGTATAGCTATCTTAAGTGTTTGAAATCATAGTTTAATTTATGGGTTGTCATATGGAAACCACAAAATATCAAAGACATAATAATCACACACTATATGATCACAATGACCTTATCAAAAGATAATTATTATAAAATTTTGATAGGACCTTGCTGCTTTATTTTTTAGTTTTAAGCATTACTTACATAGAGTAAGCTCCTCCTAAGCCCTCCCTAGTGGTACCTGCTGGCAGGCAGAATTGTTTTGTTTATCTTGGTTTCCATGCAGATTTGGAGCTCTGTGTCAGAAAAGCGGAGATTCAACTGCTACTAAAATATAATAAGACATTAATGAACATTGAAAGCAACCTGTTCTGTGTAAGTGCCAAAGAAAACCCAAAACTTCCACACAGAGCACGTGAACATGCTGCGTAAAAACTAAGCTGCAGAATTGCCTTAAAAATCCTCATTAAAACACAATGAAACCCCCAGGTGGAAAATCTGGATTTTGTTTTTGATTTTGGTACAAAATTTAGGCAGCGTTTTCAGTTATTTCATTGAAGTAATCATTAAACAAAATTTCTGCAACAGTCGCTATCGACCCTTCGAGGGGCATTGAAATGTGACTTAGCATGCCCGTTAAAGGGTTGCTAGTGATTTGTAGAAATGCGGATAGTGATAGTGACTTGTAGAAATGGAGCTATAGAGTTCAAGTCCTCTTCCTCTCTGAAGAGGCAATTTGCCTATTAAATTTCAAGAGGAGCATCGCAAACCTTGAAAACGTTCCCCACATTTGGAATGAAACGTCGCCTTGACATGATGGCTCAATAAACCACTAAATTTTGGACTTTTGGAATACAGTCTTCATCTTTTTTGTGTCACGATTAGCTGCAGACGCAGACGCGGCCCAACCCATAAACGCCCCCACGCCGACCGACGGCGTGGGGCGGGGGTCCCCCCGGGATGCAATATGGACCCTGTTATGATTTGGTAGCTGAGGAGAGCAGGCAAAAAAGGAAATGCACCAGAAAGGTTGGAATCTATGGGATTGCAGTACCCTGACTAACCACCACAACTAAAGGCAGCCGTGGAGCGTACCTACGTTGGTCCTAGACGCCTCGTCACAGCCTGAGAAGCTAACTACACCTAAAGACAGAAAGAGGAAAACTATCTGCCCCGGAGCAGATCCCCAAAGAAAATAAGAAAGCCCCCAAACATGTAATGGCGGTTAGAAGAGGAAATACAGACACAGACAGAAAATAGTATGAGCAAACGTTGGGGCCCAAACTTCCTAAATAGAAAAGGATAGGAAGGACACTTACTGCAATCCCAAAAAAACCTGAAAAGTACCAACACTACTAATTACAAAAACACCTGAGATCACACGACCGCTACCACCTAAATTAGTTCTCTGGTGAAACAAAACTAAACAGCAGCCACTGAAAAAACTGGAAAAGGCAAATGAACAAACAACAGTGGCTGAACTAAACTGAGAGGAGCACAAGCCCCCGGAGGGGACCAGGCAGACCCCCACAGAAGTGCAGGACAAAATGCAAAAAGCAAGCACAAAAAACTAAAAGAAGAAAATGTCTTATCTGTTAGCAGAAGATGCAGGCACGAAACAGCAAGCTACAAAGTGAACAGGAATCAAAGATGAGACCAGAACAATTGATCACCGGCAACCCTGATGGGAGGGAACCTCCCTTATATAAGACCAGTCAGTAACACCTGATCGCCAATCTTCACAATCTTCATTGGATAGTTCAGTACTGTTTGTAACCACCAGAGGGAGCTTCTGCTCAGAATTCATTTCTAGCACATTCACAACAGTACCCCCCCCTTGAGGAGGGTCACCGAACCCTCATTTGAGCAACCAGGTCGGTCAGGATGAGCTCTTGATACGCACGGATGAGTCTCCTAGCATGGATGTCCGAAGCAAACACCCAAGAATTGTCCTCCTGACCATAACCTCTCCACTTAACCAAATACTGGAGTTTCCGTCTAGAAAAACGAGAATTCAATATTTTCTCAACCACATACTCAAGATTGCCCTCAACCAAAACAGGGTCAGGAGGCACAGCCATAGGAACCACTGGCTCGACAAACCTCTTCAATAAGGACTTGTGGAACACGTTATGGATCTTAAATGTCCCTGGAAGAAGTAAACGAAAGGAAACAGGATTAAGAATCTCCATGATCTTATAAGGTCCAATGAACCTAGGCTTAAACTTAGGAGATGCAACTCTCCTGATGATCAGGTTCAACCCTCATTATCACCTGAGTAGAGAACTGAGGTTTATTCTCAGCCAAAGGGGTAGAATCGATCCCCAGTAGGGGAATAGACTTCCGCAGGGGTATCAACGGAAACCCACAACGTTTAGCAAAATCAAAATCCATCAGGTTAATAGCAGCTCCCGAATCAATGAAAGCCTGAGCAGAAAATGTGGACAGGGAGCAAATCAGGGTAACAGTCAACAAAAATTTAGTCTGAACACTATCCAAGACAACTGAGTGTGCAAAACGTCTTCCCCGCTTAGGGCAGACTGAAATAGCATGAGAGGCATCACCACAGTAGAAACATAACCCATTGCATTTTCGAAACTCATGACGCTGTGCCCCAGAAGCCACTCTATCACACTGCATGGGTTCAGAAGCTGGTTCACAAGGCAACACTATTCCACGCATACCTATACGCTCACGCAAACGTCTGTCAATTTGAATCACTAATGACATAGAATCATTGAGACCAGAGGGGACAGGGAATCCCACCATAACATCCTTTACATTCTCCGACAGACCCTTCCGAAAAAGGGCTGCCAAAGCATCGTCATTCCATTGGGTCAGGACTGCCCACCTTCGGAATCTCTGACAGTATAACTCAGCGTCCTCAAGCCCCTGATTTAATGCCAACAAGGCTTTTTCAGCTTGATCAGTGACATTAGGCTCATCGTACAATAACCCCAGAGCCTGAAAAAATGCATCAACATTACTCAAAACAGGATCCCCAGGTGTCAGGGAAAAAGCCCAATCCTGAGGATCGCCGCGCAGGAGAGAGATGACAATTTGAACCTGCTGTGCTGCGTTCCCTGAGGACTTAGATTTCAAGGCAAAAAACAACTTACAGTTATTTTTGAAATTCAGAAATTTAGCTCGATCTCCCAAAAACAAATCTGGCATGGAATCCTAGGTTCCACAACAGGCAACCCTGCAAGATAGGTAGCAATACTCCGAACTTTAGTGGCAAGCTGATCCACACGGCCAGACAACTGTGCAAACTCCATTGAGAGAAAAAAAAAAAAATCCTCCTCAGCATTCAGAGAAACAGAGGGAAAAAAAAAAATCTCTGACAATTTTGACAATCTTCTTTCTTTAACACTATTTTTCCCTTCTGTGAGTACCATACAAATATCAGTTTTTGGGCCGGTGATACTGTTATGATTTGGTAGCTGAAGAGAGCAGGCAAAAAAGGAAATGCACCAGAGAGGTTGGAATCTGTGGGATTGCAGTACCCTGACTAACCACCACAACTAAAGGCAGCCGTGGAGCGTACCTACGTTGGTCCTAGACGCCTCGTCACAGCCTGAGAAGCTAACTACACCTAAAGACAGAAAGAGGAAAACTATCTGCCCCGGAGCAGATCCCCAAAGAAAATAGAAAGCCCCCAAACATGTAATGGCGTTTAGAAGAGGAAATACAGACACAGACAGAAAATAGTATGAGCAAACGTTGGGGCCCAAACTTCCTAAATAGAAAAGGATAGGAAGGACACTTACTGCAATTCCAAAAAACCCTGAAAAGTACCAACACTACTAATTACAAAAGCACCTGAGATCACACGACCTCTACCACCTAAATTAGTTCTCTGGTGAAAGAAAACTAAACAGCAGCCACTGAAAAAACTGGAAAAGGCAAATGAACAAACAACAGTGGCTGAACTAAACTGAGAGGAGCACAAGCCCCCGGAGGGTACTAGGCAGACCCCCACAGAAGTGCAGGACAAAATGCAAAAAGCAAGCACAAAAAACTAAAAGAAGAAAATGTCTTATCTGTTAGCAGAAGATGCAGGCACGAAACAGCAAGCTACAAAGTGAACAGGAATCAAAGATGAGACCAGAACAATTGATCACCGGCAACCCTGATGGAAGGGAACCTCCCTTATATAAGACCAGTCAGTAACACCTGATCGCCAATCTTCACAATCTTCATTGGATAGTTCAGTACTGTTTGTAACCACCAGAGGGAGCTTCTGCTCAGAATTCATTTCTAGCACATTCACAACAGGACCCTCTATACCGCAGAGGGGGACCCTGGCCTACCCAAACTAGGAAAGGGCAAAGACCGGGGTTCTGTGGCAGCTGAGCATGTGGACATGGAAAAGGCACGTAGGACATGATTACCCAGCACAACTTCAGGTATAGAGAAAGTAAAGTTTACTAAAGTAAAGTCACACAGTAAATAAACCAAACATGACTATGCCAGGCTCCCGATTCCACACCTCCCAGAAGGGTACCACCCAGTGGACCCCAAGGCACCAACGGATCACCGAGGCACACATAGGCGGGACATCTGGACATCAGGACACAGGCAGGACATCAGGGTACACAGGGACATCGGGACATCAGGACGCAGGCAAGACATGAGGTGTTATGATTTGGTAGTTGAGGAGGACAGGAGCAAAATACTGCCAAAGCAGCAAGACACCAGAGAGGCTGGAACCAAATGGGTTGCAGATCCCTAAACTAACCGCACAACTAGAAGCAGCCGTGGAATGTACCTACGTTGATCCTAGATGCCTCGGCACAGCCGGAGAGTTAACTACACCTGAAGATAGAAAGAGGAAAGCTAACTGCCCCGGAGTAAAGCCCCCAAAGAAATAGGAAGCCCCCAAACATGTAATGGTGGCTAGACAAGAGGAAAACACGAACACAGACAGAAAATAGTATGAGCAAATGCTGGGGCCCAAATCTGTCTAGAAAGTAAAGTACAGGGGAGAAATTCTGTCTGCAATCCAGAAAAACCCTGACAAAAATACCAGCACTTCTGATTGCAAAAAACCTGAGACCACACGATCTCGACCACCTATATCAGATCTCTGGTGTGACACACAGCTACCCAGCAAATAAAAATATCAATGGAACACAGAACAAGTGCAAATACAAAATGAGAACAGAGGGCAGCACAAGCCCCCAAAGGGGACTCAGCTGAAGTCCAAGGCAAGACTGCAAGAAGCAAGGGAAATCCAACCACAAAAAAAAAACTGAAAGTCATTTATCTGAATGACAGCAGGAAAGCAAGCTGAAATTCCAACAAAGACCTGGAAGCAACAATTGATTACTGGCGAGGATCATGGGAGTTCAGCTCACTTATATCAAGCCAGTCATCCCCACCTGACACCCATTCCATAAATTGGTTCAATACCCTCAGCAACCACCGGAGGGAGCCTCAGCTCCGAAGTCGTCTTCAAGACATTAACAACAGTACCCCCCCTTGAGGAGGGGTCACCGAACCCTCACGTGCGCAACCAGGCCGATCAGGATGAGCTCGGTGATAGGCACGGATAAGTCTCCCAGCATGGATGTCCGAAGTAAGCACCCAAGAATTGTCCTCCTGACCATAACCTCTCCACTTAACCAAATACTGGAGCCTCCGCCTAGCAAAACGAGAATCCAATATTTTCTCAACCACATACTCCAAATTGCCCTCAACCAAAACAGGGTCGGGAGGCGCAGCCATAGGAACCACTGGCTCGACAAACCTCTTCAATAAGGATTTGTGGAATACGTTATGGATCTTAACCCCTTACTGCCATCGGACGTACTATCCCGTCCATGGTACCTGGGCCCGTATGACCATGGACGGGATAGTACGTCTCGTGCGATCGGACGCGCTCCCGGGGGGAGCGCAGCCGATCGCGGCCGGGTGTCAGCTGATTATCACAGCTGACACCCATGACTGTGTGTCAGGAGCGGTCACGGACCGCTCCCGGCACATTAACCCCTTGCACACCGCGATCAAACATGATCGCGGTGTACTGGGGGCACAGGGGAGGATCGCGCAGGGTGGGGGCTCCCTGCGCGCCCCCTGAGACCCTCAGAGCAGCGCGATGTGATCGCGCTGTTCTGAGGGCTTCCTCCCTCCCAGGACCCGGATCCAAGATGGCGCCGGGGTCCTGGAGGGAGGCAGCTACCTCAGTGCCTGCGAGGGCAGGCACTGAGAAGCCTGCTGCACTGCCTGAGCGATCGCTGGTGTGACAGAGTGCTGTGCACACTGTACACACGATCGAAATAGTGATGTCCCACCCTGGACAAAGTAAAAAAGTTAAAAAAATAAAAATAAACATGTTTTAAAAAAAAATCCAAAATAAATAAAAAAAATATATATATTCCCCAATAAATTCACTTCTTCCTGTAAATAAAAAAAAACAAAGCAATAAAAGTACACATATTTGTATCGGGTACGTAACCCCCCCTATAAAATTGTCCCACTAGTTAACCCCTTTAGTGAACCCCTTAAAAAAAAAAAAAACGAAGCAAAAAATCAATGCTTTATCATCATACCGCCGAACAAAAAGTGGAATAACACGCGATCAAAAAGACCGATATAAAAAAACATGGTACTGCTGAAAACGTCATCTTGTCCCGCAAAAAATGAGCTGTCATACAGCATCATCAGCGAAAAAATAAAAAAGTTATAGCTCGCAGAATAAAGCGATGCAAAAATAATTATTTTTTATATAAAATTGTTTTTATTCTATAAAAGCGCCAAAACATGAAAAAATGATATAAATGAGGTATCGCCATAATCGTACTGACCCGAAGAATAAAACTGCTTTATCAATTTTACCACACGCGGAACGGTATAAACGACTCCCCAAAAGAAATTCATGAATTGCTGATTTTTGTTCATTCTAACCTCCCAAAAATCGAAATAAAAAGCGATCAAAAAATGTCACGTGCTCAAAAATGGTACCAATAAAAACGTCAACTCGTCCCGCAAAAAATAAGACCTCACATGGCTCTGTGGGCCAAAATATGCAAAAATTATAGCTCTCAAAATGTGATGATGCAAAAACTATTTTTGCAATAAAAAGCGTCTTTTAGCATGACAGCTGCCAATCAAAAAACCCGCTATAAATAGTAAATCAAACCCCCTTTATCACCCCCTTAGTAAGGGAAAAATAATAAAATAAAAAAAAAGTATTTATTTCCATTTTCCCATTAGGGTTGGTTAGGGTTGCGGCTAAAGTTAGGGTTAGGGTTGGCGCTAAAGTTAGGATTAGGCCGGGATCACACATGCGAGTAAGTCGTCCGACACTCGCATGTGAAATCCCAGCTCTGGCGCCGGCACTCAGGAGTGGAGCGAGCGGCTGCATGTAGTTCTATGCAGCCGCGCGCTCCACTCCCGAGTGCCGGCGCCAGAGCTGGGATTTCACATGCGAGTGTCGGATGACTTACTCGCATGTGTGATCCCGGCCTTAGGGTTAGGGTTGGGATTAGGGGTGTGTTAGGGTTAGGTTTGTGGTTAGGGTTGGGACTAGGGTTAGGGGTGTGTTGGGGTTAGGGTTGGAGTTAGAATTGGGGGGTTTCCGCTGTTTAGGCTCATCAGGGGCTCTCCAAATGTGACATGGCGTCTGATCTCAATTCCAGCCAATTCTGCGTTGAAAAAGTCAAACGGTGCTCCTTCACTTCTCAGCTCTGCCATGCGTCCAAACAGTAGTTTATCCCCACATATGGGGTATCAGCGTACTCTGCACCCCAAGAGTTATTGTGCAATTTGTCCTATTTCTTCTGTTACCCTTGGGAAAATAAAAAACTGGGGGCGAAAATATCATTTTTGTACAAAAAAAATATTTTTTTTTGTTTTTAACGGCTGTACATTATAAACTTCTGTGAAGCACTTGGGGCTTCATAGCGCTCACCACACATCTAGATAAGTTCCTTGTGGGGTCTATTTTCCAAAATGGGGTCACTTGTTGGGGATTTCCACTGTTTAGGCGCATCAGGGGCTCTCCAAATGCGACATGACGCCCCCAGACCATTCCATCAAAGTCTGCAATCCAAAACGTCACTACTTCCCTTCCGAGCCCCAACGTGTACCCATACAGTAGTTTTCTCCCACATATTGGATATCAGCGTACTCAGGACAAATTGGACAACAACTTTTGGGGTCCAATTTCTCCTGTTACCCTTGTAAAAATAAAATATTGGGGCAAAAAAATAATTTTTGCAAAAAAAAAAAAGATTTTTTATTTTTACGGCTGTGCATTATAAACTTCTGTGAAGCACTTCGGGGTTCAAAGTGCTCACCACACATCTAGATAAGTTCCTTGTGGGGTCTATTTGCCAAAATGGCGTCACTTGTGGAGGGTTTCCACTGTATAGGTGCATCAGGGGCTCTCCAAATGTGACATGACGCCCCCAGACCATTCCATCAAAGTCTGCAATCCAAAACGTCACTACTTCCCTTCCGAGCCCTGACGTGCGCCCATACAGTAGTTTTCTCCCACATATTGGGTATCAGCGTACTCAGGACAAATTGGACAACAACTTTTGGGTTCCAATTTCTTCTGTTACCCTTGTGAAAATAAAATATTGGGGGCGAAAAAATCATTTTTGTAAAAAAAAAAAAAGATTTTTTTATTTTACGGCTGTACGTTATAAACTTTAGTGAAACACCTGGGGGTTAAAAGTTCTCACCACACATCTAGATAAGTTCCTTGAGGGGTCTAGTTTCCAAAATGGTGTCATTTATGGGGTTTCCACTGTTTAGGCAGATCAGGAGCTCTCCAAACACGACATGGCGTCCAGCCAATTCTGCGTTGAAAAAGTCAGACGGCGCTCCTTCCCTTCCAAACTCTGCCATGCACCCAAACAGTGGTTTACCCCCACATGTGGGGTATCAGCGCACTCAGGACAAATTGCACAATAACTTTTGGAGTCTTGTTACCCTTGGAAAAATAAAAATTGGGGTGAAAAGATCATTTTTGTGGAAAAAATATGATTTTTAAATTTTACGGCTCTACTTTATAAACTTGTGTGAAGCACTTGGGGGTTCAAATTGCTCACCAAAGATCTAGAAAAGTTCCTTAGGGGGTCTAGTTTCCCAAATGGGGTCATTTGTGGGGGGTTTCCACTGTTTAGGCACATCAGGGGCTCTCCAAATGCAACATGGCATCCAATCTCAATTCCAGCCAATTTTGGTTGGAAAAAGTCAAATGGTGCTCCTTCCATTCCGAGCTCTGCCGTGCGCCCAAACAGTGGTTCCCCCCCACATAAGGGGTATCAGCGTACTCAGGACAAATTGGACAACAACTTTTGTGGTCCAATTTCTCCTGTTACCCTTGGGAAAATAAAAAATTAGTGACTAAAAGATAATTTTTGTGGGAAAAAAATAGGATTTTTTATTTTCATGCCCAGGCATTATAAACTTGTGTGAAGCACTTGGGGGTTCAAAGTGCTCCCAAAGATCTAGATAAGTTCCTTATGGGGTCTAGTTTCCAAAATGGGGTCACTTGTGGGGGGTTTCCACTGTTTAGGCTCATCTGGGCACTGCAAACGGAACATGACCCCCATCAACGTCTGCATTCCAAAACGTTACTACTTCCTTTCCAAGCCCTGCCGTGCACCCAAACAGTTTCCCCCCCCCCACATATGGGGTATCAGCGTACTCAGGACAAATTGGACAACAACTTTTGGGGTCCAATTTCCTTGGGAAAATTCAAAAATTTGGGACTAAAAAATCATTTTTGTGGAAAATTGTTTTTTTTTTTCACACCCAGGCATTATAAGCTTTTGTGAAACACTTGGGGGTTCAAAGTGCTCACAAAGATCTAGATAAGTACCTTAGGGGGTCTAGTTTCCAAAATGGTGTCATTTGTGGGGGTTTCCACTGTTTAGGCGCATCAGGGGCTCTCCAAACACGACATGGCGTCCAATCTCAATTCCAGCCAATTTTAGTTTGAAAAAGTCAAAAGGCGCTCCTTCCCTTACGAGCTCTGCCGTGTGCCCAAACAGTGGTTTTCCCCCACATATGGGGTATTGGCGTACTCAGGAGAAATTGCATAACAACCTTATCTGTCCATTTTCTCCTTTTACCCTTGTGAAAATAAAAAAAAAGTTTGTAAAAGATCATTTTTGTGGCTAAAAAGTTAAATATTCATTTTTTCCTTCCACGTTGCTTTAGTTCCTGTGAAGCACCTGAAGGGTTAATAATCTTCTTGAATGTGGTTTTGAGTACCTTGAGGGGTGCAGTTTTTAGAATGGTGTCACTTTTGGGTATTTTCTGCCATATAGACCCCTCAAAGTGACTTCAAATGAGAGGTGGTCCCTAAAAAAAATGGCTTTGTAAATTTTGTTGTAAAAATGAGAAATCGCTGGTCAACTTTTAACCCTTATAACTTCCTAACAAAAAAAAATTTGGGTTCCAAAATTGTGCTGATGTAAAGTAGACATGTGGGAAATGTTATTTCTTAACTATTTTGTGTGATATATTTCTCTGTTTTAAGGGAATAAAAATTCAAAATTTGAAAATTGCAAAATTTTAAAAATTTTCGCCATATTTGCGTTTTTTTCAAAAATAAACGCAAGTTATATCGAAGAAATTTTACCACTAACGTGAAGTACAATATGTCACGAGAAAACAATCTCAGAATCGCGAAGATCCATTGAAGCGTTCCAGAGTTATAACCTCATAAAGAGACAGTGGTCAGAATTGTAAAAATTGGCCCGGTCATTAACGTGCAAACCACCCTTGGGGGTGAAGGGGTTAAATGTCCCTGGAAGAAGCAAACAGAAGGAAACCGGATTAAGAATTTCCATGAACTTTGAAGGTCCAATGAACCTTGGCTTAAATTTTGGAGATGCAACCTTCATAGGGATATATTTTGAGGACAACCAAACTAAGTCCCCCACTTTAAAACGAGGACCATCAGTCCTATGCCGGTTGGCAAACCGCTGGGCCATCTCCTGGGAGAGAGACACCCTCTCCACAACTTGATCCCAAATCTTCTGCATTCGCTCCACAATAGAGTCAACACCCAGACAGACAGAAGCCTCCACCTGTCCTGAAGAAAAATCGAGAATGAAACCAAGAATTGCAGAAAAAAGGAGACATCAAGGTGGCAGAGCTAGCCCTATTATTAAGAGTAAACTCAGCCAAAGGCAAAAAAGAGACCCAGTCATCCTGATCAGCAGACACAAAACATCTCAAATAAGTCTCCAAGGTTTGGTTTGTTCTCTCAGTTGGTCCATTGGTCTGAGGGTGAAATGCAGAGGAGAAAGATAACTGAACACCAAGTTTAGAACAAAATGTACTCCAAAATCTGGAAACAAATTGGACTCCTCTGTCAGACATAATGTTCTCTGGAACGCCGTGCAACCGAACTACCTGCTGAAAGAATAAAGGCACCAATTCAGAGGAGGAAGGCAACTTAGGTAGTGGCACAAGATGTATCATCTTGGAAAATCTATCACAGATCACCCAGACAACGGTCATTCTCTGAGAGACAGGGAGGTCGGAAATAAAATCCATAGAGATATGGGTCCATGGCCTCTTAGGCACAGGTAATGGCATTAACAAACCACTAGAGCGAGAGCAAGGTTTGGAATAAGAGCAAGTCCCACAGGACTGCACAAAGTCCCTGACGTCACGAGACAAAGTAGGCCACCAAAAGAACCGACTCACCAAATCTCTGGTACCAAAAATACCGGGATGACCAGCCAATGCGGAGCAATGAATCTCAGACAAAACATTCTTCCTCCACTGGCCTGGGACAAACAATTTCCCAACAGGGCAGCATTCAGGTTTATCCTCCTGACATCCCTCCAGAGCCAGTCTCAAATTGGGCAAGATAGCGGAAAGAACTACACCCTCTTTTAGAATAACAGCAGGCTCAGTTACCTCAGGAGAATCCGCAAAGAAACTCCTCGAGAGGGCATCCGCCTTAACATTCTTAGTGCCCGGGAGAAAAGAAACCACAAAGTTAAAATGTGTGAAAAACAAGGCCCACCTGGCCTGTCTAGGATTAAGTCGCTTGGCTGATTCGAGATAAACCAGGTTCTTATGGTCCGTGAGGACCACCACCTGATGTTTGGCTCCTTCCAGCCAATGTCTCCACTCTTCAAAGGCCCACTTCATAGCCAATAACTCCCGATTTCCCACGTCATAATTACGTTCAGCTGGGGAAAATTTTCGAGAGAAGAAGGCACAAGGGTTACTTTTAGAGGTCTACGGATCCCTTTGGGAGAAAACGGCACCTGCCCCAATCTCAGAAGCATCAACCTCCACCTGAAATGGTAGAGAAACATCAGGCTGCCGCAGAACAGGAGCAGAAGTGAATCTCTGCTTAAGTTCCTGAAACGCAGAAACTGCCTCAGGAGGCCAATTCACCACATCAGAACCGTTTTTGGTCAAATCAGTCAGTGGTTTCACAATACCGGAGAAATTACCAATAAATTTACGATAAAAATTAGCAAAACCCAAAAATCTCTGAAGAGCCTTCAATGTAGTAGGTTGAACCCAATCACAAATGGCCTGAACTTTGACCGGGTCCATTTCAATAACAGATGGAGACAACATGAATCCCAGAAATGAAACCTTCTGTACGCCAAAAAGATATTTTGATCTCTTCACATACAGTGCATTTTCTCTCAAAATCCTGAACACCGTCCGCACATGTTCCACATGAGAGTCCCAGTCGTTGGAAAAAAATCAAGCTATAGTCCAAATAAACGATCAGAAATTCATCCACGAAATCCCTGAAAATATCATTCATAAAGGCCTGGAAGACAGAAGGGGCATTAGTGAGCCCAAAAGTCATCACTAGGTACTCAAAATGCCCCTCTGGGGTATTAAACGCCGTCTTACATTCATCACCGTGCTTGGTGAGAATAAGATTATACGCCCCCCTGAGGTCAAGCTTGGTACACCAACTAGCACTTTTCACTCTGGAAAATAGGTCAGAAATCAAGGGTAACGGATATTGATATTTAACAGTGATTTTATTCAGGAGACGATAGTCAATACATGGCCTCAATGAACCATCCTTTTTGGCCACAAAGAAAAAGCAGGCGGGCAAGGGTGAAGAGGAAGGTCTCATATGACCCTTCTCCAAAGACTCCTTGATATAAGAACGCATAGCATCACGTTCAGGTACAGATAAATTAAAAAGACGACCCTTAGGAAATTTACCACCAGGCACTAACTCAATAGCGCAATCATAACTCCTGTGAGGAGGCAAGGATGCAGACTTACTCTCACTAAACACATCAGAAAATTCGGTCAAATACTCAGGGACATCTTGAGACTGGGGGAGGCAGTAAAAACATCTTGAGACTGGGGGGGACAGAAAAACTCTTTGATATAGGATCGCATAGCATCGTGTTCAGGTACAGATAAATTAAAAAGGCGACCGTTAGGAAATTTACCACCAGGCACTAATTCAATAGCGCAATGATTGCTCCTGTGAGGAAGCAAGGATGCAGATTTACTTTCACTAAACACATCAGAAAAATCAGTCAAAAAGTCAGGGACATCCTGAGACTGGGGAGAGGCAGAAAAAACAGGAGTGTCAGTATTAACACATTGGCAGCCCCAACTGGTCACAGACACAGATTTCCAATCCAAAACAGGATTATGAGTCTGTAATCAAGGGAAACCCAGTACAATAATGTCATGTAATTTATGCAGCACCAAAAATTTGCAACTCTCCTGATGGTCCGGGTCAACCCGCATTATCACCTGGGTAGAAAACTGGGGTTTATTCTCCGCAAAAGGGGTAGACTCAATGCCCAGCAAAGGAATAGACTTCCGAAGGGGTATCATGGGAAACCCACAACGTTTGGCAAAGTCAAAATCCATCAGGTTAATAGCTGCTCCTGAATCAACAAAAGCCTAAGCAGAAAATGTGGACATGGGGCAAATCAGGGTAACAGTCAACAGAAATTTAGTCTGAACACTACCCAAAACAACTGAGCGCACAAAACGTCTTCCCCACTTGGGGCAGACGGAAATAGCATGAGATGCATCACCACAGTAGAAACACAACCTATTACGCTTTCGAAACTCATGACGCTGTGCCCCAGAAGTCACTCCATCACACTGCATAGGCTCAGGAGCTGACTCACAAGGTAATACGCATACCTCTGCAATCACGCAAACATCTGTCAATTTGAATAGCTAATGACATAGAGTCATTGAGACCAGAGGGAACAGGGAATCCCACCATAACATCCTTTACAGTCTCTGCCAGACCCTTCCGAAAAAGAGCTGCCAGAGCATCATCATTCCATTTATTAAGGACTGCCCATTTTCAAAATTTCTGACAGTACAGTTCAGCAGCTTCATGACCCTGATTCAATGCCAACAAGGTTTTTTCCGCTTGATCAGTGACATTAGGTTCATCGTACAATAACCCCAGAGCCTGAAAAAACACATTGACATCATTCAAAACAGGATCCCCAGGTGTCAGGGAAAAAGCCCAATCCTGAGGGTCGATGCACAACAGGGAGATAACAATTTGAACCTGCTGTGCAGCGCTTCCTGAGGACTTAGGCTTCACGGCAAAAAACAACTTACAGTTATTTTTAAAATTCAGAAATTTAGACCGATCTCCCAAAAATAAATCTGCCATGGGGTTCCTAAGTTCCACAACCGGCAACCTAGCAATATAGGCAGCAATATTCTGAACCTCAGCGGCGAGCCGCTCAACACGACCTGACAACTGCACAATCTCCATTGAGGAAAAAAAAATTCCTCCTCAGCACCTACGGAGAAAGAGGGAAAAAATGTAACAAGCAGAAAAAAGAGAAAAAAAAATTTCTGACAACTCCCTTTTTTTCTTCCTTTAAACTTACTATCCTTCCCTTCTGTTGAGTACCATAGAATTTTCAGTCTGGCCGGTAATACTGTTATGATTTGGTAGCTGAGGAGGACAGGAGCAAAATACTGCCAAAGCAGCAAGACACCAGAGAGGCTGGAACCTAATGGGTTGCAGATCCCTAAACTAAACGTACAACTAGAAGCAGCCGTGGAGCGTACCTACGTTGATCCTAGACGCCTCGGCACAGCCAGAGAATTAGCTACACCTGAAGATAGAAAGAGGAAAGCTAACTGCCCCGGAGTAAAGCCCCCAAAGAAATAGGAAGCCCCCAAACATGTAATGGTGGCTAGACAAGAGGAAAACACGAACACAGACAGAAAATAGAATGAGCAAATGCTGGGGCCCAAATCTGTCTAGAAAGTAAAGTACAGGGGAGAAATTCTGTATGCAACCCCGAAAAACCCTAACAAAAATACCAGCACTTCTGATTGCAAAAAAACTGAGACCACACGATCTTGACCACCTATATCAAATTTCTGGTGTGACACACAGCTACCCAGCAAATAAAAATATCAATGGAACAGAGAACAAGTGCAAATACAAAATGAGAACAGAGGGCAGCACAAGCCCCCAAAGGGGACTCAGCTGAAGTCCAAGGCAAGACTGCAAGAAGCAAGGGAAATCCAACCACTGAAAAAAAAACAGAATGTCACTTATCTGAATGATAGCAGGAAAGCAAGCTGAAATTCCAACAAAGACCTGGAAGCAACAATTGATTACTGGCGAGGATCATGGGAGTTCAGCTCACTTATATCAAGCCAGTCATCTCCACCTGACACCCATTCCTTAATTGGTTCAATACCCTCAGCCACCACCGGAGGGAGCCTCAGCTCCGAAGTCGTCTCCAAGACATTCACAACAATCAGGGTACAAGAGGACATTAGGACGCCGGCAGGACAACAGGGTACACGA
>JARQOD010000001.1:678346406-678420721 GCA_033576555.1 Oophaga sylvatica
ATTAAGGACTTTCAAGATCCTATAAGCTCCAATGAACCTTGGCTTAAACTTTGGAGACGCAACCTTCATAAGGATATTCTTTGAGGACAACCAAACCAAGTCATCCACTTTAAACCGAGAACCATCAGTCCTATGCCGGTTGGCAAACCGCTGGGCCCTCTCCTGAGAGAGAGACAATTTATCCACTACTTGATCCCAAATCTGCTGCATTCTCTCCCCATAGAGTCAATACCCGGACAAACAGAAGCCTCCACCTGCCCGAAGAAAACCGAGGATGAAACCCGAAATTGCATAAAAAAGGAGACATCAAGGTGGCAGAACTAGCCCTATTATTCAGAGCAAATTCAGCCAAAGGCAAAAAAGAGACCCAGTCATCCTGATCAGCAGACACAAAACATCTCAAATAAGTCTCCAAGGTCTGGTTTGTTCTCTCCATCTGCCCATTGGTCTGAGGGTGAAATGCAGAGGAGAAAGACAGCTGAACTCCCAGTTTAGAACAAAATGTCCTCCAAAATCTGGAAACAAATTGGACTCCTCTGTCAGACACAATGTTCTCTAGAATGCCGTGCAA
The DNA here is from genome assembly GCA_033576555.1 of Oophaga sylvatica. Taxonomy (NCBI): domain Eukaryota; kingdom Metazoa; phylum Chordata; class Amphibia; order Anura; family Dendrobatidae; genus Oophaga; species Oophaga sylvatica. Next base: position 678,346,978 of record JARQOD010000001.1, read on the forward strand.
CCGAACCACCTGCTGAAAAAACAAGGGCACCAACCTGGAAGAGGATGGCAACTTTGGAAGTGGCACAAGATGGATCATCTTGGAAAACCTATCACAGATCACTCAGATAACGGTCATTCTCTGAGAGACAGGGAGGTCGGAAATAAAATCCATAGAGATATGGGTCCACGGCCTCCTGGGCACCGGCAGCGGCATCAACAATCCACTAGAGCGAGAACAGGGTTTGGAGCGAGAACAAGTCCCACAGGACTGCACAAAATTCCTAACATCACAAGATAAAGTGGGCCACCAAAAGGACCGACTCACCAAATCTCTAGTACCAAAAATACCCGGATGACCAGCCAACGCAGAGCAATGAACTTCAGACATAACTTTTTCTCTCCATTGGTCTGGGATATACAATTTCCCCGCAGGGCAATGTTCAGGTTTATCCCCAAGGGCCAGTCTCAAATCGGGTGAGATAGCGGAAAGAACGACACCCTCCTTCAGAATGTCCATAGGCTCAGTCACATCAATAGAATCCGTAAGAAAATCCTAGAGAGGGCATCCGCCTTAACATTCTTAGTACCCGAGAGGAAAGAGACCACAAAGTTAAAACGCGTGAAAAACAAGGCCCACCTGGCCTGTCTGGGATTCAGTCGCTTGGCTGATTCGAGATAGATCAAGTTTTTGTGGTCAGTGAGGACCACAACTTGATGTTTGGCTCCCTCCAACCAATGTCTCCACTCTTCGAACGCCCACTTCATAGCCAATAATTCCTGATTCCCCACATCATAATTACGTTCCACTGGGGAAAACTTTTAGGAGAAGGCACAAGGGTTAATCTTAGAGGTTACAGGATCCCTTTGGGACAAAACGGCTCCTGCACCAATCTCAGAAGCATCTATCTCCACCTGAAATGGTAGAGAAACATCAGGTTGCCGTAGAACAGCAGCAGAAGTGAATCTCCGCTTGAGCTCCTGAAACGCAGAAACTGCCTCAGGAGACCAATTCAGCACATCAGAACCCTTTTTGGTCAAATCAGTCAGTGGTTTCACAATGCCAGAGAAATTACTTATAAATTTACGGTAGAAATTAGCAAAACCCAAAAATCTCTGAAGAGCCTTCAATGAAGTGGGCTGAACCCAATCACAAATGTCCTGAACCTTGACCCGGTCCATTTCAATAGCAGAAGGAGACAAAATGAATCCCAAAAATGAAACCTTCTGTATGCCAAAAATACATTTTTATCCCTTAACATACAAAGCAATCTCTCTTAAAATCCGGAATACCATCCGAACATGTTCCACATGAGAATCCCAGTCATTGGAAAATATCAAAATATCGTCCAAATAAACGATCAGAAACTTATCCACCAAATCCCGGAAAATATCGTTCATGAAAGATTGGAAGACGGAAGGGGCATTAGTGAGCCCAAAAGGCATCACTAGGTGCTCAAAATGCCCCTCAGGGGTATTAAATACAGTCTTCCATTCATCTCCATGCTTGATGCGAATAAGATTATACGCCCCCCTAAGGTCAAGCTTGGTAAACCAACTGGCACCTTTCACTCTGGAAAATAAATCAGAAATCAGGGGTAACGGATACTGATATTTAACAGTGATCTTATTAAGGAGACGATAGTCAATACATGGCCTCAATGAACCATCCTTTTTGGCCACAAAGAAAAATCCGGCGCCCAAGGGTGAAGAGGATGGTCTGATATGACCCTTCTCCAAAGATTCTTTGATATAAGATCGCATAGCATCATGCTCGGGTACCGATAAATTGAAGAGCCGATCCTTGGGAAATTTACAACCGGGTACCAACTCAATCGCGCAATCATAACTCCTATGAGGAGGTAAAGACGCAGACTTACTCTCACTAAACACATCAGAAAAATCAGCTATATAGTCAGGGACATCTTGAGACTGGGGAGAGGTAGAAAAAACAGGAGTGTCATTACGAACACATTGACAACCCCAACTGACCACAGACACAGACTTCCAAACCAAAACAGGATTATGGGTCTGCAGCCAAGGAAAACCCAGTACAATAATGTCATGTAAATTATGTAACACCAAAAATTTACAATTCTCTTGGTGGTCCGGGTCAACCTGCATTATCACCTGGGTTGAAAACTGGGGTTTATTCTCCACCAAAGGGGTAGAATCAATACCCAGCAAAGGAATAGATCTCCGCAGGGGTACCATGGGAAAACCACAACGTTTGGCAAAATCAAAATCCATCAGGTTTAGTGCTGCTCCTGAATCAACAAAAGCCTGAGCCGAAAATGTGGACATGGAGCAAATCAAGGAAACAGTCAAATGAAATTTAGTCTGAACATTACCCAAAACAACCGAGCGCACAAAACGTCTTCCCCGCTTAGGTCAGATAGAAATAGTATGAGAAGCGTCTCCACAATAGAAGCACAACTTATTACGCTTTCGAAACTCTTGATGCTGAGCCCCAGAGATCACTCCATCACACTGCATGGGCTCAGAGGTTTGCTCACAAAGCATCACCACCTTTCGTATATTTCTATGCTCACGTAAACGTCTATCAATTTGAATAGCCAATGACATAGAGTCATTGAGACCAGAGGGAACAGGACATCCCACCATAACGTCCTTTACAGTTTCTGTCAGACCCTTCCGAAAAAGAGCTGCCAGGGCATCATCATCATTCCATTTAGTAAGGACTGCCCACTTTCGGAATTTCTGACAATATAGCTCTGCGGCTTCCTGACCCTGATTCAATGCCAACATGGTTTTCTCAGCTTTATCAGTAACATTAGGTTTATCATACAACAACCCCAGAGCCTGAAAAAACACATCAACATCAGTCAAAACCGGATCCCAGGTGTCAGGGAAAAGGCCCAGTCCTGAGGGTCGACGCGCAACAGGGAGATGACAATTTGAACCTGCTGCGCTGCGTTCCCCGAGGACTTAGGTTTCAGGGCAAAAAACAACTTACAGTTATTTTTAAAATTCAAAAATTTAGACCGATCCCCAAAAAATAAATCCGGAGTAGGGATCTTAGGTTCTACAGCAGGCAAACGAGTGAGATAGCTAGCAATACTCCGAACTTCAGCAGCAAGCTGCTCCACATGATCAGACAAATGCTTGATTTCCATTGCAGAAAAACTCCTCCTAGAGCCCCCAAAGATAAAGAGTAGAGTTGAGCGATACTTTCCGATATCCAAAAGTATCGGAATCGGAATGGTATCGCCGATACCATTAAAATATCGGCGATACCCGATACCGATACCGGAAATCCAATGTAAGTCTATGGGAACAAAATATCGTAACTAAAAAAACCTCTTTCTTTCCTTGTAAACACTAAATATACACACATAGAATACATATATATATATATACATGTCATTGTGACATATATATATATATATATACATATATTTATAGTTTATACACTTCTACATAGTAAAATAGCCTCTGATTCAATTGCCGGGTAAAGTCGGCTTTTGTGAAAAGACAGAAGCACCCGAAATGAAAAGACACTTGGTTTACATAGAGTTAACCATGTCTTTTCATGTAGTTTGATATCTGATTTGCACAAACAATTACATGAGTGTAAGTGTGCAAAATTTCACACCTGTAGGGGTTAATTAAAGGTGTAAATTCGTTGTAAAAAAACAGACTTTTTTGCTACGAATTTACACCTTTAATTAACCCCTACAGGTGTGAAATTTTGCACACTTACACTCATGTAATTGTTTGTGCAAATCAGATATCAAACTACATGAAAAGACATGGTTAACTCTATGTAAACCAAGTGTCATTTCATGTCGGGTTCTGCATTTTCACAAAAGCCGGCAATTGAATTAGCGGCTATTATACTATGTAGAAGTGTATGAACTATAAATATATATATATATGTGTCACAAACTCAATGACATGTATATATATATATGAGGTGTAAAATTGTTGAAAAAAAATGCGTGGGCTCCCGCCCTATTTTCGCAACCAGACAGACAAAGCCAGTGAGTGGGGCAGATAATAATAGCCCAGAGAGGGACCATTATTTTTTGGCCCCCCCCCGGCTACTAAAATCTGCCCCCAGACACCCCAGAAAGGGCAAATCTCTAATTAGATTTGCCCTTTCTGGCACTTTGCCCGTCTATTCCCATTGCCCTGTAGCGGTGGCGAATGGGTTAATAAGGGGTTAAAATGACCTTGCAATTGAAAGGTCACTTTAAGCCAGGTTAATAATTGAGAGCTGTCAATTAGACAACTATCAATTATTAATCCTATTGTATGAAAGAAAAATCAAACACACACACTTTAATAAAAAAGAAGTTTAATGAAATAATCACACAGTTTTTGACCATATTTTATTTACCTGCTAAAACCATTTCCTGTAATAAAAATAAAATAATAAAGCAAAATTATTCTTACCTATCCCATGCACAGTCAGGTCCCACAGTGTAATCCTTCAGAAAGGGTTAATGTTTACTGCAGGGACCGCAGCTAATGCTGCAGCCTCACAGTAAACCCCCAAATGAATGAGCTCCTCTCCTGGCTGACAGGAGAGGAAGTGGAAAGCTTAATTGATTGCTTTCCACTTTCACTTCAGGCCAGCCAGGGACACCATCAGTGACGTCAGAGGGAACTGATTAACAAAAATAGGGGTTCCCTTCGAAAAAAAAATGGCGTGGGGTCCCCCCTATTTTTGTTAACCAGCCAGATGAAGCAGACCGCTGAGGCCTGGATTTTCAGGCTGTTAAGGAGCCAAGATCCATGGACCTTGCCAGCCTGATAATACCAGGCCACAGCAGTCTGCATATCTTGGCTGATTAACAAAAATAGGGGATCCCCTTGAAAAAAATTGGCGTGGGGTCCCCACTATTTTTGTTAACCAGCCAGATGAAGCAGACCGCTGAGGCCTGGATTTTCAGGCTGTTAAGGAGCCAAGATCCATGGACCTTGCCAGCCTGATAATACCAGGCCACAGCAGTCTGCATATCTTGGCTGATTAACAAAAATAGGGGATCCCCTCGAAAAAAATTGGCATGGGGTCCCCCCTATTTTTGTTAACCAGCCAGATGAAGCAGACCGCTGAGGCCTGGTTTTTCAGGCTGGTAAGGATCCAATATCCATGGACCTTGCAAGCCTGATAATACCAGGCCACAGCAGTCTGCTTAGCTTGGTTGGTTAACAAAAATAGGGGATCCCCTCGAAAAAAAAAAACGGCGTAGGGGTCCCCCTATTTTTGTTAACCAGCCAAGTAAAATGCAGACTGCTGCGGCCTGGTATTAAAAGACTGTCAAGGCCCATGGATTTTGGCCCTCAACAGCCTGATAATACCAGGCTACAGCAGCCCCACATTTGGCGCATCAAAAGATGTGCCAATTGTGGCACTTTACCCGGCTCTTCCCACTGCCCTGTAGCGGTGGCAAGTGGGGTAATAAGGGGTTAATGTCACCGTTGATTGCACGGTGACAATAAGCCCGGTTAATAATGGAGAGGTGTCAATAAGACACCGATCCATTATTAATCCCAAAGTTATTAAATGTATAAAAAAAAGACAAAGCAAGAAAAAAGTCTTTTAATGAAATAAAAGAGACAACACAGTTTTCATTAATTTTATTATACACTCATTCCTGCGACGCCATCGATCTCCTGTAAAAAAGAAAAAAAAACAAACCAACAGTATACCACCTGTCCGACGCAGTCCATAGTAACGAGTGTCCCACGACGATCCAGCTCTGCTACATCGCAATGACAGGCAGAGCCTGTCATCCTGACGCAGCACAGCTGATTACCTGCTTCCCCGGCGGTGACGTCATCGGACTGACTGCTTTACGGCCGGGATTACCCAGCAGTCACTGCAGTTATCGCGAGAAACTGCATGTGACCACCGGGGAAAGATGATGGCGGCCATGAAGCAGTCCAGGACGTGACCGCCGGAGATCTTCTGCCAGGTAAGTGCCGCTGACTCCTGACAGACCCGACCGACGGACACTGACAGTGACAGTGACAATCCCGATTCCGGTATCCGATATGACGAAAATATCGGAACTCGGAATCGGAATTCCGATACAGCCAATATCGGCCGATACCCGATATTTGCAGTATCGGAATGCTCAACCCTAATAAAGAGGAAAAAATACACACACAAAAAAAAAAAAAATTCTAGCTACCTTTTTTTTTTTAACTAGTTTTTCCTTCTTTTGAGTTCCATAGAATTTTCAGTATGGCCGGTGATTCTGTTATGATTTGGTAGCTAAGGAGGACAGGAGAAAAAACAGCCAAGGCAGCCGAACACCCAGAGAGGTTGGAAACTAATGGGTTGCAGATCCCTAAACTAACCGCACAACTAGAAGCAGCCGTGGGACGTACTTACGGTGACCTAGATGCCTCAGCACAGCCGGAGACTAGCTACACCTAAAGATAGAAACAGGAAAGCTAACTGCCCCGGAGTAGAGCCCCAAAGGAATAGGTAGCCCCCACACATATAATGGCGGTTAGACAAGACGTAATACAAACGCAGGCAGAAAATAGAGTGAGCAAACGCTGGGGCCAAACACTGCCTAGATAGGACAGGACAGTACAGAATACTATCTGCAACCCAGCAAAACCCTAGCCAAACTTCCAACACTTCTGATTTTAAAAATGCTGAGATCACACGATCTCGCCACCCGCTAAATCAGATCTCTTGGTGTGAACAAGAGGCTAACCCGCAGCCACTCAAATAGCAGGGATAGAGCAATTGAACAAATAAACAGTGGCTACTGATAAACAGAGCGGAGCACAGGCCCCTGGAGGCGAACCCGGCTAACCTCCCACAAAAGTGCAGACAAAAAAATGGAAATGGCAAACACGATAGAAACAAGCAGCAAATAACTTACCTGAAAGTAGCAGATGAAGGCAAGACACCAGCTGACTTCCAAATGGACCAGGAAACAACAATTGATCACTGGCGAGGATCATGGGAAGGCAGCTCACTTATATCAGCCCAGTCAGTCTCTCCTGATTGCCAGTCATCGCTTGCAGGTGATTGACTTCTACTATTCAACACTGGTTCAATACCCTCAGCAACCACCAGAGGGAGCCACAACTCAGAAGTCATTTCTAACATGCTCACAACAGGTATGTCTCTATCAGTTTTGTACATCGAGAGACTGAAATTCTTGTCCGTTCTTCCTTGGCAAACAGCTCGAGCTCAGGGAGGTTGGATGGAGATCATTTGTGAACAGCAGTTGTCAGCTCTTTCCACAGATTATCGATTGGATTCAGGTCTGGACATTGACTTGGCCATTCTAACACCTGGATACGTTTATTTGTGAACCATTCCATTGTAGATTTTACTTTATGTTTGGGATCATGATCTTCTTGATAGACAAATCTCTGTCCCAGTCTCTGGTCTTTTGCAGACTCCAACAGGTTTTCTTCAAGAATGGTCCTGTATTTGGCTCCATCCATCTTCCCATCAATTTTAACCATCTTCCCTGTCCCTGCTGAAGAAAAGCAGGCCCAAACAATGATGCTGCCACCACCATGTTTGACAGTGGGGATGGTGTGTTCAGGGTGATGAGCTGTGTTGCCTTTATGCCAAACATATTGTTTGGCATTGTTGCCAAAAAGTTCGATTTTGGTTTCATCTAACCAGAGCACCTTCTTCCACGTTTGGTGTGTCTCCCAGGTGGCTTGTTGCAACCTTTAAATGATACTTTTTATGGTTATCTTTCAGAAATGGCTTTCTTCTTGCCACTCTTCCATAAAGGCCAGATTTGTGCAGTGTACGACTGATTGTTGTCCTATGGACAGACTATGCCACCTCAGCTGTAGATCTCTGCAGTTCATCCAGAGTGGTCATGGGCCTCTTGGCTGCATCTCTGATCAGTCTTCTTGTTTGAGATGAAAGTTTAGAGGGACGGCCGGGTCTTGGTAGATTTGCAGTGGTATGATACTCCTTCCTTTTCAATATAATTGCTTACACAGTGCTCGTTGGGATCTTTAAAGTTTTGGAAATCATTTTGTATCCAAATTCAGCTTTAAACTTCTCCACAACAGTATCACAGACCTGCCTGTTGTGTTCCTTGGTCTTCATGATGCTCTCTGTGCTTCAATCAGAACCCTGAGACTATCACAGAGCAGGTCATTTATACGGAGACTTGATTACACACAGGTGGATTATATTTATCATCAGTAGTCATTTAGGACAACATTGGATCATTCAGAGATCCACAATGAACTTCTGGAGTGAGTTTGCTGCACTGAAAGTAAAGGGGCCGAATAATATTGCACGACCCACTTTTCAGTTTTTATATTTCCACAAAAATTTTAAATAACCAATACATTTAATTCAACTTCACAATTGTGTCCCACTTGTTGTTGATTCTTCAGCAAAAAATTACATTTGGTATCTTTATGTTTGAAGCATGATATGTGGGAAAAGGTTGAAATGTTCCAGGGGCTGAATATTTTTGCTAAGGTACTGTAGAAAGAGAAGGTAAACAGCAGTGTAAGCAGCATCTTCTTACCTCAGGACCCATAGTGTCTCCAGGATTAGACTAGAAATACATGGTGGACAGCAATATGAGCAGCCCTTTCTTACCAAGCACCCCTGGTATCTCCAGCATTAGATCAGAAAGACATGATGGGCTACATTGTAAGTAGCCTCTTCTTACCTCAGCATCCATGGTGTCTCCAGCTTACATAAGAAAGACAGTGCAGATAGCAGTGTGAGCAGCCTCTTTCTACCTCAGCACCCAAGATGTCATCTGTATTAGAAACAAAGACATGGTAGACAGCAGTGTGAGCAGCTTCTTTTTATCTCAGCACTCCTGATATTGCAGTATTATATCTGAATATTCACATGGCATGTCTTCCTACACATGAAAGAAGGGGGCTCAGCTTCCTATGGCACATGTACACAGGCACCTCACATATTACAGTTCTCGGATAGGCATCAGTGTAACAAGACAGCAGCCAGTATGATGTCCTGCAGTCAAAGAAAACGAATGACATTTGACAATTTATTTATGTGGACATCATCTTTATTTTATTTAGTTTTTCTCTGGAGAATCCCCTTATTTGATGCTGATCATTTGATCAAGATATCTATTCCAATAGAAGGACAATACAACCAAAAAGCAGCATTATATGCATAGACATTAGTGGTCTAATCTTAAAGGGAATCTGTCACCCTAAATTGGCGGGATATTTAAATGATGGCAGTCAGGTCAGATGGGCGGTGTTTTGGGTACTTGCCTTAACATGTTGTTCGCCGCTGTCTCCATTATTTCTGGGAATTGTAGTCGTTGCCCTCCATATAACGCGCCTGCACATTGCAATCTGCGGGCAAAGCATACTGCGCATGCGCAATTCAAGATTGCAATGCGCAGGCGCGTTATATGGAGGGCAATGACTACAATTCCCAGAAATGATGGCGACAGCGGCGAACAACATGTTAAGGCAAGTACCCAAAACACCGCCCATCTGACCTGACCGCCATCATTTAAATATCCCGCCAATTTAGGGTGACAGATTCCCTTTAAGGTGCCCATACACTTTGAGGTGGATTGATATAGCCGTGTTTGCCATAAGAATATAGCAACTGTTTATTAACTGAGGATACATGGTGGTAGTACTTTGGGATGGTTTGCTGGCTAGTAACAGGTTAATACAGGGATGGATTCACACAGTTCCTTTTTGATAGGCCTCATTCAGACATCCATTTTTCACAGATAAAACATGTATCCATTATAGTCTACGGGGCTATTCACATCTGCAAAAATATCACCGAGACAGATTAAAATTACCCATGCAAGTCTATGGGTCCATGAAAATCATGGACAGAATATGGATGGCATCAGTGTGCAATCTGTGTTGTGTTCATGATTACCATTGCAATGTATAGGAAAAGGTGTATAGTTTATTTTTTCATACGTGAAAATCACTGATGGTAAAAACTGACACTGACCAAACATGGATGAAATTAATATAATTTCTTTTTTTTTTCATAACAAGCATGAAAAATAACAGATGTCTTAATGAGGCTTTAACCCCTCTCCGCCATCCGACGTACTATCCCGTCCATGAAACCCGTGACAATCTGCCCATGGACGGATAGAACGTCGAAGCGATCAGCTGCGCTCCGGGGGGAGAGCAGCTGATCGCAGCCGGGTGTCAGCTGATTATCACAGCTGACATCCGGCACTATGTGCCAGGAGCGGTCACGGACCGCTCCCGGCACATTAACTCCTGGCACACCGCGATCAAACATGATCGCAGTGTACCGGGGCACAGGGGAGCATCGTGCAGGGAGGGGGATCCCTGCGTGCTCCCCTGAGGCCCTCAGAACAGCGCAATGTGACCACGCTGTTCTGAAGGCCTCTTCCCTGCAAGACCCCGAATCCAAGATGGCGGCTGGGTCCTGCAGGGAGGCGGCTTCCTCAGTGCCTGCTGAGAGCAGGCGCTGAGGAAGCCTGCAGCAGAGCCTGTGAGATCGCTGGTCTCACAGAGTGCTGTGCACTCTGTGAGACCAGCGATCTGACATAATACAGTGATGTACCACCCTGGGACAAAATAAAAAAGTTAAAAAAAATAAAAATAGTAAGTGTAAAAAAAATTCCAAAATAAAGGAAAAAAAAATATTATCCAATAAATTAATTTCTTCCTGTAAATAAACAAACCAATAAAAGTACACATATTTGGTATCGCCGCGTCCATAACGACCCGCCCAATAGAACTGTCCCACTAGTTAACCCCTTTAGCGAACCCCTTAAAAAAAGGCAAAAAATCAATGCTTTATCATCATGCAGCCGAACAAAAAGGGGAATAACACGCGATCAAAAGACAGATATAAATACACATGGTACCGCTGAAAACGTCATCTTGTCCTGCAAAAAACGAGCTGCCATACAGCGCCATCAGCAAAAAATAAAAAAGTTTTAGCTTGCAGAATAAAGCGATGCAAAAATAATTATTTTTTATATAAAATTGTTTTTATTGTATAAAAGCGCCAAAACATAAAAAAATTATATAGATGAGGTATCGCCGTAATCGTACTAACCCAAAGAATAAAACTGCTTTATCAATTTTACCACACGCGGAACGGTATAAACGCCCCCCCAAAAGAAATGCATGAATTGTTGATTTTTGTTCATTCTAACCTCCCAAAAATCGAAATAAAAAGCGATCAAAAAATGTTACGTAAAAAAATGATACCAATAAAAACGTCAACTCGTACCGCAAAAAATAAGACCTCACGTGACACCAAAATATGCAAAAATTATAGCTCTCAAAATGTGGTGATGCAAAAACTATTTTTTGCAATAAAAAGCGTCTTTTAGGCTACTTTCACACTTGCGTTTTTTTGCACAGCGCATCGTGCGCACATGAAACGCATTAAAAAACGCATGCAAACGCTTATAAACGCTGCGATATTTTGTCGCATCAGCGTGCGCATTACGACCAAAAAACGCAGCTTTTGTATGCGATTTCAAGCGTTTTTGCATGCGTTTGCGTTTTTTCGGCGCATGGGTTGTCTACGTGTCACATTTCTATCAACTCTGTCTCTATCATCTCTGTCTTTATCATCTGTCTCTATCATCTATCATCTCTGTCTCTATCATCTATCATCTCTGTCTCTATCATCTGTCTCTATCATCTCTGTCTCTATCTGTCTCTATCATCTGTCTCTATCATCTCTGTCTCGATCATCTCTGTCTCTATCATCTCTGTCTCTATCTGTCTCTATCATCTGTCTCTACCATCTCTGTCTCTATCATTTCTGTCTCTACCATCTGTCTCTATCATCTCTATTATCTGTCTCTATCATCACTGTCTCTATCATCTATCATCTCTGTCTCTATCATCTGTCTCTATCATCTATCATCTCTGTCTCTATCATCTGTCTCTATCATCTATCATCTCTGTCTCTATCATCTCTGTCTCTATCATCTGTCTCTATCATCTATCATCTCTGTCTCTATCATCTGTCTCTATCATCTATCATCTCTGTCTCTATCATCTGTCTCTATCATCTCTGTCTCTATCATCTGTCTCTATCATCTGTCTCTATCATCTCTGTCTCTATCATCTATCATATCTGTCTCTATCAACTCTGTCTCTATCATCTCTGTCTCTATCATTTATCATTTCTGTCTCTATCATCTGTCTCTATCATCTATCATCTCTGTCTCTATCATCTCTCTCTATCATTTGTCTCTATCATCTATCATATCTGTCTCTCTCATCTCTATCTCTATCATCTATCATCTCTGTCTATCTGTCTCTATCATCTATCATATCTGTCTCTCTCATCTCTGTCTCTATCATCTATCATCTCTGTCTCTATCATCTATCATCTCTGCCTCTATCTGTCTCTATCATCTCTGTCTCTATCATCTGTCTCTATCATCTATCATCTCTGTTTCTATCACCTTCTTTATATCTACACTCCTCACAAACAATGTTGCTTGTATAGGGGGTGGTTTAAACAAGTGTGTAGACATTATTTACTCAAAAATCGCTTGCGCTCAAAAGCGCTGACGAACGCACAGCCATGCGCACCCATAAACTGTAATGTTATTTTTTTGCGCATAGTATGCGCACACGTGCGCATAGTATGCGCACACGTGCACATGCGCTTTTTTAAAGTGGTTGGGTGGAAAAAAAATGCAACATGTAGCGTCTAGCGCGTATGGACGCATACCTGGAAAATGCGCAGCGCACAACAAATGTAGATGAACGCATGCAAGCGCTAGACCCTGCACCCGCCAAGTTAAAGATAGGGGAACATTGCACATGCGACCGATAGCGCACAATGCGCTGCACAAAAAAATACGCAAGTGTGAAAGTAGCCTTAGCAAGACAGCTGCCAAACATAAAAACCCGCTATAAATAGTAAATCAAACTCCCCCTTTATCACCCCCTCAGTTAGGGAAAAATAATACAATTTAAAAAATGTATTTATTTCCATTTTCCCATTAGGGTTAGGGTTACAGTTGAGCCTAAAGTTAGGGTTAGGGTTGCGCCTAAAGTTAGGATTAGGGTTGGGATTAGGGTTAGGGGTGTGTTAGGGTTAGGTTTGTGGTTAGGGTTATGGTTAGGATTGGGACTAGGGTTAGGGGTGTGTTGGGGTTAGGGTTGTAGTTAGAATTGGGGGGTTTCCACTGTTTAGGCACATCAGGGGCTCTCCAAACGTGACATGGCGTCTGATCTCAATTCCAGCCAATTCTGCGTTGAAAAAGTCAAATGGTGCTCCTTCACTTCTGAGCTCTGCCATGGGCCCAAACAGTAGTTTACCCCCACATATGGGGTATCAGTGTACTCAGGACAAATTGCACAATAACTCTTGGGGTCCAATTTCTTCTGTTACCCTTGGGAAAATAAAAAATTGGGGGGCGAAAATATCATTATTGTAAAAAAAAAAAAAAGATTTTTTTGTTTATACAGCTGTACGTTATAAACTTCTGTGAAGGACTTGGGGCTTCATAGCGCTCACCACACATCTAGATAAGTTCTTTGTGGGGTCTATTTTCCAAAATGGGGTTACTTGTGGGGGTTTCCACTGTTTAGGCACATCAGGGGCTCTCCAAATGCAACATGACACCCGCAGACCATTCCATCAAAGTCTGCAATCCAAAACGTCACTAATTCCCTTCCGAGCCCTGACCTGTGCCCATACAGTAGTTTTCTCCCACATATGGGGTTACAGCATACTCAGGACAAATTGGACAACTTTTGGGGTCCAATTTCTCCTGTTACCCTTGGAAAATAAAAAGGTCGAGACTAAAAGATCATGCTTGTGGAAAAAATATGATTTTTTTATTTTCATGCTCGGGCGTTATAAACTTTAGGGGTTCAAAGTTCTCCCCACACATCTAGATAAGTTCCTTGAGGGGTCTAGTTTCCAAAATAGTGTCATTTGTGGGGGGTTTCCACTGTTAGGCACATCAGGAGCTCTCCAAACACAACATGGCGTCCAGCCAATTCTGCGTTGAAAAAGTCAAACGGCGCTCCTTCCCTTCCGAGCTCTGCCATGCTGTGGTTTACCCCCACATATGTGGTATCAGCGTACTCAGGACAAATTGCACAACTTTTGGGTCTTGCTACCCTTGGGAAAATAAAAATTGGGGTGAAAAGATCATTTTTGTGGAAAAAATATGATTTTTTTACATTATAAACTTGTGTGGTTCAAATTGCTCACCACAGATCTAGACAAGTTCCTCAGGGGTCTAGTTTACAAAATAGGGTCACTTGTGGGGGTTTCCACTGTTTAGGCACATCAGGGGCTCTCCAAATGCAACATGGCGTCCAATCTCAATTCCAGCCAATTTTGGTTGGAAAAAGTCAAAAGGTACTCCTTCCATTCCGAGCTCTGCCGTGCACCCAAAAAGTGGTTCCCCCCCCACATATGGGGTATCAGCGTACTCAGGACAAATTGGACAACAACTTTTGTGGTCCAATTTCTCCTGTTACCCTTGGGAAAATAAAAAATTGATGACTAAAAGATAATTTTTGTGGGAAAAAAATAGGACTTTTTATTTTCATGCCCGGGCATTATAAACTTGTGTGAAGCACTTGGGGGTTCAAAGTGCTCACCACAGATCTAGATAAGTTCCTTAGGGGGTCTAGTTTCCAAAATGGGGTCACTTGTGGGGTTTTCCCGTTTAGGCACATCTGGGGCACTGCAAACGAAACATGACCCCCATCAATGTCTGCATTCTAAAATGTTACTTCCTTTCCAAGCCCTGCAGTGAGCCGTTTCCCCCCACACACATATTTGGTATCAGCATACTCAGGACAAATTGGACAACTTTTGGAGTCCAATTTCATTGGGAAAAATCAAAAATTTGGGACTAAAAAATAATTTTTGTGGAAAATTGTTTTTTTTTCCACACCCAGGCATTATAAACTTTTGTGAAACACTTGGGGGTTCAAAGTGCTCACAACAGATCTAGATAAGTTCCATAGGAGGTCTAGTTTTCAAAATGGTTTCACTTGTGGGGGTTTCCACTGTTTAGGCGCATCAGAGGCTCTCCAAACGCGACATGGCGTCCAATCTCAATTCCAGACAATTTTGGTTTGAAAAAGTCAAACGGCGCTCCTTCCCTTACGAGCTCTGTCGTGTGCCCAAACAGTGGTTTTAACCCACATATGGAGTATTGGCGTTCTGAGGAGAAAATGCACAACAACTATCTGTCCATTTTCTCCTTTTACCCTTGTAAAAATGAAAAAGTTTGTAAAAGATCATTTTTGTGACTAAAAAGAAGGATTTTTGGTACTTACCGTAAAATCTCTTTCTTGGAGTCTTCATTGGGGACACAGGTTACTATGGGTGTGTGGTGCTGTCACTAGGAGGCTGACACTATGCAAATTTGGCAAAAACTGACTCCTCCCCAGCAGTATACACCCACCGACAGGCACCGAGCAACTCAGTTGGTGCAAAAGCAGTAGTAGTAGGAGTACCTATGGTGACCGGAGGCACGGCCTATGTGCCAACCCCAAGGCAACGGTCTGAGGTCTAATGTGGTACGGATTTAGGGGAGGGTGCTGTGTCCCCCAATGAAGACTCCAAGAAAGAGATTTTACGGTAAGTACCAAAAATCCTTCTTTCTTTATCGCTTCATTGGGGACACAGGTTACTATGGGACGTCCAAAAGCAGTCCCAAGGGTGGGGATTCTAGGTATATTAGAGAGAGAGAGAAACTTAGGTCGGTCGGTGGGAAACCGCCGCCTGTAGTATCTTTCTACCCAAGCCTGCGTCCGCCGAGGCGTGGGTATTAACTTTGTAGAACTTCACGAAGGTGTGGAGGGAAGACCAGGTTGCGGCTTTACAGATTTGCGCCACCGAAGCCTGGTGACGAATGGCCCATGAGGCTCCCACCACCCGGGTAGAGTGCGCCCTCACTCCGGGAGGGGCTTGTTTGTTCTGGGATCGGTATGCCTCGTGGATCGCTGAACGAACCCACCGGGCGATGGTGGATTTTGAAGCTGCGAGCCCCTTGCGACGGCCCTCATGGAGGATGAACAGGGAATCCGCCTGACGAAAGGTGGTGGTTCTAGAAAGGTAAATTCGGATCGCCCTGACCAGGTCAAGCTTGTGGAGGGATCTTTCTAAGGGATGAGCTGGTGAGGGGCACAGTGACGGGAGGACGATGTCCTCGTTGATGTGAAAGGCCGAGACTACCTTCGGAAGGAAGGAGGGGACGGGTCGGAGGACCACCTTATCCTGATGCAGGATCAGAAAGGGGGGGCGGCAGGACAGGGCCGTCAATTCGGACACCCTTCTGAGAGAGGTGATGGAGACCAGGAAGGCTACCTTCCACGAGAGTAGAGTGAGAGGGATGTCTTTGATCGGCTCAAAGGGGGTACGCTGTAGAGCGCTCAGGACCAGGTTGAGATCCCAGGGATCAATCGGAGGGCGGTAGGGGGGCGCTAGGTGACCGACCCCCTGCAGGAAGGTCTTCACCTGGGGCGAGGAGGCCAGTTCGGACTGGAAAAGCACGGATAGGGCTGAAACCTGACCCTTTAGGGTACTGAGGGAAAGGCCGGAGTCCAGTCCCGACTGCAGAAAGGCGAGGACGGAAGGCAGGGAGAAGGTCATGGGTAAGAGGTTGTTCTTCTCGCACCAGCGGAAGAAAGCCTTCCAGCACCTGTGATAAATGCGGGAAGACGCTGGTTTTCTGGCCCTTATCATAGTTTGGATGACCCTTTCCGAGAAGCCTGCGCTCTTCAGGACCGCGGCTTCAACGGCCATGCCGTTAAAGTGAGTGACTGAGAATTCGGGTGGAAGAGAGGTCCCTGTGAGAGGAGGTGCGGGCAGTTTGGGAGTCTCCAGGGTACGTCCGAGAGCATGTTTATCAGCTCCGCATACCAGGCCCGACGTGGCCAATCTGGGGCTACGAGCAGGACAGGGACTCCTTCCGCCTTTATCTTCTTTATGACCCGTGGAAGCAGGGGGAGGGGTGGGAAGAGGTAAGGTATCTCGAACTGGGCCCATGGGATGACGAGTGCATCGCAGCCGAGGGCCATCGGGTCCCGGGATCTGGCCACGTACTGGGGGACCTTGTGGTTTGACCGAGATGCCATTAGATCGACGTCTGGGACGCCCCACCTCTGGCAGATTTGGTTGAAGACGGCCGGGTTGAGTGACCACTCGCCGGCTGCCAGTTCCTGGCGACTGAGGAAGTCGGCTTCCCAGTTGTCCACCCCGGGAATGTGTACGGCGGAGATGGCAGGGACGTGGTGTTCCGCCCAATGTAGGATCTTCCCTACCTCGGTCATGATCTGTTTGCTGCGAGTCCCTCCTTGATGATTTATGTATGCCACGGCCGTGGCGTTGTCCGACTGGAGGCGGACTGGTTTGCCCTTGAGGAGGGACTGCCAGTGGAGTAGGGCCAGGAAGATTGCCCTGATCTCCAGGAGGTTTATCGGCAGGAGGGCCTCGTGTGTCTCCCAGCGGCCCTGTGCTGTGAAATGCTGATAGACCGCGCCCCAGCCCTGCAGGCTGGCGTCGGTGGTGATGACCTGCCACCGGAGAGGCAGAAATGACCTTCCGCTTAGAATGGAGGAGGCCAGTGTCCACCAAGTAAGGGACTGTTTTACTTTGGGCGGCAGGATCGCTGGGCGGTCTAGGGACGCTGGATTCTTGTCCCATGATGACAGAAGGGCAAACTGGAGGGGACGTGTGTGGAACTGCGCGTATGGTACTGCCTCCATGGAGGCGACCATCTTCCCCAGGACTCTGAGGCCGAAACGAAGTGGAAAGGGCTCCGGTCGTCTTAGGGCTTTGATCCCTTGTCTGATAGAGTAGTATTTCTCCTCCGGGAGAAAGACTCGCGCCTGAACGGTGTCGATTTCCATGCCCAGGAAGAGAATGCGTTGGGTTGGAATCAGGGTGGATTTTTCCCGGTTGATGAGCCACCCGAGGCGGGACAGGGTGCTCAGGGTGATCTGAAGGCTTTGATTGCAGTCCTGGCGAGACGGACCTTTGATTAGGAGATCGTCGAGGTAGGGGATTATGAGAATCCCCTTGGACCGAAGGATGGCCATGACCGCCGCCATGACCTTTGTGAAGACTCTGGGGGCGGAGGCCAGGCCGAACGGAAGGGCTGTGAACTGGTAATGGTGTTCCTGCACCGCAAAGCGGAGGTACCTTTGGTGTTGGATGCAGACCGGAATGTGTAGATAAGCATCCTGTATGTCCACGGAGCAAAGGAATTCCCCCGGCTCCATGGAGGTAATTACCGAGCGCAAGGACTCCATTTTGAAGTGGCGGTTCCGAAGATGGCGGTTCAACCGTTTGAGGTCTAGGATCGGGCGAAGTGACCCGTCTTTTTTCTGGACTACGAAGAGGTTCGAGTAGAACCCGGAGAATCGTTCGTGCCGCGGAATGGGGACGATCACTTCCGCTTCCAGCAGTGAGGCGACTGCGCGGAGAAACCCTGGGCGATGTGATGGTTGTTTTGGTGGGTGGGAGCCGCAGAAGCGTCTCTTTGGGCGGGAGGAAAACTCTATTTTGTATCCGGACGTAATGATCTCCCTTACCCAGGCGTCGTCGACGACTGAGAGCCAGGTGTCCTTGAACCGAAGGAGTCTTCCCCCCACCCTGGAAGGGTTTCCAGGTGGGGGTGACCCGTCATTTAGGGTGAATCTTTGGTTCCTGTTATTGGTTGGCTTAGGGGGGCGGCTCTTGTTTTTCCAGTGGGGGGTGGACTTGAAGGAAGGTTTCCTTCTGTCTCCGTGGAAAGGGGGTCGATCCTGTTGGGTGGAGCCGCCTGGGGCGGTGAAAGTACGGAAGGGGCGAAAGGGCTGTGTTCCCTTCCTGTTGTAGGGCCGTTTTGTTCTGGATTGGGGTAGGGAGGTACCCTTGCCCCCTGTGGTGTCGGAGATGATCTGGTCCAGTCTGGACCCGAAGAGCATAGAGCCCTGGAAGGGCAGGCTAGTTAGGGACTTTTTTGACGCTGGATCCGCGTTCCACGCCCTTAGCCAAAGGACCCGGCGGATTGCGGTGATGTTGCTGTTTGCCCTTGCGGAGCAGGCGGCAGCATCCAAGGAAGCGTTAAGGAGGTATTTGCCTGCTTTAACGATCTGGTCTGCTAGGTCATAGAGGTCTTCTTTTGGGGCCTCCGACGCGACGCCCCGCTTGAGAATCTTTGCCCAGGCCGATACGGCCTTGGCCACCCATGTGGAGGCGAAGTTGGGGCAGAGTGATGCGCCTGATGCCTCAAAGGCGGACTTTGTCAGGGCTTCAATCTGTCTGTCTGTGGCGTCCTTGAGGGCCGCGGCGTCCGGGATGGACAGAACCGTATGGGAGGACAGGCGGGAGATAGGTGGGTCCACCTTGGGGGGCTCGGACCATTTGGTTACCAGATCAGAGCTGAAAGGGTATAGGACGTCTAGCCGTCTCCTTCCCGGGAAGCGCTTTCCGGGGTTATCCCAGTGTCGGGCTGTAGTAGCCTCGAACTCCTTGTGATTGGGGAAAACCCTTGAGGGTCGTTTGACTTTTTTGAATATGACGGGGTCGTCCTGGGTGACTGCCTCGTCCTCCTTAATTTCGAGGGTTTGTACGATAGCCGAGATGAGGCTATCAACCATGTCCCGTGTCCCTGAGGGCTGATCGTCCTCGGAGTCAGACCCTGCCTGGGATGTTACGTCCGACCCGGTGTCTGTCTCCGGGGAGGGAGACCGGGTAGCTCTGGGCGGGCTGGGGGCCGCTGATGGGCCCGGTGAGCTGGACGGGGAACTAGCACGAACCCGCTTTCT
Organism: Oophaga sylvatica; assembly: GCA_033576555.1. NCBI lineage: Eukaryota > Metazoa > Chordata > Amphibia > Anura > Dendrobatidae > Oophaga > Oophaga sylvatica. The sequence continues at coordinate 678,366,699 of JARQOD010000001.1, forward strand.
GGTTCTGTTCCTTGCTCTGCCTCTGTGAGGGTCGTGGTCAGGTGCAGGCGAATCGCCGTAGGTGGCGTTCATAGCACTGGTGGCGACAGAGGGCTGTGGCATACGCTCCAGGAACTGTATGAGGGACAGCGATATTTTTGTCCAGTCCGAGAAGGACTGAGACATGGCGACGGCCCACTCCGGGGGCGTGTGGGCGCTCTCCTCCCGAGCGTTGGTGGCATCCTGATGGGCAGACATGGTGGTGGTAGGGACGCAGGACGAGCAGAGGGGGGACGCTTGGCCTGAGGCCCACTTTTTCTTACAAAGGGCACAAGCGTAGTGGGTCACCGTGGGGGTCTGAGCGTGTGCAGCGGGGTTGAGCATAGGTAGGCCCTGGTAAAGCGTGCGCTATTGTCAGCTGCTGCGCGATTAAGGCCTAGCGCTGTGGGCTATACTGCTGAGTGGGGGCTTCCTGGGGTTTTGGTAGGGTCTGCCGGGTGCAGAGCCTACCAGTGCCCCGCTTACCGGTACCCAGCGATCGCGGTGGGAGCTGCGGTTGCTGTGTCCCCCTGAGGCCGGCGGGCGGGTGAAGCCGGGACGGATCCTCCTGTGCTGGCGCTGTGGACGCGTGCAGAGTCTGGAGGCTGTTGCAGCGTCCACGTGGTGTGCAGGAAGCGCCGGAAGGAGGTGTGTCCGGCCAGGGGGCGGGGAACGCTTGTCCCTGGTTGGCTCGCCTTATGGGCGATGAGTTGGCTTCCTGTGGGGTGGAGCCGGCGCTGGCAGGACCGCCCTCCTAGCGCTGAGGACGCGACGCTGAGGTGTTTCTCCGTGGGGGGGGCGTGTCCGGGCCGGCGTCTGACGTCAGGGCGTCAGCCGGGGAAGCCCTGCGCGTCACAGGAAGGGGGGGTGGTCTGGCCGAGAACAATGAGGCGAGGGAGGGCCAAGATGGCGGCGCCCTGTTATAACGCGAACTAGCGTGGGGCAAATGCGTGGCCCTGCGCCCGTGGTTATCGGGGGGCTGTCTACCCTGTCCCCCTCTGGTGGGTCCCGGAGCGATCGCGCAGCGGTGGCGTTGGGTCAGGTTGGGCTGGGGGGGGGTACCTCTGTCTGCTGTCCGGTGTTCGATGCTGGAGCCGAGGATGTCAGGATCCCTCGTGGGTGCAGAGGGTCCTGTTGATGATCCTCCTTCCCGCACCGTCTCCTGACGGTGCAGAAGACGGCATCGACCCCTTTAGTCGGGGGGAAAGGCCACAGCTGGTGGCCGCCGTCTTCCTCTCAGCCCTCTCCTGGGAGAGGGGTGAGGAGGGGCGAAGCAAGGACTAGTCGCCCGGGATCCTCTGAAGCACCCGTGAGGGTGACAGAGGACCAAGTCCTGCTAGCGGGTCTGAGAGTGGGCAGTGTGGATTATTCGCACGCTGCTCTCTCAGTCGCTAAAGTGTGGGTAGGACAGGGTGAGTGATCTGCACCCTGTTACCCGAAGAAATGAATCTGGAAAACAAAGGGAAAGCGTTAATAAAACACAAAAAACCTGTATGGGAATAAAGACTGCGGATCTGGTGTTAGATCCAGGTCCGCCTCCTACAGACACTAAGCAAAAACTGAGTTGCTCGGTGCCTGTCGGTGGATGTATACTGCTGGGGAGGAGTCAGTTTTTGCCAAATTTGCATAGTGTCAGCCTCCTAGTGACAGCACCACACACCCATAGTAACCTGTGTCCCCAATGAAGCGATAAAGTTAAATTTTCATTTTTTCCTTCCACGTTGCTTCAGCTCCTGTGAAGCACCAGAAGGGTTAATAAACTTATTGAATGTGGTTTTGAGTACATTGAGGGGTGCAGTTTTTAGAATGGTGTCACTTTTAGGTATTTTCTGCCATATAGACCCCTCAAAGTGACTTCAAATGTGAGGTGGTCCCTAAAAAAAATGGCTTTGTAAATTTTGTTGTAAAAGTGAGAAATCGCTGGTCAACTTTTATCCCTTATAATTTCCTAACAAAAAAAAATTTGGGTTCCAAAATTGTGCTGATGTAAAGTAGACATGTATGAAATGTTATTTATTAACTATTTTGTGTGACAATTTTTATTCCCTTAAAACAGAGAAATATAAGTTTGAAAATTGCAAAATTTTCACCATATATGCGTTTTTTTCAAAAATAAGCGCAAGTTATATAGAAGAAATTTTACCACTAACGTGAAGTACAATATGTCACAAGAAAACAATCTCAGAATCGCAAAGATCCGTTGAAGCGTTCCAGAGTTATAACCTCATAAAGGGACAGTGGTCAGAATTGTAAAAATTGGCCCAGTCATTAACGTACAAACCACCCTTGGGTGAAGGGGTTAAAAGGAGTCCATCAGTACAGAATAACTGTTCAAACCAAGTAAATGCGCTCAGTGCTTCCACCTACCTATTTTCCATCGATCGCCGCTCTTTTTTGGCTCTATAAAGCCAGCACTGTCAATCAAAGAGGGGGTGGAGATAGAGGGAGAACACATAAGTGGGAAGGTGTACCTAAATATTTAGCCACACCAAGGGTGTGCCGAGCACTAGTCTACTTGATTTGAACAGAGACTCTGTGCTGACAGATTAATGTGATTTGCATTTATGGCTGTATTTTCTAAATTACAACTTGTATGAGTCAGTGAAAAACCACATGACTTATAATGATAAAAATGCAACTAAAGAAAAAATTTGCATGTACTAAAACAGTAGCTTAAAAGTTGTTATCCACACAAATGATATTGTTCACCAGTCCTTAAGATACTTCATCAATATCCGAGGGGATCTGACAAATGGCACCCCCACAGATCAGATGTTATCACCATCCATAAGAGAATAGAAGCTCAGCAAGAATTCTTCACCAAAGGCCACTACACAGTCAAATCCTATCCAAGGATCATTAGCCCAGACAACAATTAGGCTAATTTCACAATAGCGTTGCACTGACCTGCGTTGGTCAGTGCACGGCCGCCGCTAAGCTCCGCCCCGGCCGTGCCTCTTCCCGATCGCTCCACCTATGAGCGAATGACGCTGCATGCGACTTGTTTACCCTATATTTAGCATTGGGTACGCAGGCCGTGCGCAGGTATGCGTTTGCCGGCGCAAGCGTCCTTTCGACGGTGCGTCGAGCGCACCAAAATGCAACACGGTGCGTTGGGCGCATGTGCCAGAAAATGCATTGCTGCGCACAACCTATGTAAGGCCTGCGAACCCAATGCTAAAGATAGGGTGCGCAGGTCGCATGCAGCGTCATGCGCCCATAGGCGGAGCGATCGGGAGGCATCGCAGCATTTTATCCACTGCACTCTGCAGCCCATATTTATTTTTGCATTTCTTTATTCCCAGAGCCATAGCTTTTTTTGATCCGTCAACATGGCCGTGTGAGGGCTTGTGTTTTTGTGGGACAAGTTGTACTTCTGAACACCACCATTGCTTTTACCGTATAGTCTACTGGAAAACGAGATATATATTCAAAGTCCAATGAAACTGAAAAAAAAGTGTAATTTCACAATTTTTACCATGTTCACCAAATGCTAAAACAGACCTACCATTCTGATTCTCCAGGTCATTGTGAGTTCATAGATACCAAACATGTATAGGTTCTTTTTAATTTAAGTGATTGTTCTCATATGTTGCTCTCATATGGAATAGCATAAACTTGAAGATTGCCTTTAAAATGCAAGACAATTTAATAAAAATCAATAGAAAAAAGGGGCACAACAAATTACCTACATGAGCTATAATTTTGAAGCAGAATAAGGAGAAAAGTAAGCAACCCATGCTTTGGTGTATATTGCAGGCCTGTCACTTTTAATGACACTAACATATCTCACCGTGCACACCACTATGGTGCATTTTGCAGCATCAGCAGCCGGCTTGGCCTACTTCTAAGATGTCCAAATGTAAAACAGCATCGATAAGTCTAATCAAGGTGGTCATAGAAGAGAACACTGTTACAAAAGGCCTCGACCTGGTTTGTCAGGCAGAGCCAGCGCTATGCTCCTGCATCTGCATACTTCCCATGCCTCACCATTAAAATGAACCTGCCGAGTCCTATGGATAAGCTTAAAAAAGTAGAGATTGTTGAGCAATGCACAGCAGTGATATTGATTCACAGAAGCGATATTCATGATTACCCCATGAGAGAAAAATAGCCATAATGGTTTTGCCATTCTTTGGAGCAAACATGAGGATCTGTGGAAGGTTTAAGATTATGAACACGAAAAGCAAACTCTTATTATATAGTGTGGACAGAACACAACTAAATAACAAAAGGCAGTGTTATAGGCAAGTCATCTTGAAGTGTCAATCTCTAGTTTAAATTCACAAAGTGCTTGGTTGCCATAAAGAGGTCCATTAGGCTAAGTGCACACGATCAGGAATAATTGCGTTTTTTTTCGCGGTTTTTCCGCGGTTTTCCGCGGTAAAAACGCGATAAAAACGCAAGCATTAAGCATCCTATACATGTTAATTGATTCCGCATGTTTTGGCCACATGTTGCGTTTTTTTTCCGCGAAAAAAAACGCTTTGCGGAAAAAATAGCAACATGTTCATTAATTTTGCGGAATGTAAGCGGTTCATGTGCGGTGGTACCCAGGGTCTGGAGGAGAGGAGACTCTCCTCCAGGCCCTGGGTACCATATCCCTGGTAAAACAATAATTAAAATAAAAAATAATGATATTCTCACCTTCCGGCGGCCCCCGCAGCCTTCCCGCGGCCCCCGCAGCCTTCCCGCCTTCAGCGACGCTCCCGGCAACTTCCGGTCCCAAGAGTCCTTTGCGAGAATCACCCAGATGGCATAGCGGTCTCGCGAGATGCTACGTCATCGGTGTGATTTGCCGCAAAGCATCCTTGGGACCGGAGTTGCCGGGAGCGTCGCTGAAGGCGGGAAGGCTGCGGGGGCCGCGGGAAGGCTGCGGGGGCCGCCGGAAGGTGAGAATATCATTATTTATTATTTTTACATTAGATCTTTTTACTATTGATGCGACATAGGCGGCATCAATAGTAAAAAGTTGGTCACACTTGTCAAACACTATGTTTGACTCGTGTGACCAACCTGTCAATCAGTTTTCCAAGCGATGCTACAGATCGCTAGGAAAACGCTAGCATTCTGCAAGCTAATTACGCTTGCAAAACGCTATTATTCTGGCGGGAATCAGCACACAAAAAACGTGCGTATTTCCTGCGGGAGAAGTGCGGGATTGCCGCGGAAATTTCCGCGGCAATTCCGCAACGTGTGAACTTAGCCTTACTGCCGTTGGGTGGGTAATGAATTGCAGTCTGAAACTTGAAAGCCAAAAGAATTTGTTTAATTGCTAAACCTGCCCTAAACATGTATGTAATGTAGTACAAGTGCAGCAAAATATTCTCCGATTGCCATCTTCCCCAGTTCCCAGCAGCACGAAAAATCCTCTTCTCACTCATGTGACTGGAATTCAAGACTTGCCGAATCACACTGGGGTTTGTGTGTTAACTAGTAGTCGCTTTTTACAATGCACGCCTACCCAGAATTAGGATTCAGACTAGCATTATAAAAGACTTCTAGATCATGTATAAAGCCCAACAGAAAAGTTGAAATAGAAGTTATATGAGTGAGAAGAGGAAGAGAGTCTGGCTGGAAATAGGGGAAGACTGCAATCGATAACTATTTTATTGCACTTACACTACATATACCATTACATAGGTTTAAACAAATAAATTCTTAGGAGTGTTTCTTTACCAATAGGTCTAAACTGGAATACCATTTAACACTCTATAGATCTGTCATAATTGATATAAACTTCTTGTGATCCTTGTTTGGTTCAGGAGCACTGTGGGAAGTCTAATTATTGTGACTGCAAAGCAGTTGTAAAATATGGCTTACAACATCTCAAAACTGTTTTTGGCTGCAATGCACAATCTGTGTTTTATGTAACTTTGGTAAGAACACTCTAATTTGCTGGTGTTTTAACAAAAAAAATGCAGAAAAACACGGATTTTGGTAAAGACTTACCTGTAAAATCCTTTTCAGCGAAGGAAGGGAGACACAGTATTCATTACTGATGGGTAGGCGGAGCCCCAGATCAGGATGTTACCTCAGATCAAAAGAGTGATGACTGGCTGGCCCCTCCAGCTCGGGCTCCTCCTACTCAGCTCCAGTCGTACCAAAGCTTTTAGGAAAAGAGTCAAGATCACCAGCGGAGCAACATAACCCCTTCTGAAGGAACTTCAGAGAAAAAACACAAGAATACAGGTTATGCATGCAAAGAAAGCCAAAAACCACAGAGTTCCAGGTACTACTCACGGAACCTGACTACTGCGATGAGCTGGCGATGCTGGAACAGAGCCTTAGCGCGCTGACCTCAGCCCAGATAATCGCTATCAGATAAGGGTCGCGCTGCATCTGAAAACATCAACACACTTCTGCCGTGGGAGGGTGCTGTGTCTCTCTTCCTTCCTTCGCTGAAAAGGATTTTACAGGTAAGTCTTTACCAAAATCCGTGTTTCAGCTGCAGATGAAGGAAGAGAGCCACAGTATTCATTACTGATGGGACGTCCCAAAGCAGTTCAAAAATAAGGGTGGGAAAAAACCAACAAAAGGCAGAAACCCAACAACCTTAACAACAAAGCGCAACCAGCGCTAAACACAAGTTCATCCAGAACTTTAAACTACAGCTGCCTGCAGGACCCTACGTCCGAGGGCTGCATCAGCGGAAGCACTGACGTCCACTTTATAAAACCTTGTAAACGTGTGGACAGAGCGCCAAGTCGCCGCTCGGCAAAGCTGCACTGCCGAAGCACCTTGATGAAAAGCCCACGATGAAGCCACAGCTCTCGTGGAATGGGCTCGAATCTTAATCGGGCAAGATTCACCCCGAAGACGGTAAGCTTCCAAAATAGCTGACCGGATCCAACGAGCTATAGAACCCTTGGAAGCTCGTTGACCACGCCGACGACCTGCCGGAACCACAAACAGGGAGTCCGTCTTACGAAAACCTTGAGTAATAGATAGATAAAACTTCAAGGCCCGCACTAAATCCAATGTGTGTAAATCTCACTCTTTCGTATTCTTCGGATCCGGACAGAGTGAAGGCAACACAATATCCTGGTTAACATGAAATTGTGACACCACTTTAGGCAAAAAATCACCCCGAGTGCGAAGCACTACACGATCCGGAAAAAACTCCAGAAAAGGAGGCGAACAAGAAAGAGCTGCCAATTCAGAAACTCTCCTCAAGGAAGTGACTGCAACAAGGAAAGCCACCTTCCAAGAAAGTAAAGAAAGGCTAGCAGAAACCATAGGTTCAAAAGGTTTATGCTGAAGAGCCTCCAAAACAAGGTTGAGCCGCCAAGGAGACACGGGTGCCTTCCGCGGCGGAAACTTACGAGAGATACCTCGGAAAAAGGAGAGCACGTCTCTATTCGAAGCAATGGTTCTCCGGAACAATAAGGACAGAGCAGAAATCTGACCTTTCAGAGTGCTAACTGCCAAACCCTTGTCTAGCCCATGCTGCAGAAAAGCCAACAGGTTGGGAATGGAAAATTTTCTCGGGTTCCGAGAAGACCCCAAACACCACGAAAAGAAGGTTTCCCAAATTTTGTGGTAAATCCTAGAAGTAGCCGGACATCTTGCAGCACGAAGGGTAGCAATGACCTCGGCTGAAAAACCTCTACGGGTCAAGATTTCGGTCTCAAGAGCCACGCCGTCAAACGCAGGGACATCAAGTCCGGATGACAAACGGGCCCCTGAGTCAACAAGTCCGGTTGAAGAGGGAGTGGAAACGGAGGTGCCGCCAACAGCGACATTATTGTCGAGAACCACACCCTTCTTGGCCAGTCTGGAGCTATCAGAATAGCTGAAATTCTCTCTAGTCTGATCCGACGCAGCACTAGAGGAAGTAAGGATATCGGCGGGAATACATAGATCAGCTCGAACTGATCCCACTGAGCCACTAGAGCATCCACCGCCACCGCCTTCGGGTCCTTGTACCTGGACATGAATGTCGGTAACTTGGCATTGGACCTGGATGCCATCAAATCCACTTGGGGGGTTCCCCAGCGAGAGCACAGTAGTGCAAAAAACTTCCGGGTGGAGGCTCCATTCCCCGGGATCCATCCTTCTGCGACTGAGAAAGTCCGCTGTAATATTCTGAACCCCTGGAATGTGAATCGCCGAAATGGCTGGTACACTGGCCTCTGCCCAAATCAGAATTCGGGACACCTCCACCATGAGTCTGGAACTCTTTGTCCCACCTTGGTGATTGATATACGCGACAGCCGTCGCATTGACTGTCTGCACTCGGACTGGCAGACCGCTCAAAGGGACCGTCCAATGTTGGAGGCAAAGGAAAATCGCCCTCAATTCCAGGATGTTGATCGGAAGAAAAGACTCTTCCGATGACCATACCCCCTGAATCCAGAGATTGTTCCAAACACCCCCCCAGCCCGACAGGCTGGCATCGGTGGTTATAACTGACCACTTCGGAGGGAGGAAAGACTTCCCCAGGGAAAGCCCCTGGACGTAACCACCATTCTAGAGAATCCCGCACCGCGCGAGGAATGGTGACACTGCAATCCAGCGATTGCGACTGGTTCCATCGACTCAAGATGAACCTTTGGAGAGTCCTGGAATGGAACTGGGCAAAAGGAATTGCCTCCATGGACGCCACCATCAGACCCAGAAGACGCATACACTTCCGTAGGGACATTGCCGTTGAGGATGTCATAATCTGTACATGTCGAAGAAGACATGACTGTTTGTCTGGTGGTAGGGAAACTACCGACCGAAACGTGTCGAGATGCATTCCCAAAAAGAGAATTGTCCTCGATGGTTCCAGGGACGACTTCTCCCAATTGACCAGCCAACCGAAGTCTTTCAGAAACTGAAGAGACAAATCCCGAGCCGTCAACGCCTCCTCCTCCGAGGAAGCCACGATCAAAAGATCGTCCAGATAAGGGAGAATCGTAATCCCCTGTCTTCGAAGGAGTGCCATGAGGGGCGCCAGAATTTTTGTAAAGACCCTTGGCGCTGAGGCTAAGCCGAACGGCAGAGCCACGAACTGGTAATGATTCTGACCTATGGCAAATCGAAGAAAGCGCTGATGAGCCTTTCCGATGGGAATATGCAAATAGGCGTCGCGAATGTCGATTGACACCAGAAAATCGTTCTGTGACAGAGCTGCCACAACGGAACGAAGCGACTCCATGCGAAATTTCCGGACATGGACATGCCGGTTTAAACGCTTGAGATCCAGAATCGGGCGAAATTTGTTCTCCTTTTTGGGAACTATAAAAAGGTTGGAATAAAAACCTTTCCCTCGGTCCTCTGACGGAACCGGTATCACTACACCCTTTTGTAGTAGCGATTCGACCTCTCGCTGTAGAGCGACAACAAGCTCGGGTTCCGACGGAACGCGAGATTGACAAAAAACATTTGGGGGTTGAGAAGCAAACTCTATGAAATAGCCTGCCGACACTATCCGCGTTACCCAGGAATCTGGAACGCGAGCCATCCAAGTCTCCTTGAAAAGAAGCAGGCGACCCCCCACTCGAGAATCCTCGAGTGGACCCCTGGCGTCAATCCGACTTTGCGGGTTTCTTGTCAAGTTCCCGCTTGTCCTGGCGGAAACTCTGCTTCCAGGGAGTACGAGTTTTCTGAGAGGATTTCTTTCCTGAGAAAGAAGGACGACCCGATCCCCACGAGGAGTGACTAGATCGTCCTCGGCCCCGAAAGGACCGCCGACCACTATAGACACCAGGCTTACTGGACACCGAGGCCATGGCCCTTCGCTGTGGTAATGCTGATTCCTTCGCCTTAGCCTTGGAAATCAGCTCTGTGAGGTCGGATCCAAAAAGATGGCCACCCTTGTAAGGTAAGGCCAACAACCCTTGTTTGGAAACTGCGTCCCCGGCCCACTGTCTGAGCCATAAAGCTCTTCTGACTGTGACCGCTGAAGCTTGCGCTTTGGCCAGCAGAGATGCCGTATCCAGACCGGCATCAAAGATATAACAGGCTGCCGTTTCTAACCATTCACAAGTTTCCCGTATCTCAGATAACGGAGATTCATTTTGCAACTCCGTCTTCAGACGTACCAACCAGCTTAGAGAAGCTCTAGCAGCACACATGGATCCTAGCACTGCTCGAAATCCATGACCCGCAGCCTCATAGCTTGCTTTTGCCGCCAATTCTGCCTTTCTATCCAAAGGCTCCTGTAAGCTCGCTTTTCCCTTAATAGGGAGTAGAGAGGATTTACTAAGCTGAGACAAAGACACATCCACTTCAGGAGCAGAAGTCCAATTAGCCTTTAACTCCGTAGAGCAAGGATAAAGTGTATCAAAGAAATGCGTTCCATGAAAACGCTTATCTGGACATAGACGTTCCTCCTCTATTACACCATTAAGCTCATCCAGAGCTGGCAATGTTGTGCGCGAAGCACGGGACTCCTGGAACATGCGTGCTGATTTACCAGGACGACTAGTTACCTCCTCCGGTAACTGTAGTATATCTCTCATGGCTTCAATTAATGCCTCCGTACGCTTCGTCATAGAGGAACGCCCCTGCGGCTCGTCCGCATCTGAATCGGATATTTCTCCATCCGAATTTAAAGGGGAACTCTGCCCAATATCAGATACATCTGACTCGCTCCGTGTAGAGGCCGGTAACGGCCTGCGTCGCTTCCTCTGAGAGGAATTAGCAGACACATATTGACCTAAAAGGTCAGATAAGTTATTAATCGATCGAGCGATATCATCCAATTTTCCACCGCTGTCGACCGCAGCGCTAGACGCTGTGGAGGTCTGCGTATCTGATTGCCGCAATGGCACTGGGACGTGATCCGCGGCATCTGAACTCTGTTCAGACATGTCTCACCTGTATGAGCAGGTCAAAGCGGTAATACCAGCAAAAAACTATGCGGTTTTTTTTTTTTTTTTCAAACGCTGAAGGGTTAACGCTCCCCAAGCAGAGTTACCCCAGCGGTATTCAGTCAGCAAATTTAGCTGGTAGAAATAACCCTCAAAGGGGTTAATATTGCAAACTCACCAAAATATATATATATTTGTGAGCCCCAGCCAATTTTTATGTCTCTGATGAGACTGCAGCTGCAGGATAGCGATCGCTGCGCTGCGGGGTGAGGAATCCGCACTCACCCAGCTGGCCGTGGTGTCTTATGAGGAGAGGAGCGGTCCGAGGAGCCCAGGAGCCTGAGTAATGGCCGCCACAGTGAGGGGGTCGCAGGAGAAAAGCCAGAGCGCGCGTCTTCCTGCTCAAAAGACCGGGATAGATAGGCCACGCCCCCTGCTAGCTCAAATAATGAGCGCGAACTCTCCCCGCTCCTGCTCCCTCTCTGTCCTGCAGCTATCTGCCTGCGGACAAAAAATCACCACATCTTCTTGTAACAGCGCTGTCACAGCAGCGCTGAAGCATACTGACATTACATGTAGTAGCGCTGTCACAGCAGCGCTGAAGCATACTGACATTACATGTAGTAGCGCTGTCACAGCAGCGCTGAAGCATACTGACATTACATGTAGTAGCGCTGTCACAGCAGCGCTGAAGCATACTGACATTACATGTAGTAGCGCTGTCACAGCAGCGCTGAAGCATACTGACATACATGTAGTAACGCTGTCACAGCAGCGCTGAAGCATACTGACATTAGTAATAGCGCTGCTCATTCAGACGCTAAAGCACTCACACATAATTATTATTAAAATTTGTGTGGAGTACTCACCAGCCAAGGCGCCACAGGGACCCTCAGGGGTTTCTGGCGCAGTGCCCATGCTTCCCCCCAGGGCGAAGAACGCAGTGACCGCACGTGTGGTTTGCGTTCCCGCCAGAGAAGCTCTCCTCATCCCCCAGGGCCGGCAAGGATTCTGCAGGGACTTTGAGTAAATACAGATCCGCCAAGGGAGAGGTTGGGGTACAGCAGCGCTGATACCCCTGAGACCTCTAGACCAACTAGTGATCCAAGTCTCCTGTCCGAATATTAAAATAATAAAATCTTCTGAGGAGCTGCATTAGCAGCGACCATCCTCTGGACCTCAAATCTTAGACTGGAGCTGAGTAGGAGGAGCCCGAGCTGGAGGGGCCAGCCAGTCAGCACTCTTTTGATCTGAGGTAACATCCTGATCTGGGGCTCCGCCTACCCATCAGTAATGAATACTGTGGCTCTCTTCCTTCATCTGCAGCTGAAACATATATATATATATATATATATATATATATATATATATATATATATATATATATATATATATGTGTTCAATATTATTAATGTATTCAATGTTAGAAGATTCTAAACAACAGTGTCAAAATATTTTGGTGAAAACTGCAAAGCAGAACATGAAATATCAATCTTACTGATGAGAACATGTATAAAAAAAATAAGAAGTATACAGTGTATAAAAATTTATTCGGACATACTAATGAAGTTTATACTTCATTAACATAAAAGTTAACTTTTAAAACCATTGAATGATTCATTCTACCTCAATGGAAGCAGAAATGGTACCAGGCGTATTGACCACTAAATAGGGTGTTTTCTTCAGCAAGAATACAACCAATGTTGTGCAAGCAACACAACCACTGTTTTCACATATCTCTAGCCTAGAGGCTACAATGTAGCAAAAATGCATGCGAGAGTCTTATACATTCTGTCATGTGTGGACGTATCCTAAAGTATATATTCCAAGATCTGCAGGTGGCAACCTATGAATGAAATATGGTATAGAACAGGTGTAGGTTCTGGTTCTGCATTTTAGACTAGAGGAACAGAACACAATATTCTGCATGACGTCTCTATAAAAGCGTGAACGCTAATTTATATCATACCATAGAGAAGATTGAGAAAGTACTTTAGGTTTAAATAGCCAGCTAAAACATCAAGCTGAATATGAACCCGAGCCTTGAGATGTTACTAAATAAATGCACCCATCTAAGCAGTCATCAAGAACAACAATCTAAAAAAAAAAAAGTGTACATTTCTAACCTTACAAATGTATTTCGTATGTACGGTAGACAGACTCTTAAGACAGGGCTCAGACAGGTATATATTTCATGGTCCAAATATGGATCGGAATTGCCTTGACCAGGTCTCCCCATCAGTACTTAATTAAAACATTGACTGTTTATTTCATAAAACCAATAGTACACATGAAAAGTGAGAGATTTCATTATATATCTTATCAAAGAAATCTGCTACTTTCTACTCCAAGACTGACCATTTTCAAAATCACAGGTCAGATCTGTCTTCAGTGAATAGGGATTTCTACATTACCAAGATAAAATCTCATCAACTGTAATTTCTTATGTAAAATTAAAGGGGAGGAGAAGCTCTGCCTCTAGCTATTCCTCCCCGTTGTGTAAACTTGTGCAGCCGCACAGGGGCTCAAGAGGTAGCGGGGCCCAGTTCCACCTCCAAAGCAGGTGGGATTGTGCAGTATGATGAGCTGTTCCACTGCAAAGGGCCCATATATTATCTTGCACAGGGGCCCACTTCTGTTCGTATCCACTCCATCTCCTCCTCCCATCTACATAGAATATGATCAGTATTAACAGTAATCTACCACTTCAGTAATGTAAAAATCTGTCTGCACTGAAGACAGATTTTACCCGTAAATGAAGCGTTTCACAGTCACAAATGCTGTAGGTCTGCATTCAGTTCGGCTATTTCTGTCTGTACATAGACCGTTGAATACACTGGTCTGTACCCTGTCTAAGTTTCAGGTTCTCAGTTTTGTGCAAAAAAATGTTTTCTGAATGTCAGAGTTAACAGGAAGACCTCCATCATAGGTTAAGTTATGAAGTTACAAGCAGATTGAGATAGGAAAAAAACCCAAAAAATGGGTATGAGATATAGGCTATAGGTCATTAAACTAGCAGCCTAGAACCCAGATGACAAGTAATTGCAGCTGCACTTTACAACATTTACAACTTCACTATACCTACTACAGTGTACCAAAAGTAAAATAGACCTTGACAACCTGACCGAGTAATTACAAATCCTATATACACCATGAGCATCAATTTACATATTTGACAATAAAAAATGCTGTTGGTACTAAAGCCTTTACTGTAGGAAAGCAAATATATTTACATTTTATACAAAAACCTTCAACAAAAAAATACAATAAAAAAAGTAAAGAAATAGACAACAATATTTAGGAGCTTGTATTTCAAGAATCTGGTAAGTCAACTATCTTCAGGATATCTGTGCCTCAGCACCAGTCTCCAAAAAAAAAAAAAAAAAATTCAGCAGACACATTAAGACATTTGATGTCCATCTTTCTCTCTTGAGTTCAGTTTGTTCCAAACCATTATTGAACCCACAATATGTCTGTTTGTATGCACAGGTGGAATTTAAAATCCAAGTTAAAATCCAATTCTTCTCTTCAGTTAGAACAGTCTTCCTACTTCTACACAAACCAGCAGATTTTGGCCCAGACAGTCTTTCGAAAAATATGGCATCCTTCATTTTCAGTAGATAACTTCATAGACTGTAGCCTTCTTGTCCCCTGATCCAGTGACAATGTATTTGTCATCTACAGAGATGTCACAGCTCAGCACAGAAGAGGATTCTTTGGACTGTGGGAAGAAAATTTACTGATTGATTCACAATTCTAAACTTAAGAGTATATAAATAGTTAAGATGGCACAATGAGTTTTTGAGACTTATTTTAGGCATGCAAAAAAAAAAAAAATCTACAACACGTCTATTTCATTTGTGGGCACGTTGCGTTTTATGTGTAGATTGTATTTTATGCAGAAATTTCACAGGTAAAAATTTTTTAAGTGTGTCCCCGTTTTGGAAATGCATTAAAAACTGTTGTAATCCACACGACTATCAAAACTTTTCCAAAGCCAAATGCCAGGAAGCATCAAAAATAAAAGCTGCTTTATAAAAAAAAAAAAAAAAAAAAAAAAAAACATGACGTACTAAAGAGACAAAATGTGATAAAAATGCATGTAGAAATACACTAAAAAAATAGAAAAAAAAAATCAAATAACCTAATTTACCTACCATATATACTGTATAAGCCGACCCCCCTAATTTTGCCACAAAAAACTGGGAAGAACTTATTGACTCGCATATAAGCCTAGGGTGGAAAATGCAGCAGCTACTGGTAGATTACAAAAATAAAAATAGATACCAATAAAAGTAAAATTGAGACATCAGTAGGTTAAATGTTTTTGAATATCCATACTGAATCAGGAGCCCCATATAGTGCTCCATACAGTTAATGATGGGCCCTATAAGATGCTCCATACAAAATACTCCCCATATGATGTTCCATAAAGGTTAATAATGGCCCCATAAGATGCTCCATAGAATAATATGCCCCATATGCTGCTCCATAGATTATGCCCCCCTAAGATGCTCCATATATTATGCCCCCATAGGATGCTCCATAGATTATGCCCCATATGCTCCATAAATTATCCCATATGCTCATAGTATAGGCCCATATGCTGCTGCTGCAAAAGAAAAAAAAAAAAATGACATACTCACCTCTCGTCGCAGGCGGGGACACCGGCGCGCTATGGGGGACAGGTGTCACCGCTCGCTCAGGGCCCCGGCACCAGAGATATTCACCTGTCCCCGGTCCACCGCTGCGCGCTGCTAAGTCTTCTGGGTCCTCTTTCAGTGACTGCTCAGGCAGAGGGCGCGGCGCGCACTAACTAAGTCATCGCGCCCTCTGCCTGAACATCGCAGCCTGAGGACGAGGAGGTTAGAGCGGCGTGCAGTGGTGGACCGGTGAATATCGCATATACTCAACCTCTTCCTGGCGTGTCTCTGCAGCCCCTGCTCTTCTCACGCGGTCTCCAGCAGCTCTTCCTTCCTACAGTGGTCACGTGGTACCGCTCATTAAAGTCATGAATATGAGCATATTCAAGACTTTGATGAGCGGTACCACGTGACAGCTGCAGGAAGGAGCCTGAGATCGTGGGAGAAGCAGGGGGGCTGCAGAGACGCGCCGGTGGCGGTGAGTATGATCTGACACCCCCACACCTTCCCCCCGGTATATGACTCGCGTATAAGCCGAGAGGGGGGCTTTCAGTCTTAAAAAATGGGATGAAAATCTCGTCTTATACGCTAGTGTATACGGTAATAAGTGCAGAAAATCTGTAACATCAAAACTCAAATAACATTAGTGGGAACATAGCCTTAAAGTTATAAAATTAATGTAAATACTCACCTGGAATATACTGGCTCCATACGGAGTTCTCCAGGCATTAAGAAGGTTGTCTTTCCCTGTACTCACAAACCATTTACCTGTGCCAAAGTTAAAATAAGTCACTACAAATAAGGAAAATCATACAAACATTTATTGCAGAATTTCAAGGATAGAATTTAGATCTTTTTTTCTCAAAGCTTCACTTTAAGCACACTTCTGCTAATCTGAAAACCAGGAAAAGCCAGGGATTTTCATTGTAGCTAGTGGCCTACCAATATTTTGCATTCGGCAACATCTGCAAAACAATTGCATTTTTACATATGGGCACACTAGTACCTGTGTGATCCCGGCCTGGAAGCCTACGACAATTTTCATACTTAAATGCCCAT
This sequence comes from Oophaga sylvatica, assembly GCA_033576555.1. NCBI lineage: Eukaryota > Metazoa > Chordata > Amphibia > Anura > Dendrobatidae > Oophaga > Oophaga sylvatica. The sequence continues at coordinate 678,383,221 of JARQOD010000001.1, forward strand.
CAAGCCATACGGGAATGTTTACAACTTTCCTATGCCAGCAGTCAAAAAAAAAAAAAAAGAAGAAAATCTGGCAGTTTTCAAAGTCCGGCTGCGCGCGACAGCATAAATCTTGCCTAAAAATGTATTACACAGCATTGGTTAGCCACCCAACCTCACACTAACGAAAAGAAAAGTGTTGGATGATCTCCAACACAAGCTTGGCACAGGATGTCCAAGGCACTAATAAAATAACTTGCCAACATTAAACTTGGGGGTGTTTGCAGCTTTCAGCACACATTCACTGTGGTCTGACTTTTTATAGCATAGCTGCCTTTAAGTCAGTCTAGCCTTGAGCTACAATTTAGAGAGACTAGCCAGGAGACAATGTCACAGTGTTCCCCATCAGACCTTAAAGATGACAGCATCATATCCACTGCTGGCTGGCGCTATTGCCAAGGTGATGCCCAAACTTAATCAGCTACTGAAACAAAGCCCATCCCACCTGCCTTACAAAAGCTATTTTCACTGACCTATCTGAAGGATTGTGCTAGTTTTTAATCCAGAATTTTGTTTTAAAGAGTGAAGCACAATATGTCTTAATCCACTTACCACAATAGGCAAACTTTAAAGACAAGACGCAGCTCTCGTGAAGGTGTAGCTGATATTTGTCAGGCTTATTAACATGTAGAACCTCCACGTTACTGCTCTCCATTCCTACTGCAAGCCATTCACCAGTTGGGCAGTACCCAAGAGAGAAGATCTAGAAAGTATGCAAAAGCATCAAGAAGGTTAAATCACCTCTAAGTCCCAAAGGACAAACTGTTCGTGATATATCACAATAAGTAGGCAGCACGGTGGCTCAGAGGTTCAGCTGCCTTGCAGCGCTTTCAAATCTCATCAAGGACAACATCTCCAAAAAGTATGTTCTCCCCTCATTTGTGTGTGTTTCCTTCTACACACCAAAGACATACAGATAGGGAAATTACATTGCGAGCCATAATGGGGAAAGTAATGAAGTTAATGGCGCTATACTAATAAAATACATAAAAAAGTGAAATTCCTATAATAGAGCCCCTACAGATGATAATCAGACGAGACCCTACTCTTTAGCAGCAGTACTGTTTTGCCAAGTCAGAACCCAGCAAATTTTAATTTTTAGTGCATGCCCACTGCTCACCGGAGTATAATTTATTTTTAAACCTTTCACGACATGCGGACTTGCCGCTAACAGGAGATTGTTAACCTGATTGTCAGAAAAGTCTGATCTATTCAAATAGAAAAACAATTAAGCAGATCGGTAAACAATGTAAATGGAAAAAATTCAAAGCCAACATAACAGATTTTTTTGTAACCACAACACCACAAAAAAAAAAAAAAAAAAAAAAAATGATGTAACAAGCGATTAAAAAGTCACATCTATCCCAAAAGAGTACTTAAAAAAAAAAAAAAACTTGCCACGCAAAAAATAAGCTATACAGCTCCACTGGACGAAAAATAAAAATGTTCCACTCTCGAAAAATGGAACAACTTAATTTTTTTCTTTTTAAAAACGTCAGATTTTGTTTTTACAACTAAAATAAAAAAAAAAAAAACTGGACGTATTTGGTATCACCGTAAACTTATTGATGAGGAGAATCATGTTGCATGGTCATTTTTAACCCCAAAAATAGGAGTGCATATGCGTGGTTATAGAAGCATTTATGGAATGCAGCACAGGCAAGAAATAAGGTGATAATAATGCTCTGCGGGAGGTGCGTTCCCGAAACAGCAGTACTAATACGGCACACCGATCACGCGGCCTCACACTGAGCACTGTAGCAATTGGGTGCGGGAGTCAGCTGTATGTGACAGCTGACACCCCGCAGCAATGCCCACGATCGGTGCTAGCACCGATCGTTGGCATTTAACCCCTCTGATGCTACTGTCAGCAGTGACAGCAGTATAGAGAAGCATCGCGCAGGGAGGGGGCTCTCTGCGATCTTCCATCAAGCCAACACAATGCGATCGCGTTGGCCTGATGGTCTCCACAGAGACCCTCCTCGGCACCAACATGGCCGCGGGGTCCTTCCAGGGTCCTGCAGGGAGATGGCTTGTGAGCGCCTGCTGAGAGCAGGTGCCGGCATGACTCCTTCCCTGCCTGTCAGATCACTGATAAACGATCTGACATTATATAGTGATGTCCCATACTGGGACAATGTAATAAAAGTATTACTAAAAATATATTAGAATGTGTAAAAATAGTTTTTAAAAAATTCCTAAGAAAACATTTTTTCAAATAAATACATGTAAATTAAAAAAAAAAAAAAAAGACAATAAAAGTACACATTTGGTATCGCCATGTCCGTAACGACCCGCCCTATAAAAGTAGTCCACTATTTAACCCCTTCAGTGAACACCATAAAAAAATATATATATACAAAGCAAAAACAATGCTTTATCATACCACAGACCAAAAAGTGCAATAAAACGCGATCAAAAACATGTATAATTAAAAATGGTACCGCTGAAAGTTATCTTGTCCCCCAAAATACAAGCTGCCATACAGCTCCATCAGCAGAAAAAAAAAAATGTTATAAAAGTTATAGCTCTCAGAATAAAGCGATGCAAAAATTATTATTTTTTCTATAAAAGTTGTGTAAAAGCGCCAAAACATAAAAAAAAAAAATATATAAATAGGGTATCGCTGTAATCGCACTGACGCGAAGAATAAAGCTGTCTTACCAATTTTAACACACGCAGAACACTAAAAAAACAAAAGGCAATTCCTGAATTGCTCGCTTTTGTTCATTCTGTCTCCCAAAAAAATCGGAATAGAAAGCGACCAAAAAACATCATGTGCCCAAAAATAGCACCAATAAACATGCTGACTGTTGGCCGAAATATGAAAAAATTATAGCTCTCAAAATATGGTGATGCAAAAACTAGTTTTTGCAATAAAAAACATATTTTCGTGTGTGACAGCTGTCAAACACAAAAACCCTATATATTCTCTAATTGCTGTAATTGCACAGAGCCAAAGAATAAAGTTGCCTAATTACTTGTACCGCACGAGGAACCGTGTAAAAAATAAATAAAATCAATTCTTCACATGCTGTTGATTTTTTTCATTCTGCCTCCCAAAGATCGCAGTAAGGCTCGGCGCATATTTATCCTGCGCACTGCGCTGAGCGCTTACACCAGGGTTTCCGTGTAAATCTCTTAAATACGTGATTCAGACAGAACCCCTGGCCTAAGATTCCCTATAATGAGGCAGATGGAGGCACTGTGGATGCCGTCTGACCTGTGATCCGGCGGTGTCAGTCTTTTTAGGATTGCATAAAAGTTCTGTCGACCACAGATTTGTGCACTTCTGAAAAGAAGGACACCGCTGATCAGAGGCCAGACGGAGTCCAGAGTAAATCTGCTGCCTCATAATAGTGAATGAATCCCTCTGGGATTTCATCTGAATCACGTCACTAAAGGGTATGCCACACTAAGCAAGATCGCAAACGAGATCGCTAACGAGATCACTAAAACGTCACTATTTAGCGATCTCGTTAGCGACCTCGTTGTGTGTGGCATGTAGCAACGATGTGGCCCCTGCTGTGATGTCGCTGATCGTTCACTAGCGTTCTGGACCGTTTTTTGATCGTTGGTGTCCCGCTGGTGAGCCTATATCGCTGTGTTTGGCACCTTTTGCGAACGACCTCGTTTGTGACGCATATGGTGTTTAGCGTCACGGAGTGGATCGCAATATCTGTAAGTTCTCTTTTGCGTCACAGAGAGGATCGCAGAAGTTGCAAAGCAGGCTAGCAGGACGCAGAGAGCAGAAGTGATGCTGGAAATTCCTATGAATCAGAAGCGCTCAGTACATGCTAATGACATCCTAACGACCGCCAAAGTCGTTAAAGAGATCGCTGACCACTGATGAGTCGTTTATGAGATCTCCTGTTTGGCAGCTACTAGCGACCTAAAAGAGATCACACCAACGATCTCATTAGCTTGCGTCGTTATAGAGATCGCTAACGAGATCGCTAAGTGTGGCAGTACCTTTAGAGATTTAGATGGAAACCCCAAAGTAAGCGCTTAGCAGCGTAGGGCGCCGGAGAAATGTGATCCTTAACGTTATGCAAAATGTTCCCAATAAAAGCTTCAACTAAATCCACAAAAAAAGCAAGTCCCCACTCAGGTCCATCATCTGTTAACACAAATGTAGGGGGCTTCCACGTTACTGCTAGCACAAATGGCTCTGGACAATTCTGCACGCCCAAATCCAAATGCCCCCCCTCCCTTCTGAGCTCCAGTGTGCCTAAACAACATTTAGCGCCCACGTTTGGCATTTCTGTAGTGATGAGAGCCTGCCTAATTTACAGGTGCATGTCTCCAGAAGCATGGGCTGGGCGTAACATACGGGTCACTACAAAGGCAGTTTGCAATTTACACTCAGCAACATCCACTGCTGCCTGTTCCTGGAAATCACCCATGAAGTCAAAATGGTTACTACATCGGTAGATAAATTCCCAAAAGGTTATCATTTCCAAAATGTGGTCACTTGAGGTTGGTTTCCACAGTTTAGGCACATCAGGGGCGCTCCAAACACGACATGGCATCCGCTAATTATTCCAGTAAATTCTACATTCAGAAAGTCAAATGGCGCTCCTTCCCTTCCAAGCTCTGCCATGCACCCACATATGAGGTATCGGTGTGCTCAGGAAAAATTGCACAACAAATTGTATGGAGCAATTTCTCGTTACCCTTAGGAAAATGCAAAATTTGGACTTAAAAAAAGACTTATCTGGAAAAATTTGATTTTTTTTTCACGGCTTAACGGTATAAACTTCTGTGAAGTGCCTGGGGGTTCAAGGTGCTCAATACACATCTAGATAAGTTCCCTAAGGGGTCTAGTTTCCAAAAGAGTGTCACTTGTTGGGGGTTTCCACTGTTTAGGCGTATCAACATGACATCCGCTAATTATGCCAGCGAAATTTACATTCAGAAAGTGAAATGGCGCTCCTTCCCTTCCGAGACCTGCCGTGTGCCTAAACATTAGCTTTCCCCCACATATGCTGTATTGGCATGCTCAGGAGAAATTGCACAACAAAACGTATGGTCCATTTTCTCCTGTTTCCCTTGTGAAAGTAAAAAAATTTAGGTATAAAGGAAAATTTTGTGATAGAAAATTAAATGTTTATTTTTTTCTTCCACATTCCAAAAATTCCTGTGAAGGACCTGAAGGGTTAATAAATTTCTTGAATGTGATTTTGAGTACCTTGAAAGTTGCAGTTTTTAGAATGGTGTCATTTTTGGGTATTTTCTGTCATTTAGGGCCCTCAAAGTCACTTCAAATGTGAGGCGGTCCCTAAAGAAATGGTTTTGCAAATTGTGTTGTAAAAATGAGAATCGCTGATCAACTTTAACCTGTAAAACTTCCTAACAAAAAAAAAATTTTTTTTTCCAAATTGTTTGATGTAAAGTAGACATGGGGAAATGTATTAACAATTTTGTGCAATATGACTCTGATTTAAGGAATAAAGTTAAAAGTTTGAAAATGGCGAAATTTTCAAACTTGTCGCCAAATTTCTGTTTTAACAAATAAACGCAAGTCATATCAAAAGAAATCTTACTACTATCAAAAGTACAAAATGTCATGAGAAAATCTCAGAATCACTGGATCTGTTGAAGCGTTCTAGAGTTCTGACCTCAAAGTGACAATGGTCAGAAATGAAAAAATTGGCCTGGTCAGGAAAGTGAAAACACGGCTTCAGGGTGAAGGGTTAATGTAACTTCCACAACAGAGTGGGAAGGGAAATTATAGTAAGTCAATGCCATGTCAAGTAACAGAACACAAAACAAACAAGGCTGCTCTGTTGTAGAAACAGACTGGAGATGTCAACATGAAACCAAGAAACTTGAGCAGGTGCCTCAAGCATGGTTTGTAGGCCATGTAAAGCTAAAGCTTATTTGGCTAGAACAAACAAAGTGGGTGAAACATAAGATACCACCAAGAATAAACAAGTTACCTGTGAAGTGAAGTCGTGTTGCTGGAGCTGTCGGCCTCACGTAGATCCCAGGACCTTACGGTGTTGTCCAAACCTCCAGTCCAGAGCTTGGTACCATCATTAGAAATGTCAATACAGCTGGCTCCATCTGTGTGGCCCTGGAATTGCCTGATAAGACAAACAAGATTGAATAATGATTTCCTGCCAGTAGTCAAGGTAAACATTGCTACATTGTTAGCTTTGGACTTTCCCTACATGTGTCATCTCTTGTAAATCTAGTGAAATGGAACACTACCCTCCCATGCTAACACATCTGAAACTACAACCACAGGTTCAAGCTGCTAGCATTATTATAGCAAGTTCAAAGGCTACTGTCTAAATTAATACCACAAAGAAAAAGGCACCTATCGGTTTCCAAAATCGGGTCACAATTTCTGGTACCATCAAAAAACAATCTGAAATTCTTGGAACTTTGCAACTACCCCGTTGGAGGGCAAATGGCAGCTTATGTATAAGACTGGAAAAATTAATTGCTTTAAAACATAATAATACTAATTAAAAGGGTATTCCTATCTTGGACACTTAAAAGGCACTTTTATAAGTAAAGTACTCTGGCAATTATCGTTCCTCTCCTACAAATAAATGAAGAGTAGCACGTGTATAGCAACCTCCCCATGAGGTGCGTGATGGCTCACCGCGCTCCTGCAGAGGGTTGGAGGGACAAATTATCATTAGTTTATGATATCTCCAGTGAATGCTGAATCTACACGAGATGAACTTCCCCTTTAAACTATTAATGAATACTAGTGATGAGCGAGTATGCTCGTTACTCAGGTTTTCTCCAAGTATTTTGGCATGCTCAGAGATTTGTTTGTGACGCCGCAACTGAATGATTTGCGGCTGCTAGACAGCCTGAATACATGTGGAGATTCCCTAACAAACACGCAATTCCACATGTATTCAGACTGTCTAGCAGCCACAAATCATGCAGCTATGTGACACAAACTGAATCTCCGAGCACGCCAAACTATTCGGAGGACACCCGAGCAATGAGTAACTCGCTCATCACTAATGAACACCATAGACGTAAAGCACATTACCCAAGTATTTTTATATAGCTCACACTTTTCTTCATGTAAGAGACATGTAAAGTGTTTAATAGATCCGTAGCATTTGACGAGGAGGGGCAGGTGAATAAGTGAAAGGACATTGGCTGTGGCTTGCTTAAAATTACATCTGAAGGTTGAGAGAGAATTATCAGAGTCCCAAATCTGTCATATGCCTGCCAAACAGCCTGTAAAGCCTCATGGATTTATTCCAGACAGAAGTTTGCTGGCCTCCTATACAAGCAGGTTTGCCAACCTAATAGGATTGAAAAGATGTGAGCTACATACAACCTAGCTCTAAGAGCAATTAAATAAAAATCCCTGCTAAGCCTTGTTTAACCCTTTTGGCATTCGTTGCTGGTATTAAGATATTCCAACTGCCAGGGTCATGGAACATAAAAATACAAAAGGTCAGTTCCCAGAAACGTTATGTCAGCATTCTCCATAATAAAAATGACATTACCCTCCAGGAAAGCCATCAAAAGAGATGTCATTACTTAAAGAGAATACTAAAAGGGAGTCTACTACTTTGGCTAAAATCTGACAACCACAGCAGATCCTTGTGTAGCAGCGCAATATTACGTTATACAAGGTATTAACAAGGAAAAAAAAGCGAAAGCACAGATGAACAGCATTCAATCACGGGTGAAAAAATTCAAAGCTACTTTACTCTGCCATGTATTGCAACGTTTTGATCTACCATACTTCAAAGAGACCTATGGTAGGTCAAATGTTGCAGTACATGGCAGAAAAAAAGCACTGAATCTTTCACCATGATTGGACGCCATTAGTGATGAGCGAGTATACGTGTTGCTCGGTATTCCCTAGCAGCTCGGGTTGTCTTCGAGTATTGGAAGTGCTCAGAGATTTAGTTTCTGTTGCCGTAGCTGCATGATTTGCGGCTATTTGACAGCGTGAATACAAATGGAAATTCCTTAACAAGCAGGCAATTCCCACACGTATTAGGCTGTCCAGCAGCCATAAATCATGCAGCTGCGGCAACAGAAACTAAATCTCCGAGCACTTCCAAATACTCGGAGACCACCTGAGCATGCTCGGGAAAACCCGAGTAACGAGATATACTCGGTCATCACTAGACGCTATCTAATACATGCAACATCTTAATGCACTCATCTGAAAATAAACTACTTTTGTGACTTACCATAAACATAAGAAAAAAAAAAACATAACACACACATATCATATTCATAAATATAACACTATATATATATATATATATACACATAACACTAACACACACTAACACACAAACTACACATAATACATATATATAACACAACACATATTATATATATATACACAATACTATAATATATTTAAATATATATATAATATATATTTATATTATTCTAATACTAAACATGACAGTACACAGTTGCTACTTATAGTAAATACGAGGTGATGCATTGCGATATACAGGAGCAGCGATTCAACATAACAAGCAGTTACGATTTACAGCTTCTGTTACAAAACTACATGTAAAAAGTAGTACTGACTATTTATTGTGAACCCCAAAGCTCAAATGTAGCCTTTTACAAACCATTGCAAAAAAATCTGCTATCCATGGTCCGGATGCTAAACAGAAGGAGCCAATATTAGAACTAGATTTTATCCCCAGTAAACCTAGAACTTACTTGCAGTATTAATAGGAGATGGTACGACTTACCTTACAAGGGTCTGATTGTGCAAGTCCCACACGGCAATGTTGCCATCACTACAGCAGGAGAAGCAGACTTTGGAATCGGGGCTGATGGCCAGAGCATAGCAGGCGGGAGCAGATGATGTGAGCTCTGCTTTTATACGTGGGGTAGGAGCTGCCAGGTCCCATATGGATAACGTGCTGGCTTCCCCTCCGACAATCAGTGTGCATCCATCAGGAGTAATTTACATGACCTGATATAGTTATCTCGATTCTATAGAAAACAAAGAATCCAAGATGAGGATTTTTGCACTCTGCCAGGTATTCTACCAACGCTAACAGCGTGTTTAACTATAGGAGATCACATGTAAAAACACCGGTTCTGTAAACTTGTGGGAAAATAAAACCACCCATGAACATTACGGTATGGGCCACTATTTCTGTGATTAGAGGCAAGGTAAACACTTAACTTACTATTCTAGTGTTATAAATAGTGCACCATTATTTGCACAGGTACATTCCATTAAACAAATGACAAAGGCAGTCTGTACGTGTACACTCAGAGCAACGCCAAGTCCTAAGATTATTTTTCATAACCGTCCTCTAACAATTTCCAACCACCTAGTTGGCAAACATGCAAAGTAAACACACGCAGCGGAGATGACGGTGGCTCGGCCCACACAGCATGGGAATCCATTCTTTCAACTATCATACAATGAAGTAGTGCTGAGGTGGAGCTGAACAAGAAGCGAAGAGATCCTAAGCAGCCCGGATACCCATGCCAGTGCGTAAAGTGATGAACTGCTAAGCACACTATACTTTGCCACAGGAACAAATCTGGTAATTTTAAGAGGAAGTGTTGTCAAAAGCAATATTAACCAAGGGCACTTCTAAAATACACATCACTGGAGGAAAAGTAAAAGAAAAAAAAAATTGGCCTGTGCCAAAATAACAGTACTCATTGGAAAACCTCGAGAATTTGTTTGGCAGATTTCAAGGCTTTAAGACAACACAAGCGATAGACCAAAAAAACCATTTCCTTGTTCATTCTCCAAGGAGACATTACCTAGAACATAAGTTCCTGCTCCACTTACCAAGCAGTCCAGCTGAGAGACAGGGCTTTTGTTGCCAGGTTGGCTAATGTCCCAGACCTTGACACATCCCTTTCCACCGGTGTACACGTGTCTAGTGGGGTTGCTGATGGTAACTGCACAAACCACTTCCCCGTGATTTAGTGTGTTTATCTGCCGTGCGTGCCGAGGGATTCCTGGGCCAATCAGAGCATCAGGAGGGAATGGGACGGCTGCATCTGGCCGTCTGCAGTAACGTGAAATGAATAAGCCCTAGGGGACAAACTTACATTAAACAATGATGCAAGGAACACCTCGGTCGCAGCACTACAATGTGATCTGTAATAATTGCATGAGGACAGGCATTACGCAGTAAGCAGGAAAACACTCAACAATGATTAAATATAGTTTCCGATTTGGCCTGAAGCTTGGAAAACAATTAGAAGTTGAAATCCGTAAGCACATGACTATTTTCTCACTTGACATACATCTTCTATGACAAAATCAGTGCAACAACATCTGGGCTTCCACTTATTGTACTTGTAGCACTACATAAGGGTGTTCTTCTAACAGGACATCCAGCTTACCCGCTCTACTGGGGTAAAATGGTCTCTAGATTTCAATACATTAAAGCAAAAGGGCCAAACTGGTTTAAGAGGCAAATAGATGTATTTTAACCTACATGACTTCATCTAAGGCATCATTCACATACCCATGTTTAAACACATGTGAAAAAATGATACGGTTGTCATCAGCGTTGTGCATGAGTGGGTCATCTGTGTATTTTTACTGATGGAAAAAGAAATTACAAAAAAGGACATGTCCCCATGTGTTGTGCAGAAACACACGGTCTGTGAATAGCACTATAGATTATAATGGGTATGTGTATCAGTAAAAAAAACCATAGACAATACACACATAGAACAAGGACCTTTGAATGAGGCCTAAATGTTGGTAAAACATAATCGTTTCCAGTTTATAACAGAAAGATTTTCAGCTTTTCTTTTGGAAACAATCAGTGAGCATGTGCATGAATCCATGAAATACAAGGCAGGGCCTATCCAAAAGAGAAAACCAATGCGGCAGGGTCAAGCAAGGTCACCAGGAGGCTCCATCTGTACCCCCCCTTTAAAACGTCATTCTCAACGCAGCTACTGGAATATGGCGAAGATTTTAGAATCAGGATGGAAAATGTGAAGACACACAGTCCACCCAGTTTCACAGGTAAACACCAGTAATCCCTGCAAACTCGCACAGACATTACTCCAAACTGATGGAGTTGTCAAAAAGATAAGATTTTAGCATGGCAGCTACACGTCTGTTAGTGTGCGAGTAGAGATAGACATTCGCTCATTAGGGCCACAGACAAGACTGCAGAGCGCTAAAAGGAAAAGTGCTGTCAATTTTTTGGTTCCATTACCAGCTGACATCAATATACCAGGCTGTGATCAGCATGAATGAATGGTCAGTAGGGTGAATAAATATACGTACGGCTTTCCTCCAGGGATTCCAGCTAAATTTGGGGGCATGCCTGGCACTCGCATATGAGGAGGAGTTTCAAAGCCAACCTGTAGAAAATAAGAGGAAATGGCAGTTAATATTTGGCTTCTTGGGTGATGACTAGGGATGAGTGAATAGCTTTGGATAAGCCCTTATCAGAACAGCTATAGCACTTACCGAATAGCTGCATCGGGAACCCGGATACCTGGAGCGCTCCCGCTAACCAGCTGTTCGGCGCCGCAGCTGCATGTGTCGCAGCTATGTGACAGTTACAACACATGCATGGAGAGCCCAACAAACAGGCTTTCCATGCATATGTTGTGACTGTCACATAGCTGCGACACATGCAGCTGCGGCGCCGATCAGCTGATTAGTCGGCGCGCTCCAGTTATCCGGGTTCCCGATGCAGCTATTCGGTAAGTGCTATAGCTGTTCGGATAAGGGCTTATCTGAAGCTATTTGCTCATCCCTAGTGATGACCAATAAAGGAAGCCATTACAAAAGCCTAGAGATATAACAGATCCTTCATTATCAGGCTGAGTTCACCTATATCCTTGTATATTACAGTGCTAAATACCTACCAAAAAGCTAAAACATGTCAGAGCAGTACAGTTGAAGATGCATCACAAAACTAATATGCGTGCAATGAGATTTAAAGAAAAATGGATATGGAGACATTGTTTCACTTTTAATTTTAATGTAAAATGTTGCCCTCACCATTGGGGACCTGCCATATGCCACTACGGCGGCGGCTGCAGCTGCCGCACTCATCTGCGGAGACATATTGTGTAAACTTGCATATGCGGCTCCTGGACTGGTCAGTTCACCATTCATTGCTGCATGAGGTACCATCCCAAATGGGGCAGCATAGGGACCTGGAACTGCTAATGGGGTCCTCAAACCAGCAGCAGCTGAAATGAAAGAAATGCTTATTATAGCTTATAATGCATGCATTAGAAAACATAGCAAACAAGGGGAAGGGTGCACATACAATTCCAATATCACACTCTTTCAGGATAAAATAAAAAGCAGCGGAACTTTGGGGCTTTATTGTCATCTCCGTTGCAGACGTGCGTTTTCCTGTAAGGGAATTTCACCCCTCTTTTACATTGCCTGATCTCTGTTTACAATATATTTGCCTGTGCCAAAACTGAAAGATAAAGGCTGAGGGATCTGGAATTAATCTTATTCTAGGCCAGACTCCTGAATTTTAATAGTCGCTTCACAAAAGGAAAATAGATTTCTGCAAGGATTTACATGAAAGGACTTGCCAGCAAAAGTAAACATTGCTGCGTTCATTTGCTGTATGCATATAGCAAATATTAACCAACTGGAACTGGGAATTATGGGTTTGAGAACAGCATTACACTGAGAATACGTAGATTGATATCTCCCGCCTGCCTTTCTGAAAATTGGAGTATTTGGAATTAAAATAAAGCCAAGTGTAAACAGTCTGACGGAAAGTGGTGCAGCTGCTGAAAATGGAGTGCAAACATCTGCTATTCATCAGCCCGCTTTGATGTGAGGAAAGGGGAGAAAAACATATTTAAGATTCATAGGGTATTATGTACGTAAAATATGCCATGTAAACAGCAGAGAAGAAAAAAGGGAATTCTCACCAGCTTGGTTAACCAGAGGGTCCATGGAGGGAGGCTTGCCAAGTCCTGGACGAAGACCTGATGTAGCACTTGTGCCGGGAGTCGGTACATCGCTACGAGGAGTTGGCGTGCTTGATTTCAGGACAGGCGTGCTGGCTTTTTCATGCTAGTATCATTAAACAAATTAAATGAGTATTATTTTTAATCCAAGCCATATTACACAATTTATCACAACAGCAGCTGGGATACTGGGCATCCAATACCCGCGCCTTCAGCCAATTTTCATAAATCCACACAATGTTGACAGCATTAACTTGTGAGAAAGAAATGTTGACCTTTCATTCTACTGCCAAGACGAAAACTCAGATCTGTAGAAAGTGTTACACGTTTTTTTTTCTAGCTACAGCCGCATAGAGGAGATTGTTTAAAACGCATTTCTAAGCCTGCATATAATTTCCTCAATGTGGTCTTTTCACAGAGCTTGACAAATTAAGGACTATCTGGCATGGAGAGCCCTCTGTATCCAATACGCTTACAATTGGCCTACTAAGCTCGTGAAAAATGCAGGCCTCATGAATTTGCCATCACTTAATGCAGAAACAGGCACCAAAAGCCATGTTCTGTGGGGTGTATGTTTCCACTGCTTTGCACTTAACTTATAAGTAAAGTTCACACATATATAAAATACAAAGTTTAAAGAGGATCTGACAACAAACATTACCCAGCCAAAACAATGAAGGAACTTTACAACCTCCCAAATACATTAAGGCCGTGACTCCACAAAATCAAAAGGTGGAATTAAAGCTTTGAGTAGTTGAAAAATGTTGGCATGGTTTCTCAAATCCACCTAAAGGGTGACTAGCTGTGGCATTCTGCACTCCAGAAATCTCACCAGTACGATTTCCGGAGTAGCACACTGAGCCACAGTCCATTCGTCAGATGTTCCAGATTCATGAAGACGCGGGCACCTCTTCATAAATCTGGAGCTTCTGACACCAGAAAAATCGCCAGTCTTGATGAATCGGGGCTAAGACCGTGTTCATAAAGCTGTGATTGCACTGCTGCCCTGAATCACTGATGTAGTTTTACAACCAATTTTTTTTTCAAGGAAATAAATGGCTGATGCCAAAAAAGGGGCAGTTAACCCTTTACCACCAAAGCCAGCTTACACCTTTCTGGCAGAGGCCCACTTTTTCAAATCTGTCACTTTAATAACTTTGGGATGATTTTTTCAAATCCAGTGATAATTTTTTTTTCGTGACACTTTGTACTTCACGATTGTGGTAGATATATGGTAAAATTTTTCAGTTTCCATGTCAGTTTATAAAAAGATCCGAAATTTGTAGAAAATTTTGAAACCTTCCCAATTTTTAAACTCAATCTTCATGTTATGATACACAAAAATGAAATCTTTTCTATATGTCTACTTTATATCAACCTGATTTTTTTCAAACACTTTCCCTTTCTTAAGAACAAATGGAATAAGAACAATAATAATAAATAATAATATTATTATTATTATTAAAAGTTTTCCATTTATTTTTTTTAAAACACAAGCGTACTAAGTTTAAATGACTTTGAAATACCCATGTCTGAATTACCCCCAAAGGTGATACAATCTAAAAAAAATTGTACCCCCTAAAGCATTGAAAACTACATCCAGGGAGTTTGTTATCTGTTCAGGTGTGTCACGGGAAACTAATGAAAAAAAATACATTCAACAACTAGAATGTTACTTTAGCCTTACAAATTTTTCATTTTCAACAGATGTTGTGAGAAAAAGCACCGAAAAATGCCTTACGCAATTTCTAGTGAACACCGATACATGTGGACAAAATCTACTGTTTAGGCAAGTTGCATGGTATAAAAGGCAAAAAGCGTCATTTGACTTTGAGCTCAGGTTTCACCTAGATTGTGAACGCCCGTCATGTCGCATTTGCGGAGCTCTAGATACTGAAACCACCTACAAATGATGCCATTTTGGAAACTACACGTGGCAAGGAATTTATCTAGCAGTGTTGTGGCCCACTTCACAAAAGTTTATAATATTGGCACAAAAGTTTATAATATTGGGAAGTGAAAATTAAATTTAAATTGCTTTTCACTAAAATGTTGCATTTTTAGAAGAGGCGATAGGTGAAAATACATTCCACAATCTGTTAAACAATTTTATCCCGAACGCAGCAACACAGTGGTCACAAAACTACCGTTTGGATACTAAGCAGGGCTCCAATGGGAAGAAATACCATTTTATTTCCGGAGCATAAGTTTATCGGAGATGGCTTGCAAGTGCCACTTGCAGAGTCCTCAAGGGGCCAGAACAGTATAAAACCCCCACAAGTGACCCAGTTTCAAAAACTACATACCCACAATCAATTATTTAGGTTTGGTGTATATTTTTAACCCACAGGTGCTTCAGAGTTTAATAATGCAGAGTCTAAATTAAACTAAAAATATGTTTTCTAACACTAAAATGTTGTTTTAGCCCCCGATTTTTCACAAAAGATATTAGCAGAAAATTTACCCCCATAATACCTAAAGTAAAGTCTCCTCAACGGGGCAGTATCCTCTACATGGACAAACCACCATTTGGTAACTCGGCAGATGGGGTGGTGTTCCATCCGTATATCGGTTAGTTACGGTCACTAATGGAGCAATTTCCTGATCAATGAGTGCGACAGGAGTTAGACCCCACCAGTCTCATACTGATAGCCTATTGGAAAGAGAAGTCAATCATTAAATCCAGGACAATCCCTTGAAGTGTGTTATCCCCCACCGCAGCTGTGACATACATGTCGACGTTAACTGTGGCTTGGGCACGCTGCTGTGCTTAGAAGGCATCATTTGACTTTAGGAGCATGGATTTTATGGATTACGGTAGTTTTTGGGAGCAATGTCGCTATTCCAGCTCCTTTGAGAGCTACTAGTGACATGGAAAACGTATTTTCTATTGACAGACAGATAATAGGGGCTTGTTTTTTGCAGGAGGTGAACTTTTTATTGGTAGTATTTTTATCACCACTCTTTAGTCTGACATTTGGCAACCAGGATGAAACAAATAAAGAGAAATTCAGGAATTATCTAGAATTTTTATTACACACTTTTTCCTTGGTCCAATGTGCGGGTCAGTACGATTACAGCTATATCAGGGCTATAAACTTTTTTTTGTGGACTTTTTTTTTTTTTTTATTTTTTTTTTTTACTTTTCACCAATAGAGTTGTGTAGTGGCTTTTGTGGGATGAGTTGAAGTTTATCGGTACCATTTTGAACTTCATAATAAAGTTTCTAGATTTTTGAGTGGCGTAAGGAACGAAATTATAAATTTGATTTTTTTTTTATGCCTTTCGTTTAAAATTAATGATGTTTTCAATCACCTTTTGATCTCTTATTATGCCAATTTGTGTGTCCAATTAAAAAGTTTTTTTTTTTTTTTTTTTTTTAAATATACACACACTGCATTCTACGGTACTTGATATCTCACTAGACTAATCACTGGTCTAATACCCTGCAATACTTATGCTTAACACTGACAGGGGGCCTGTTAAACCCTGCTTAGGCTAGCTCCAACCGCAGCAAGGTGTCAGACATAATATATAGCTAACTGCTGCTGCTAATGAATTCAGCTTCATCATCATGCCATACACGTGCAGTGGCAAAGCACTGCCTGGTGCGCCATACACGAAAGGTGGATGTCAGGAGAGCGAGTTAAAAGACCAGAGTGGCTCAAGGCTACAGTGCAGTAAAGCTGCTGCAACTGAACATAGCCTTAATCTTTTCAATGGGACGAACAGCACTTCTCTCAGCACATGCAAAAGCCTTACGGTCTGTTCTCTTGTTGCAGAATTTTGTAAACTAAATTTGCAGCAAATGAGCAAGTGTGCACGGATCTGACGCAACTCCATTCAGATGAATGGTACAGATTTTCAGGTGAGAAAATTTCAACAAAATATGAAGTGTGGGAATTCACCCTTAAAGGGAATATGTCAACATGTTTTTGTAATCTGAAGACAGATAGGGGTTAAAAAACTGAATTTGGGAGTGTGTCATGTCTAACTGTGTGTCATTTACTTATTCTGAAGGTTTTATCACCAATTGATTATCATCAGCTACAGCAGTGCATGCTAGTCCGACTCCACCCACCCCTGTGATAAGCAGCCCACTGACTATAGAATGTATACATACAGAGGCGGTATGGGCGGGAGCAGCTTTCTCAGCTTTGCTAGATCTAACACCTGTCAGTATACTGGGTGCAGCAGCTTTAAATAACATTGTTTGATTCCGGGTCTCTACCTACATCATGCTGCTCTGAGTTGAGGTAACGAAAACCTGCTTACAGATTCCCTTTAGAGGGGAAGGAAAAAAAAAATGCAGCTTTCTTTCTGGAAAATTAAATTTGTCTCACATTTTATCCTTTTCAACGTAAAGTAAGTTCTACAGCATTAACTGGCAAGCTAAAATACTTAATGTCTGTTAATTTACTCAAGTGATCTTCTCCACAGTATGTGATTGATATTTAACGACAACTTATTCACAAAACCGCTACAGTATTTTGCAGCAGATTTTACGCATGCAGATCTGCATTGGAAAGTCAACGGAGTACTTGCCCTATGGGAACATACCCCTAAGGTTTTATTTCCCAGACCAAAGGACTCCTTACAATTTATGTATGGATATATCTGGCAACAGTGTTTGGATGAACTTTGTAAAAGTGATACTGAAATACTACATGACCATCTTGGACCTCCTAGGACTTGTAAAGACCAGCTTGTCATCTTCTATATTACAAAAGTGTTCGGGAATACTGCTTGCACCGCCCAAGCTCCTCTGTGACAGGTGAAGAAGGAACAAAGTGGGTGCCAGAATCAATTTAGCATTTACCTACCATACTCATCTCTTTAGATTTTAATGACGTGGAGCTCCCCGATGATGCAGTAGAGGCCGGACTGCTCGATACATCTTTTTTCAATAATCTGCTTTTATCAATTCCATTTTCTCGTGGTGAATGAGCTGGGCTTGCTCTTGGGAAGAAGGGTCCTTCAGATGTGCAAACAGACACAGTTTTACATGCTGTGGTACAATATGCATCATGTCAAGCACGGCATACACATCGAGCTAAAGAAATCGCCTTTAATCTAAACCAAGAACTCACCTCATTGGAGACATCAACTACCAAATTGTCATCACTTTTGTCCCCATCACTATCCTGCAAATAGAAAAAAAAAGGGACATTATTTTGGGTAGATTTTTTTTACCAAGGGATTGAAATACAAATACTTCCTATAATCTCAGCTATACGGCCAAAACATTTTACTTCTGCTTTGTTCCCAAGACAATTAGCAAAACGAAGAAACCACATTGAGATATCGAAGAGGATTTTAAAAATCACATTTTATACTTAATTCAGATTTAGGACTATGCATAAAACAATATTGGAGAATTTCTAAGGTTTCAAAAGGTTCCAGAAAATGTGAAACCCCACTGTTCCTGCATGTTTTGTCATCTGTGCGAGACTCTGTGAAACTACTGGAAATGCTTGACTTTCAAACCGGAAAACCGAGACTGTTCACTGTGTCTGGCTTTTTGAAAGACAAACAGGAAATAACTTTGCTTTGTGAGACAGGGTTATCAGAGGGCTAGAGCACATCTCCTAAGTGTGCTGCCAAGTATTTCGATTTCCTTTAGCAGCCTAGGCCTGTATTGCAC
This sequence comes from Oophaga sylvatica, assembly GCA_033576555.1. Taxonomy (NCBI): domain Eukaryota; kingdom Metazoa; phylum Chordata; class Amphibia; order Anura; family Dendrobatidae; genus Oophaga; species Oophaga sylvatica. Next base: position 678,401,816 of record JARQOD010000001.1, read on the forward strand.
ATCTTCAAACCACTGAAGTGAGGAGCAACCACTGGCTTTCCCAACGCATCACAGGCAGATATTCTGATGTAGGAATGATTAGTATATGAAAAGACTCACTATAACGGGAAATCAAGCAAGTCATAACATTAGATGTCAGGTTCAGATTTATTTGGGTTTGAGAAAAGTATATTCTATTAATTTGGCTACATCAAGCATGACATTTACTAAATTATCCATAAGTTTGCAGTTATTTATTACAGGTAAATTATGGTTTAAAAAAAGAAAAGAAAAAAAAAAAAAAAACAGATGATACAAGAAATGTCACGGTATGACTGCTAAGGCCACTTTTCCTGCTCTTCTGCAATCACAGTGTATCTCCCGCTTAAAAAAAAAAAAAAAATCTAAACCTGCCTAAGCAATCAGTCTTTTTCTTCTGGTTGTCAGACAGCACATCCCTAGTAATCACACCATTTTTTATTTCATTTCAGAGGCGTGAGTATAGAAATCAGAATTGGCATGGATGTATGGGACCATTCGCAGCCTTTTGCCAAATTAACTTTTTTTTTCTCCATATTAAGACACCTTTGTGGTCAATGCCATATTAAACATTGATAACTTCAAATACAATTTATTCATTGCTACAAAATATCAAGTAAAAGAATAAAAGTCAGCGAGCAGTAGAAAAAAAAAAATAAGGGAAATAATTCCAAAAATATTATCCTCGACAGTCATTGAGAATGCAACTGTGCAGGGACAGGTCATTTACTCACATAGTGGCTTGAATCCTTATCATCTACTTTCCTCTTTTTGAGATCATGAGAATAATCTGGTCCATTTCTCCTTTTATCTGATGCGCGAAGGCTGTCGGAAACCAGTAAAGAATTACTCTAAAAAGAAAAAGAATGAATTATGAGTTCATCGTAAAAATCATTAAATGTCACAAGCCACAAGTCTACACAAAAAAAAACAAAACCCACATTTCCATACATTTATAGTAAGGGTTTTCAAGGAAAAAAAATCAGCTTGTGAAGTGTGAAAATCAAGATTGCTCTGCTTTTTACAGATGATTGCGGTACTTTTCTATAAGGGTCCATATTGTACAATATGATCTCACTACGGGGAATTACTAAGCCGGCATTTTAAGCATCTTCCAACACACAAAGCCAACAATGCCAATCAGTTCAAATGCAAAAGTGATATTCCAAGATGGTTACCAATGGTCATGAACAGAAGACCAAACAAATTAATTAAATGGATAAGAGTAATTTACGAGGAATTCCCATCTCAGCCATTTACGGCTGAGCAACTAATTTCTGTACCCCCATAGATATAATTTGAGAGAAGAGCAAACGACCAGTCACCACTACACTGGCCACTTTTACAGAATAGGGGACGAGGCACTCACATTCTGAGGATAGAAGTGGGTTCAAATTGAAACCTGCGCCTATCAGAATAATGCCATATTCTGTGGATGTAGCCAAAATGGAAATACCCCCTAAACCAGCTGTGGTTGATGACACAAATGCCTTTATTGGTTTAATAATTCAGTCATGAGATCGATCTTGCTTTTAGGAGAAAGCCCTAATCAATAAGGACGGTTCTCAAATTTGTGAATAGCTATTAAAATGAAGAAACCATTTAAAAAAAAAAAAAATGTATCTTCTCCATTAGGGCATCAATTTAATAGAAAAACTCATGAAAGTTATTAATACAAAAGGTAATTTCAAAAACGACGACCCTATATCCGGTTGTAACTCAAGTTTAAATTTTTTATTTATTTTTTTAAATAAAACGGCCTGAAAGTGTACACAGAAACTATCAGCCAAAGGCCAACTCTCCTAACCCTCATGTGCATGCCTACTTGGGCATGCGTTCTGAATGGTGAGAGCAAAGGGTCCTACAAATTAATATCACCCTCTCTCCAGTCACAGAAATGGTTGGCTGAGCAATCCTGTTTTTGGCGAGAGCCACTGCAAGACAAGTTTGTGCCAGACAAAAGAATCAGCAGTTTAAATTTCACAGGCCAGATCCTCTGCAATCATCTTGTAGGGAAGATTATGGAGTCATTTATCCTTCTCTATAGTGTAAGGGGCAGTAACACACATGAAGGGGGATAAGAGCCTTGGGCACGGGAGTACACTACTAACACAACCTACTGTTTCTCTGATAGTACACTACAAAAGATCCATCCATCAGACATCACTACATAGAGACCTCAATAGAAAATTGTACACTCATTTGATCTTTGAGGCCTTGACCATATTTTGCATGCTCACACCCAATGGACTGAAGTGAACCATCTCCTTCAGATGCATCAGTAACCTCACAGGGCCTATATGATTAATTGGTATTGAGAAGATTCTTCCATAGCTTCACAGAGAATATAAATATCCCAGGGAGATGGAAGGGACAAACTGAAAAAAAGTTTACAACCCTTTTACATTTGACGGCAACCATCATAAAACAGGTATATGAGCACAGCTTACTAGTTCTCAGGCAAGAGAAGACTGAAATACAGTGGATAACAAAAGGTTCTCAAGCTCAAAGGGATACCAACTCCTAACAGATGTAGAAGACCTATAAAAGTGTCAGTTTTTAAAAGGACAGCTTGCAAAATCTATTAAATGTGCATTTCTTTAACCGATTGTTCTTGCTTTCTTGACCATTCTTAACCCAAACTTCAAGGTTTCCAATTAATAATACTTTAAAAAGGGAACAGTTTTAACCTTTGGTATTTTTAGTTGTCACATGTACACCATTCAAAAGCGCAACCTATTTCCAGAACGGTGTTATGAAACCCCAGAAAAAAAAAATATATGTATACAGCAAAATTAAAGCCTTGGCATTAGTGTGAAAAGGAACGTGGCTTGTATGCCAATAGAAGTCTTCAAAGCTGGTTTGGTGAAATTTGAGCAAGGGGAGGTTTCTACAGTTGGTAAAAAATTGGTCAATGGTAGCAAAGCACAGCATTTTCTTTTTATAAAGCTGCCTGAAGTCATTTTGCACAGGCTGACATCTATATTCGTAAACTAATAGAACGAGATAGGAGCAATAGACTTTTCCATGTTCATAACTAATATCCATGCTGGAAAAGGGAAGGGGATAAATAAATGATTTTTTTTTTTTAACATACACACAAATATTGGAATACACCTGCAAAGTCAAACCTGTTCCGGTCCACTCTAAAATAGGTGCTTTTCGGCAGCCATCTTGCATACTGAACTGGACGACGCTCAGAACGCTATGGTAATTTGGACTCAGGTTTAGAAGCACCCATGAGAAGTCGGGGTTTGAAGACAGATATAGTGATATTGAAAAGTGGCACCCATCATGCCCGTGGGAACATGGTCTCAACATGTTCTGAATCTCATTCTAAAGCCATCAGTCTGAAATAAAATGTATTTTTCTATACAAAAATATTTTGTTGTCGATACCCATTTGAAATGGCTACCCATCGACATGAAGACACTTGACTGAGCATGTAAGCATGAAGCGCATTACTTACTGTTCCTGGCTCTCTCTCTGCTCATGAGGAAACCCAGAAATGCAGACATGTCCATTGTGGTAAAGCATAACGCAAACAAAAAAAAAAAAAAAGAAAATAAAGATGACAAATTAGAAGTCATAGAAGTTTTTAAATTGCGTTTTATTATCCATTTATAAAGCACATTTACATTTTACATAGACAACCAAACAAGAATTAAAAGTGCAATTGTGCCTGTTCCACTGCAGACAATATGGTGTCGCTTTTGCTGCAGTTCAGATTGAAAAAATCTATGACAAAAAAAAAAATAAAAAAAAATTGAATTTTGATACAATGCAAATACATTTGCAGATTTTACAATTTCTAGTAGATCGATTATACAAACTACAAACTTAAAATGGGGATTGCTACATCCCATACAAATAACTTGCAGTCCAAGTTCTCTACAGTATTTCACTCTCAAAGAGCTACGTCGCTCATTACTTTTAAGTGCCATGAAATATGCGACTAGGGTGGTATAGTCAGTTATGGCATAGCATAATTACACACAGGGCATTGTATAATTTTCCTTTTGACGATTATCTAGCAAAAAAAAAAAAAAGGGGTGAAAAATGCAAATAGTAAGAAAGAATCTTTGAAGAAAAAAAAAATCCTACAACTGCTTGCCATGCCTCTCACCTCTATGGTGGTCTGACTCGTGATGCTTCTTGTCATCCTTTAGGGCAAGGTGAGATTGCCCTCCAAGTGCATTAGTAAGGGCAAGAAGGCTGGCGCTGCTGCCTAGAGGTGGGATCCCAGGGGGCTGGAGTCCTGAAGGATGTGGTGTTAGAGGCACTGGTGGTCCATGACTATGCGACAAATGTTGAGCTTGTAACTGCTGCTGCTGTTGTTGTGGTCGTAGAGATTCGTAGCACACACAGGTTTCCCAAGGAGAAATTGAAAAACAAACAAAAAAAAAAAAAAAAAAAAGAAGCATTAGATGGAAAGGACAAAATGCATTGTGGAGAACACAAACTGGATTAACAAACAAGTTAAGTACTTATTAGATATATTCCATTTACCCCCAAGGGTAAGTTCACATGTTCCAGCCACACATTCGTGACTCAGTAAATGGTTCCGTTCGAACCTCTGAAACAATTGGATTTGGGTAGGCCCGCTGCCTAACAGACTTAAAATATCCAATGGAGTCCAAGACATGCAACTCTGGAAACCATAGTACAGTTACAGCCCCCTCAAAACGAAAAAAAATACACCACCACCATAAACTACATCTCAAGTTGCATGTTTTGGACTGATTTGAGGTCTATGGCTCCATCGCAGACACATCCAAACACTTTTCAGGGTTCAGATGAAAGCCCCAAAGGAGTCACGAAAAGTTGTCCAAATGTAATGTGAACCCAACCTTATGGCTACGTTCATGAGTTTTTTTTATGATGCATATTTTAGAAAAAAATTTCAAGCAACTGTTTTACTTAATGGGTGTGGAAAATCTGCAACATCAAAACCTCAACAAAAGCTCCTTATGGGAACATAGCCTAAAGGTCAATTCGTTCATACTAAAACGAGATTAGAAGAAATATGGCTGCTTTCTTTCAGAAACCACACTGGTCTATGAGATGCACCGGTATTGAAGCTAAAACCTGTTCAAGTGAATTGGGCAAAGTTTTAATTTCCACATATGGCCAAGATAGCGCCATTTCAGGAAGAACACAACCAAGTTCTCTGCTCTCAGGCAACCACTCAGATAAAAAACAAAACAAACAAACAATAGTTGTGTAAGAAATTGGAACACCATACATTATATCAGAAGATGAGTGCAAACAGATAGTACACAAAAAATATATTAAAAAACTACCAACTTGGCTGAGCCGGCTGAGATGTTGAGCAGACAAAACTGGTACATTTGCCACCTAAGTGTACATAAAGAAACCTTTAAACCAGTCATTAACTGAGCAGTTGTAGAAGCAACACTTTTGGTATAAAAATGTATAAACAGCAGGTTAGTTAATGGTCACAAATATAACAAGAAAAATAAAAAAAAAAGTAATGGACTATTGCAGTAGGCAAAAATGCCACAATGGTCTAACCATATGAATGACTTCCCCACCCACAGACCAGCAACGAGGAGAAAACTCATCCAAAGATCACTAGCAAAAAGTGGCAACCACACCCAAAGTTCATAGTATCTATACAGCCAAATCTATAAATCAGCAAGCATATTTCAAAATTACTATGCAAATTCAAGACCCTACAAGTGATCAGAATTGCATGTACATTATGCAGTAGTCGCAGGGAACAGATTATCGAGCTTAATTTAACACATGTAATACTACACCCAATATTGAGACCGCACTCTGGAACCAGTCTGCAGTGGATAGCTGATACTAAATCTAGGGATTGGAAACTAAAGCCAACAGATTACAAACCGGAGAAAAGATAAAAGCAGACCAGGATTAAATTTAACAGATGACAACTGCATTTTCAAACCTTCGATATTAATAAAGGAGGCCTTCAACAATATGGTCTAAAGAGAAAAAAAAAGTCAATTCTAAAACTTGGGGGGGGGGGGGGGGGGAGCGGTACTACACCTGCCATATATTATTCCATTCCTCATGTAAGACAATATATGCAACCTAGTTATTTATGGGCTTTCCAAGGATTAACTAGATACTCACACAAATAAGCCCTCAAGAGGTTAACCTCATCCTCTTAAGCTTCACACACTACAATCCTAGATATAGCTGGCAACCACGGCCAAGGAGCGACATAAACCAGCATCTTGCTAATCCTTTAGCCAATCGCCTCATGCAAAGCGAGCCCGTTAGGCGACAGACAACTCAATCTGCCGATGCTGGCTCAGTGAGGCAAACAGACTTGACAGAGTGCTCAATCAGAATACATTATGTAAGAAATGATCACAGCTTGCGGAAGCTCCGATGCCAGCAAACCTATCTGACCCATATGCTGTGTAGATTGCCAGCTAGAAGGCCAGCCATTAAGGCACTTTTTTTGCAAAGAGCAATATGTAAAAAAAAAAAAAATAAATATTGAGTATATGAAAGCCCTAGCGTTTATCAATATTTCTCTATACCCTGTTATGAATGTTTGGGAAAGGAAAAAATAAAAATAAGGCTGCTTGAAAGCTTGCCTTGCAGAAATAGTCCATCACCATCACAAATTGTCTGCTGCTGGGTAGCGGAGCCTAACGTGATCAGAGAATTATGTCTGACTTATTTGCATGAGAAAACATGATCTTTCACGCTCCTAATAGGTGTCTAAACCGTTAAATTACTATTTCTTTTTTTCTGGTGTGAAAGATGCCGCTCCTTGGGAGTTATCCCCCCTCTCCATTGTTCTGCCTGCTCAACAATACTGACAGCTGCTATCACGCCGGCCAGTGCATACTTCCAATGCAGCTGCTGCTTCTAGCAACAGACAGAGGCTCCTCACATCCCCTCCCCTCCAGGGATACAGGTTGACACACTGCATTTTCAATGAAGGGGAGCAAAGGTCCAGCGAATTGTCAACCCAATTTTATGCTCCTGTGACTCTGCAGGAAGCACAAAAGACTTTTAAGCAAGGAAAGCATATGCCGGAAAATGAGACTTCTAGCGTGGCGCCATGCAGTTATTGATCACTTAACATATGCAAATTGACAAATCAGATTTAAATAGGCCAAAGATTAAACTATGCCAGTATTAATAGCGGACGATGGGCGCAGTAATACTAGTGGTCATGCAGAATAAATGAAATGGATCTTCCTGCACACAGATTGGATTACGTCTATTGATTTAAATTTGTTCCACGGCGCTTTAGATGTAAAATAAGCTCGCCATTTGGGGAGTGGGCGATGTAAATGAAGAGCTGTGTTTAGGGGGAGGGTGGCGAAGTGAAGAAGGTTAGGGGAGGGAATGTTTATGCAAGGCTAAGCTGTCAAGTGTAATAAAGCGGCTTGAATAAACCGTAAGCTGAAAATCCACTGAAGCTCCCCATTTCAGGGAGGAAAAAGCTATTAAAAGGAAATGAAGGTCACCCTCCCAGTTTATTTCACCTAATTGACTGCCAATGGCTTACCACAGGCGAACCAACTGCAGATCTGCAATTGAGAAACTGATGAAAGGAGAGTTTTCAAGCTGAGACTCATTCTTTTACCAGCACTAATCCTCCTGCGTTTTTTTCATGTTTTTTTTCCCTTCAGTCTCCAGTTGGGATGTAATTTTAAGCACAGATGGATTAACTGGTCCCATTGTCTGCAGACGTCACCGGACTATGGCACTGTTAATCCATACAGCAGCATGTCTAATTATCATTACAAAGTGTCTGAGGGAACCATAAAGACCAGCAGGGCATCTTCTCACAAGCAATTAACATAAATTGATAAATGAGTAATCTGAATCGGCTCAAGCCGTTCACATGAATAAAATCAGAAAGGACAGCGCCTTGATGCGGCTACTTCTTTCTGCCAGCGTTGGGAGGCCAGAAAGCCGGCAGAAATACTCTAGACTGTGTGGCGGGAATAATTGAATTCACACAGAGGGAGGAATGCATGGTTCAGTGAATTCATTAACGCTGTAACAAATAACTGGTGATTGACAGTCTTGCGGAGGCAGAATTAAGCAATAAACAGATTAAAAAGCAGGGATAGAAGGACTGTGGGGGAAAAAAAAGCACCCAATAAAACCTGCAAGACACCATCATGTCAAGCAATTAAATATATAAGCACAGACAAGCTGCTCAGTCCAGCTCTAGATTTCAGAAATGGACATTGATAAAACAGTCCCTTGGGGTTTGACCAACAATTTCAATCAACTGAGGGGAACAATTTGCACTATGGCATTGAAAGGGGAGTTTTAACACCCTGCTCTGCGTCATCTATACATAATGGGGTCCTCAAATGAGATGACATTAATTATGTTCATTGGATAGCTCACTCAAACAGTTCCTGGGTTGTGCCCATTATACAATTCCCACTAATGGGAGGTCTATACTCAAGCCAGCAATGGTCAGGTTTTTAATTGTCTTGTCAAATAAAAGGAACAACTATTTTGCATATATACCGAGCTGAAAATCTTCGGCTGTGAATAGAACTTGGTGCCTTTTTAAGAGCCGCCACCACCCGAAAGGAAAAAAAAATTTTACTCCTAATCCAATGGATAGGGAACAACTTGCCGATTTTTGGGGTCCAGACATCCTGAGATCAGGGCCCTGCAATCTCGAGAACAGGGCTCTGCAGTCAATAACCACACATTCCTGGCCCATTGGCAAGTGTTTGGAACGACATCTACATTGCTCTAGAAAGGTTTAGCATAAGGTGCGAATCTCCTGGCAATGCAAGAAATCTTTTTTGGGTCTTACTAGTAAGAGAAAAAATTAGCAACATGTTACAGTAAGGTAAATTCCCATAAAGATTTATTTGCCAACTAAAAGTCCTTTCAGATGCATAGAGTAATTTCTACAAGAGAAAATGTATGAAATTTGCTGCTTGTGAGTGAACCAGAAGTACCGCAGGGGATTTGTGGTAGGCCTAGGACACAATGTGTATATGATCTCTGTTTGTGTAACTGTGGCACGTCACAGGCACTGATCGGCAATGCGAGGACACCAATCTACTCTGTGAAGCCAACACTACATAGTCAACGGAAAATTGCGGGGCTCCTATGACTCCAACTACAATCGGCATCTATGGTGAGAAGCGCAGTCAAGAATAACAGTTTTAATGTACTTCATAAAACAATAGTACACAAAAATAAGAAGCTTTGCCATATATCTTATCAGAGAAATCGGCTTCTTTCTCTGGCACAACTGATCATTTTCAAAATTCTCAATTCACAGGGAGGGGAACTAGGAGGAAGGAGAAGAGAGCACTAGAGGCCGAGTCCTTCCCTCCTCTGAGAATCTCATCAGTAGCAATTGCCTTCTCTCAGTAAAGTACAACCTGTCGTCAGTGAAAACAGATTTGAACTGAAAAGTGAGAATGAATGATCAGTCCTGGCAGAGAAAGAAAGATTTCTCTGATAAGATATATTACAAATATGCTTATTTTCATGTATTTAATTGATTTATTAAATACAAGTTAAATCACTTTCATTTATTGATTTACTGAAATTGCTGTCTATTACTGTGTTTTAAATGGGTTGAAGCAATCTAAAAAAATGCATTCACTGCCCATTGACTCTTCAGTAACTCGTAATTTTCCCAGGTCAATCTTGTCAACTCCACTGCTTTTAAAGGGAATCTGTCACCCCCCAGGATGTATATGACCTATTAATATGGGCGTACAGGTAATAGAAATGTTACACTAGTCCTACCTGTATGCCTCATTAACTGTCTTGTTGCTGAGAAATGTTATATTCTTTCTTTATGCTAATTATTTCTTCCAGGCACTGGGGTGTGCAGTGCCTGGAAGAGATCCCTGCCTGCTCTCCTCATTGTAATATTATCCCCCTCCCATGCACATCCATTATTGCCCCAGAACTCTGCGCCCTGCAATCCCTCCACAATACGAGCCTCTTCCTCCCTTCTGTGGGCACTGCATCCAGGGATCTTCTGTGCAGGCGAGTCACTGACCTCCGGTCTGCGCACCGATAAAGTGCTCTCCCCACATAGTCATTGCTAGGAGCCATGTGTATATGATGATGACTATGCAGGGAGGAAGTGGAGAGAGCAACTTATCGGCACGCATACCCAAGGTCACTGGAGTGGAAGTTACCGTCACCTGCGCAGAAGATCCCTGGATGCAGTGCCCACAGAAGGGAGGAAAGGGTACGTATTGTGGAGGGATTGCAGGACATAGGATTCCGGGGCCACAACCGACGCTGATGGGAAGTGGGTACTGGGTAGTATTACAATGAGGAGAGGAGGCAGGGATTTCTACCAGGTAGTGGACGCCCCAGAGGCTGGAAATCATTACCATAAGGAAAGAATATAACATTTCTCAGCAACAAGACCGTTAATGAGGCATACAGGTATGACTTGTGTAACATTTCTATTACCTGTATGCCCATATTAATAGGTCATATACATCCCGGGTCTTTGCACGACAGTTTTCCTTTAAGGGACTGCTTACACTGAAAAAGAAAACCACGAAAACAACAATGATGGCAACATAGAAAGCTACTACATTCAATCACTACTATCCGTAACACTGAACTCCATATGCAGAGCAAACTATCATAAGATTGTGCCAAATTAGGTCACAGCCTTCACACAAAGTGCACTTTTAAAGCCAAGCTAAAAAGTATTTTTTTTTTTTTTATACAATTTCCTTCCCTATCTAGTTCTTGCTTTAGTAAATACCTGTATGAAGACAGTCCAATCATTGTACCATTTGTAAAGGGTCGCATTTTGCAAGATGCCTCAAGTTAACCACAAATTGAAAGTCCGTAACAGCCTTAAACTCTTTAGTGCACTCATTCACCTTTTGCATTAAAAAATCACATTTAGAAATCCAACAATGTTCAAGACAAAAATAGCAGCCAAGATTAGAACTCATGATAGCATTCTGATTTTTGGCATATCCACAGGCCCAGACTCATCACACGAATGAGGCTTCTCCAACCCCATCCCCCCAGTGAGAACAGCAGCTGTATGACAAATGGCTGCGCAAGGTTGGTCACTTAAAAGGGTTATTAGATATTCTGCTAAAAGTCTGCAGTTACTCTATGTGACTGTAGACTTCTGACTGCTTACAGTGCGCGCACACCGCATGCAGTCAAGATTCACTGGTGATGCCAGCAAGAGATAAGATTATGTGATTGCAGGTATGCCTTTTGAATAATTCAGGCCCCATTACAAATAGAAGTGCTTTGCCTCACCCAGCATAAGTGAATTAAAAAGAGTATGATCATGTCCAGTCAGAAAATGGAGGGAAGCATGCAAATTGCTCTTTACAGCAATTCTGGCAGTTTGCTGTGTACACATTGTAAGGATCCAAAAGTCAGTGACTGGAGACTTGTTAGAAGACCAGACAACCCCTTTAACACCTACATAAGTAAATAGGAAGTCACCGCTTCTCCATTCACTCTCTGCTTGAGTGTCAAGACTATTAGCTACCTCACCAGTAGAGAGAGGGGTTAAGACCCGATTCTAGAGAGAATTGAGGCTAGAAAGCAAAAAGGTTTAGGAGTCCCTAAGTAATTAGACAGTCAGAACATAAGACACACTAAACGAGTAAAGAAAGCTGGTTATACACACTGTAGGAGGTAGACCTGGAAGGCCACGTACCCCGATGATGGCATTCAGCTCTGCCATGGTCACTTGTTTGGCGCGCTCTACAGCTTGAGCCACCTGTTGTTGGTGCTGCAGGAGGAAGCAAAATAATATTTAAGAAAACTATAAGAGAACGTAAAAAAAAAAAAAAAAAACAACATGAGGAATTAAATTCACATGCTTTAGTTCAAAGAATTTTAACCTTTGTAAGGGTATTCACAGAGCGACCATATTGCAGTTTTTGCCATGATTAGAGAGAGACAGTAAGGCCGGCGTCACACACAACGACAAAAAAATCGGTCCGTTTTAGACGGTCGATTGTCGGATCAAAATGCAAACATCACACATGCTTCTGTCATCCGATTTTCCTTCAAAGATGCGATTTAGTCGCACGTGTGTGTACCTTGTAACATCCGATTTTCATCCGACTTGCGAGATTTTCTCGCAGGCTTGTAAAACTGACATATAATGGATCCAAAAGAATTAGATAATTTCAATACACAAAATATATAATAGATATATACAACATAATACACTTAATCATACTTATATACATACATATATATACATACATAATATACATAATATATATACATACATATACATATACATACATACATACAATACATACATATAATATATATATATATATATAATAACACACACACACACACACACACACACACATGTCATTGTGACATGTACATATACATATATTTATAGTTCTTACACTTCTACATACTGTAATAGCCGCTAATTCAATTGCCGGCTTCTGTGAAATCACAGAAGCTGACATGAAATGATACATTGTTTCCACACAGTTAACCATGTCATTTCCTGTATTTTGATATTTGTTTAGAACTTACAATTACATGAGTGTATTTGTGCAAAATTTCAGACATGTAGGGGTTAATTAAAGGTGTAATTTCGTTGAAAAAAAAATGCGTGGGCTCCCGCTGTATTTTCTCCACCAGACAGACAAAGCAAAGCGAGTGGGGGCAGATAATAACAGCCTAGGGAGGGTACATTTTTTGTGCCCCCCTCGCTACTAACATCTGCCCCCAGACACCCCAGAAAGGGCAAATCTATAATTAGATTCGCCCTTTCTGGCACTTTGCCCGTCTATTCCCATTGCCCTGTAGCGGTGGCGAATGGGTTAATAATCTCACCTTACTGTCACCTTAGTATTGAAAGGTGACCTTAAGGCAGGTTAATAATTGAGAGCTGTCAATTAGACAACTATCAATTATTAATCCTATTGAAGTAAATTAAAAAAACACAGACACAATAAAAATTAATTTTAATGAAATAAAAACACATTTTTTTGACCATATTTTATTTTACACTTAATCCGTGCGAAGCCATTGATCTCCTAAAATAAAGATAAAAAAATAAAAAACATTATTCTTACCTATTCCGCTGATCTGTCACGTCCCACGCTGTAATCCTTCACAAAGGGTTAACTAGCTTTGAGCCAAGCAGTGCAAGTAATCCTGCATGCTCAGCTCAAAGCTCCTGAATAAATAAGTTCCTCTCCTGGCGACAGGAGAGGATGTGTTTCATGAATGAAGCTTAATTGATTGTGTCCACTTTCCCTTTAGGTCAGGTCACTAAAGTTAAATTGCCAATAAATCAATTAAGCTCCATTCATGAATCTATTCCTCTACTTTCGCTGGGAGAGGAACTTATTCATTCAGGGGGTTAGAGCTAGGAGACAGAATTAGCTCTCTGCTAACTGTAACCTCTTAACCCTTTCTGATGGATTACAGCGTGGGACCTGACTGTACATCGGATTGGTAAGTATAATTTTGCTTTTTTATTTTATTTTTATTACAGGAAATGGTTTTAGCAGGAAAATAAAATATGGTAAAAAACTGTGTGATTATTTAATTAACTTATTTTTTATTAAACTGTGTGTCTTTGATTTTTCTTTCATACAATAGGATTAATAATTGATAGTTGTCTAATTGACAGCTCAATTATTAACCTGCCTTAAGGTCACCTTTCAATACTAAGGTGACAGTAAGGTGAGATTATTAACCCATTCGCCACCGCTACAGGGCAATGGGAATAGACGGGCAAAGTGCCAGAAAGGGCGAATCTAATTATAGATTTGCCCTTTCTGGGGTGTCTGGGGGCAGATGTTAGTAGCCAGGGGGGGCACAAAAAATGTACCCTCCCTAGGCTGTTATTATCTGCCCCCACTCGCTTTGCTTTTTCTGTCTGGTGGAGAAAATACAGCGGGAGCCCACGCATTTTTTTTCAACGAAATTACACCTTTAATTAACCCCTACATGTCTGAAATTTTGCACAAATACACTCATGTAATTGTAAGTTCTAAACAAATATCAAAATACAGGAAATGACATGGTTAACTGTGTGGAAACAATGTATCATTTCATGTCGGCTTCTGTGATTTCACAGAAGCCGGCAATTGAATTTGCGGCTATTACAGTATGTAGAAGTCTAGGAAATAGAATATATATATATATAATTATATATATATAATAATTTTATATATATATATATATATATATATATATATATATATATATATATTTATATATATTCTATGTGTGTATACTATTCTTTCTATTCTTTATTAAAGCTGTCAGTGTGATTTTACAGTATAGCCGGGGATGAATTGCCGGCTTTTCTAAAGGACACCGATGCGATTTCATCGCAAGTCACACAGTGTGGTCCGTTTGTAATCCGATTTTTCATCGCTCCCATAGACTTGCATTGGCGATAGTCGACCGACAATCGGTGACAATCGCAGCATGCTGCGATTGTACACGGACGTTTAAAACGGACCACAAAAAAATCTGATACTGGGAGCTGCTCCATAGATCAACATAGGTCCGACTGCAATGCGATTTTTCCATCGCATTGCAGTCGTCCGATTCTGTCGCCAGTGTGACGCCGGCCTAAAAGTGTGTAATAAGTCTGGAATAAGTGGAGAAACCCAATAAGCTTGTCTAAGGGCCCCGTCACACATAGCAACACACCAGCGATCCCGACAACGATATGCACTTGTCAGGATCGCTGGTGTGTCGCTACATGATCGCTGGTGAGCTGCCAAACAGGCAGCGATCAGGACAGCGACACTGCGGGTAACGCTTAGTAACCCGCAGTGTACGTTGGATATAAGCCCGCTGGTGCAGGGAGCTGGTAACCAAGGTACACATCGGGTATCCAGGCGCTACGCAGCACCTGGAAACCCGATGTGTACCTTGGTTACCAGCTCCCCTGCAGCAGCGCGCTGGTATCCAACGTACACATCGGGTTTCCAGGCGCCGCACCTTGGTTACCAGCTGATCGCTGGTCTTCTGCGTGCTGGCCAGCAGGAGACCAAAGATCAAAAAAATGTCCAGGACATTCAGCGACGATCATCGATACCCAGCAGGGGGACTGATCGTCGCTGAATGTCACACACAGCGATATATCTGGGGAGATCGCTGTTGCGTCACAAAACTGTGTGTGACGGGGGCTTAATAGTATGGTCATCTAGTTCCTTAATGCGGTTGTCTGGTCCAGGATTACAAGTCTGCAATCATTCAGTGTGCGCTGCGAGGATTCGCCGGTGTATGCACTGGAAACGGCGGTCAACTATGCAATATGCATGCTACTGAGCAGAAACTGTCTAGTGGGCGCAGCCTCGCTCAAAACACTTATTGCATAGGGCTGCGCCCAAAAGTCGGTTTCTGATCGGTAGTGTGTATATCATACTTGACCGCCATTCCAGGACAGACACCAGCGAATCCTCGCAGCTCACAGTGCGTACACTGGGGGGATTCACAAGTCTGCAGTCAGAGCAATTGCAGACTTTCAGAAATATTGCACAGGTAGCAAGAGAGGCATTTTCATGAGAACTGCTTGTTAGAAAGAGGGGCACAATTAACACTTTCTAAGACTAAACATGTTCTCAAAGGATTCCTGTAATGTAAAATAAAGCCAGATTGTACACCAGCACTCTGCACGCCCGGTGATTTGGCTACAGACTTGACGTCACAACGAAAGCATGCATCACCGAAGCAGCCAATCCCTAAACTCAATGTTTGTCGATGTAGTCGGCAGAAATCCCTGAGCTCAGCAATTAGCTGCAATGGTGAGGAGCTGTCCAAGTGCAATCACTGCAGCATGCAAGGCACAGAAATCTGTGCAGCAGTGAGGAGCCAGCGCTGGGGCGGAGAGCCTTATTTTACATTACAGGTATCCCCGTTGGGGCCCACTCTTCCAAGAGCAGAAAACCCCTTCAGTTTCATATGGCCATAATAGGGTTTAAAACTACATCTCATGTTCTACTGAACCCAATAATACCATAGAAACAAATAAGGCAACCTTCGTTATGTTGGAACAGAAACTAGCATCTGGCTGCAAGACAATGTGGGGACACAGATGTGAATGCTTTTCTTTGAAGTCACTTTTTTGGCATGTGGTTTTCACTGGCTTTTTTGCAACAAATTCAAATAGGCGCACAATTCATTTTTGTGCAAAGCATGGAAATTTTATGGGGTTTTTTTTGTTACCATTTTTAGCATAAAAGTTACATATTTTGCAAAACGGTGTAAAAAATGTGTCCCAGACTGGTATGTAAAGCTCACTTCAGGTGGAAACAGGAGAAAAGTTGCACAATATGTCACGCCTTTTCAAGAAGTCGCATTTCATGAATCAGTCTAACATCTGGAAAAGCCACAATGATGTAAAAAAGAAAAAAAAAAATGCATAGGCCAGTTTATCGTCACTGAAAAGAGATGCATATAACTTAAAGGGGTATTCCAATGTCTCGAACAGACAATCCCAATATGTAGTAGGTGTAATCAAAATATTAGCAAATACCTCCAATTAGAAATGTAGTGTAGTTTTTCTGATTTGCCATGTCTCTCCTTATGTGCAGGTATTGCAGGACCTTAGGTATCCATGGTTACGTTCACTAGCAACTAGTTAACTCAGTATATCAGTGGTCATAACCATGGATACCCAAGGTGCTGCAATGCCTGCACATGAGGAAAGACACAGCGAATCAGAAGAACTATATTAAATTTCTAACTGGAGGTATTTGCTAATATTACTACACATTGGGATATTATCTTTGAGATGCCAATACCCTCATTTATTGCATATAAGATGCGGTCACCGCCATTAGGGGCTTATCTACAGCATTCTGTAATGTAGATATCCCCCCTCCCCTCCCCCGATGTCACCTGAAAGATAAGAAAACCAAGTTAAATTATACTCACCCGGGGGGCGGTCCGGTCCGATGGTGTCGCAGGTTCGGGGCCTCCCATCTTCATGCGATGACGTCCTCTTCCTTGCTTCTGTCACGGCTCCTGCGCAGGCGTTAATCTCTGCCCTGTTGAGGGCAGAGCAGAGTACTGCAGTGCGCAGGCGCCGGACCTCTCTGACCTTTCCCAGCGCCTGCGCACTGCAATACTTTGCTCTGCCCTCAACAGGGCAGAGATTAACGCCTGCGCAGGAGCAGCGACAGAAGGAAGGAGGAGGACGTCATTGCATGAAAATGGAAGGCGCCGGACCTCTCTGACCTTTCCCAGCGCCTGCGCACTGCAATACTTTGCTCTGTCCTCAACAGGGCAGAGATTAACGCCTGCGCAGGAGCAGTGACAGAAGCAAGGAAGAGGACGTCATCGTATGAAGATGGTAGGCGCTGGACCCGGACCTGTGACGCCCATCGGACCGGACCGCCCCTGGGTGAGTATAATCCAATTAGTTCTTCTTATCTTTCAGGTTGCATCGGGGGCTTATCTACTGCATTACAGAATGCTGTAGATAAGCCCCTAATGGCGGTGGCCGCACCTTATATATGAAAAATGAGGTGACAGATTCCCTTTAAGGAAAAGATTGGACTCCTATTCAGATTAGATATTTAAAAATGATAATCAATGAGTCGGCAGCCATACGAGATACACTATTTAGGTTCACACAGCTTAAATGATCATTAAAGTTTTGCATTAGCCTTATATTCCGTACAAGCACGTCTCATTCCTCAAGTTTGTCCCATTTGCTTTTGTGCAGCAATTAGAATAGTGTGCTAGATAATATATGAAGCGCCTGTATTCTCCATTCCCTTCGCCTGCCCTGCAATCTGTTATGTAAAGAAGCAGGGGGCTCCACACACCATAACTAGAACAGATGTTCTTCACACTTATGCAACGCAATAAAATTAACATTGTAAAGCTGACTAATTTGCAAACAGAGAAGTAGCATAATTGCACTTTAGCAGCCAGCATTTTACTTACTTCCTGAGAAAGAAATGGGATGACTTGTGCACAAATCGTGTTCAGTCTCTTGGCAATTTCTGTCTGTGGTGAAGAAAGAAGGAAAAATTCTAAATTACGGTAACAAAAGACAAAAAAGTGAAAACAATGCCTATGTATTGAAGTAACAGTTCTTGGATATTGTACTGAAGAGTGGCGACGTCACTCAGAAGAGGAGCAGAATGGGCCTTGGATACTGGAGTAGACTGTGGGGAATATGTTAACACACTGCATACATATTCACAGATCTAGTTTAAAAAAAAAACCTTCTTTAAAGGACGATAACCTGTCAACTAAGGGAAGTTTGTTTTTATTTTATGATGAATTTAAAAATAAAAGTCGGCAGAATTTTTTTTTTATTTAGTGCCAATTTTTATGGTTTTTACCAAGGGGGTGTGGCTCGCAGGATTCTTTGGGACATGTCTTCAGGCTTCTCTGCACCGCCACCATGGGAAGGACCATAACAATTACCACTAAAAGTGTGTGTGCGCGTGCGTATATGTGCATGTGCGCGCGCACATGTGCGTGTGTATACAGAGTAAACAGTAAAAGCAAAACCAGCACGTGACCTGACCTACCAACAGGTCCTGTTTTAGCTACCCCAATTGTAAAAGCATGTAGAGGGGATACAAAACAAACCGCCATATACATAGAAGCAAAAGAATCTGCAAAAAGACTGTCAAGTGCAATGCTTCAAGGATATCAGCAATTATGTATCTGCTGCATTTTGAGTAGTTTTACATCCAGAGTACGCTTTAATGTGTATATTCAACCCAGCACTGCAAATCAAGATAAGCAGGAATAAACCAAATCCTTCATGCCTGAAGCGGCTCTGGCAGACAGAATAGTAATAATTGTCCAAGTTCTTTGGCACCATAAACCACAGCCTACAATGTCAGGAAAAAGGCTCTTGTATCTGTATGGCAGCTCTCAGAAGAACTCAAGAGCCCTTAATTG
>JARQOD010000001.1:678420821-678444566 GCA_033576555.1 Oophaga sylvatica
TATGCCCCCTAGATCCCTCCATAGTTACCCCCCATAATGCCCTTAGATTTGCCCCCATAGATGCTCCTTGATTACCCCCCATGATGTCCTTAGTTTGTGCCCCCAAATGCCCCTGTTTTATGCCCCCAAAATTACTCCATATTTTATGCCCCCTAGAGCTCCTTAGATTTCCCCCCCATAGAGCTCCTTATTTTTCCCCCAAATGCTCCATGTATTTTGCCCCCTGATGCCCCATAGATTATGCCCCATAATGCTCCCAGATTTTCCCCCATAGATCCCCCTGTAGTATCCCCCCATAGATGCTCCATAGATTGCCCCCCCTAGATACCCCAGGATTGTCCCCCCATAGATCCCCCATTTTTTATGCCCCCATAGAGCTCCATGGATTGTCCCCCCTGATGCCCCTAGTTTTCCCCCCATAGATGCTCCTTAGATTACCCCCAAAAGACCCCCTGTTTATCCCCCCATAGAGCTCCATAGTTTAGCCCCCATAGATGCCCCTTAGAGTATGCCCCCTAATCCCCTTAATTTGTCCCCATAGATACTCCTTGATTTGCCCCCAAAATGCTCCTGTATTATGCCCCCATAGATGCTCCATAGATTATGCCCCCATAGATGCTCCTTAGATTATGCCCCCATAGATGCTCCTTAGATTATGCCCCCATAGATGCTCCTTAGATTGTGCCCCCATAGATGCCCCATGTATTATGCCCCCATAGATACTCCATAGATTATGCCCCCATAGATGCTCCTTAGATTATGCCCCCATAGATGCTCCTTAGATTATGCCCTCATAGATGCTCCATGTATTATGCCCCCATAGATGCTCCATAGATTATGCCCCCATAGATGCTCCACAGATTATGCCCCCATAGATGCTCCACAGATTATGCCCCAATAGATGCCCCATGTAGTATGCCCCCATAGATGCTCCATAGATTATGCCCCATAGATGCTCCTTAGATTATGCCCCCATAGATGCTCCTTAGATTATGCCCCATAGATGCTCCATGTATTATGCCCCATAGATGCTCCATAGATTATGCCCCCATAGATGCCCCATGTATTATGCCCCCATAGATGCTGCATTGAATAGGTCCCTTATGCTGCCGCAGCTGCTGCAACAAAGAAAAAAGACATACTCACCTCTCGTCGCTGGGGGCCAGGTGCCGGTGTCCTGAGCAGGCGGGGACACCGGCGCGCTATTGGGGACAGGTGCTGGTGTCACAGCTCGCTCAGGGCCCCGGCACCTACGATATTTACCTGTTACCCGGTCCACCGCTGAGCGCCGCTGTCTTCCGGGTCCTCCAGCAGTGAATGATCAGGCAGAGAGCACGGCGCGCAGTAACCACGTCATCGCGACCTCTGCCTGAACATCGCAGCAAGAGGTCCCGAGGACACAGCGGCGAGCAGCGGTGGAACGGGACAGGTAAATATAGCTTATACTCACCCTTCCGCCGTCGCGTCTCTGCCCTGCTCTTCTCCCGTGGTGCATATTTATGACTTTAATGAGCGGTACCACCTGACCGCTGAACACTGGCGCCGGAGACCGTGGGAGAAGAGCAGGGGCTGCAGAGACCGTGCCGGCGGAGGGGTGAGTATATAGAACAGCTGTGCTCCGCCTCCCCCCTGTATATGACTCGAGTATAAGCCGAGAGGGGGACTTTCAGCCCTAAAAAATGGGCTGAAAATCTCGGCTTATACTCGAGTATATACGGTACTCTTAAATTTATCATATCACTCAGTCTTTTTGAATGATAGTCTGCCAGCGTGGCACATCTAAATTTAGCAATCTTTGGCCACTCTTCATTGCAATAGCGTTTCAAATTTGTCAGATTGCGAGAACAGCTTTTATGTACAGTCCTCTTCAGTTCAACTTAGACATTTTCAATTGAATTTAGGTCTAAGCTCTGGCCTGCCAAAACTTTTATCATCTTTTGGTGAATCCATTCTTTTTTTTATTTGGAGGTATGTTTAGGTTAGTTGTCAACCTGAAAGATGAAATTCATCTTTATCTGCAGCTTTTTATCAGAAGCTTGAAGGTTGTGATACAAAACTGGCTGATATTTGAAACTGTTCACGATTCCATCCACCTTATCTAAAGTCCCAGGTCCAGCTGCCCAAAAACTCCAGAGCATAATGCTGCCTCCATTATACTTCACTG
Source organism: Oophaga sylvatica (assembly GCA_033576555.1). Classification (NCBI taxonomy): domain Eukaryota; kingdom Metazoa; phylum Chordata; class Amphibia; order Anura; family Dendrobatidae; genus Oophaga; species Oophaga sylvatica. The sequence goes on from JARQOD010000001.1 coordinate 678,422,986, forward strand.
TGGGGATGATATTCTTTTCGTGATGGACAGCATTGGCTTTGCACCAAATATACCTTTCGGTATTACAGCCCAAAAAATTCAACCTTGGTCTCATCAGACCATATCATGTTTTCACACATGCTTTTGGCAGACTTGTTTTGGCAAAATATAGCCAGGTTTGTATATTTTCACTTGTATCCCTCAGGCCAGACATATAAAGAATACAAGAGATTGTTGTCACATGTACTAAACAACCAGTGTTTGCTTGAAATTCCTGCTGGGTTTTTTAGCATTTTTTAAGGGACATTCACTACTAGGTATTGTCATTGTTGTGCCAAATTTAAGTCACTTCTTGATGACAATCTTCACAGTGTTCCATGTTATGTCTAAAGGCCCCATCTCACATAGTGACACACCAGCGATCCGACAACGATCAGGATCACTGGTGTGTCGCTACATGATCGCTGCTGAGCTGCCAAACAGGCAGCTCAGGCAGCAATCAGGACAGCGACACTGTGGGTAACGTCGCCTAGTTACCCGCAGTGCACGTTGGATACCAGCCCGCTGATGCAGGGAGCTGGTAACCAAGGTACACTTCGGGTTTCCAGGCACTGCGCGGTGCATGGAAACCCGATGTGTACCTTGGTTACCAGCTCCCCTGCAGCAGCGCACTGGTATCCAACGTACACATCGGGTTTCCAGGCTCAGCCCCGCGCCTGGAAACCCGAAGTGTACCTTGGTTACCAGCTGATCGCTGGTCTCCTGCCTGCCACACGCAGGCCAGCGGGAGACCAGCGATAAAAAAAGTCCAGGCATTTCTGACACAACCAGCAGGGCAGGGGCCTGATCGCTGGTACGTGTCAGACATCGCGAGATCGCTGCTGAGATTGCTGTTTAGCAGCGATCTCGCTAGCGATCTCGCTATGTGAGACGGGGCCCTAAGGCCTTGGAAAAAATTTTGTACCCTTCTACTGACTGATAACTTTCAACAATGAGATCCCCTTGCTGTGTTGCAATCTATTTACTGACCATGGATTTTGACTGTAAGGGCCCCGTCACACATAGCGACTCACCAGCGATCCCGACAACGATATGAACTTGTCAGGATCGCTGGTGTGTTGCTACATGATAGCTGGTGAGCTGCCAAACAGGCAGGTCTCAGCAGCAATCAGGACAGTGACTATGCGGGTAACAAGCGATGCACGTCGCTTAGTTACCTGCAGTGTACGTTAGATACCAGTGCGCTGGTGCAGGGAGCTTGTAACCAAGGTAAGCAGCGGGTTTCTAAGCGCTGCCCGGTGCTTAGAAACCCACTGTTTACCATGGTTACCAGCTCCCCTGCACCAGCGCGCTGGTATCTAACGTACACATCGAGTTTCTAGGCGCCATGTGGCGCCTAGAAACCCGATGTTTACCTTGATTACCAGCTCCAGCTCGCTGATCGCTGGTCTCCTGCCTGTCACTCGCAGTGATGCGTACTGGCCAGCGGGAGACCAACGATCAAAAGATTGTCCAGGACATTCAGCGACGATCAGCGATACCCAGCAAGGGGGCTGATCGTCGCTGCGTGTCACACACAGCGATATCGCTGGGGAGATCGCTGTTGTGTCACAAAACTAGTGACTCAGCAGCGATCTCACTAGCGATCTCGCTATGTGAGACGGGGGCTTAAAGTGAAGCTAAGAAAATGTCAGTAAAATCCTACTAAAGCAGCTAAACTTTATACAGGGTTAATCAGAATCACTGTAAGTGGTGGTAGCTGTGTTTTCACTACTATTTAACATGAGTTTAAATGTGATTGGCTATTTCTCAATACAACCACATCCCCAATTATAAAAGAATGTTCATACTTATGCAACCACATTATTTAAGTTTTATTATTTTTATTCCCTAACCCCCCAGAATGATTTGAGCTTATTTCTCAATGGATTTGTACAAGTAATGGGTGGCATTCAATGTGGAAAAAGTTCAGAAACAAATTCTTCTTGGTATGATTGTTATACATGACAAAAACATGGCATTTTAACATGTTTTAAACTTTTTATATCCACTGTATACATGAGTGCTCTGCTAAGCATTCATGTGAATTATATCAGTTGATCCTAACCTGTACCTTTTTTTATCAACTCTTTAGAAATTACTTCCCTATAGTTGTTTTCTGCACTGGTTTATAAGTTAAGTTTCTGTAGAAGGGTTTTCCTACCAATAAATTTGGTAGTTAGTTGTGTATGCATGAGCACTACTGTAGTTTATGAGACTAAACAAGTTCACTATCTTCTGTAAGAAAACAAAGAGTAGAGGAGTATAATAGAGATCGATTACATGTATGGTCGCCTCCCTTCTGCAAACAGAGACCTTTGCTCGCCATTCACTAATGCCTGGATAGGGGTACCAATTGTTTATTCCTATCCTAGAGTAAGGGCCCCATCTCACATAGCGAGATCGCTAGCAAGATCGCTGCTAAACAACGATCTCAGCAGCGATCTCGCTATGTCTGACACGTACCAGAGATCAGGCCCCTGCTGTGAATCGCTGGTCGTGTCAGAAATGGCAGGCCTTTTTTTTGATCTCTGGTCTCCCGCTGACAGGCACGCATCGCTGCGTGAGGCAGGCAGGAGACCAGCGATCCGCTGGTAACCAAGGTACACGTTGGGCTTCCAGGCGCGGGACTGTGTCAGGAAACCCGATGTGTACGTTGGATACCAGCGCGCTGCTGCAGGGGAGCTGGTAACCAAGGTACACGTCGGGTTTCCAGGCACCGCGCAGCGCCTGGAAACCCGACGTGTACCTTGGTTACCAGCTCCCTGCATCAGCGCTCTGGTATCCAACTTACACTGCCGGTAACTAGGCGACGTTACCCACAGTGTCGCTGTCCTGATTGCTGCCTGAGCTGCCTGTTTGGCAGCTCAGCAGCGATCATGTAGCGACACACCAGCGATCCTGATCGTTGTCGGGATCGCTGGTGTGTCGCTATGTGAGACGGGGCCCTAAGTTAGTTGTTCATGGTATTATTATCTCTTTCTTTATACTTCTATAGCTTCTGCAAGCCAGATTAAAAACTGGGACAAGTACATCTCTATTGCTACCTAATTACACAATGCACCATAGGGACAGCAAGACACAATATCCAATAGTATACCATAGTTTGATGTGTTTATGTGCTGATCATCTATTTCATTTTTTTTATTTTTGGGATTAGCTGTATGGTGCATTTAATGGTAATGAAGTGATAAAGCCATTGGAGCACTTTAGCAAGAGAACAGAGTTAAGAAAATTCACATTCATCCATTCTGTAAAATGTTCCTTGGTTGTCTTCCAAGATCTCATTTAAAAGACATAGATTTTATAATATTCATAACAAAGACATTATGATGATGACTAAAGTTTGGAAAACATCTCTGGCTTAAGTGTTAGGATTATAAATAAATTATTCTGACAATAGTAGTATGATTACACTTAACCTGCACTAGTTACAGTGAAATGTACATAGACTTTCAGAGCATTAATTGTTTATCGCTTCATGCATTTAATGGCAGGAGGATTTAGAATACATTACAGTGCTTTGCTATTTCTAATGCAAAATAGAAGACAAATAATTTTTTCTACATTTTTTTTATTTGGGTCACACTCTAGTCAGTAAATACCTGCCTGTCAGTCCCAGGAGCAAAATAATTAAAGCATAATATGCTTGGACCTCCCACTTAGATATGTTTGTTGTAATATGTTAAACTAAAGCTGGTTTACTGTGTGGCTTCTATGCTGAATTGTGCACTGGAGCCATACAGGAGACTAGGACAGGTGGGTCCCTGTCAGCTTTTCCCTGCCTGCTGCCAGTGACTGATATCTATCTACCTTCGTGTGTGTCACTCCAGAGTAGTGGTGGAGGAGAAGCCATCGGGGACCTGCCTGTCTGATTAGTCACTTGTGAGGGTTGATCTCCAACGGCTTTGAAACTATGTTTTTCTGTTAAGAGCCATGGCATTTCAGAGTTAAACACATGTGTTTTAAATCATGTAGCCAGTGTCTGATATATGCTGTCAGTGGATTGAGCAGTTCCAGAAAAAAGCAGTTCCAGAAAAAAAAAATTTGGCTCCATCAAAATACGCCATTTTGATTAAGATATTTTTTTTTCTCAAGAAATTTATATGACAAAATCAAATGAAAATGTGGATATCATAGATCGTATCATGCTACAGCGCAGGCGCCAACGCCTGCATGATGAATGTAATTTTTTGTATTTTTTCAAACAATAATATATGCAGTATGTAAAATAGGGGGCAGGTCACTGAGGGATCAGTGACCTGTCATAAGCCCATACAGATGAATATGTAAGCATATAAGAATGTAAGCAATATGAAGAACCCCCCACAGGCAATCCTGGAGCACGAGAATCTCATTAACTGAAAACTACAAATAAAGATTAAACAGCAACCACAAGACGCATTTCATCAACCAAGGTATCATTTTGATCAGTATAATGTCACCAACCTGACACTGTCTGTGGGTTACAGAGCACAATCCTCCTGACAGGTTCACATTAATTTTGAGCAGGAGAGACTGAGCAGAGCTTGTAGCAGGTTAAGTAAAGCTTACATCCACATAAGGGTTAATAGAAAAAATCTTTGATGCACTGGCTGAAGAAAAATAAAACTGTCACACATAGATAACCAGTTGTTTTACACTTATCAAGAAAGTCTGATCTCACAGAATAAATACCATCTTTTGCATTTCCACTTATTGCTCCGTTTGTGCACCATATATAATACATATATGATGCCATCCTTGTTTGCCCACATTTATGTGTGGTTACTACTTGATATAAAATCTGAAATAGGCATCCATTATAGTGTTCAAATTAGAAACATTTCTACTAAAGTGTACTGCTGGCTAAAATGCGTAAGTGTAAAGAGTAGTGATGAGCAAACCTGAATTGTAAAGTTCAAGGTTCGTACCGGGCACTGAGTATCCGGTACCGAACCCCAAACATGGACTTCTGACTGTATGTCCATGTTACTATTCATGTTCTACAGTAATGGCATCGCTGTGATTGGCCAGCGCACCATGTGACCTGGCCTGACAGCGTAAAATAAATAACTAAAAAAATGGATGCTTGGTCCCACTTATTTTTAAAACAAGCCAAGGGAAAGCAGACAGCTGTAAGCCGGTCATATTATGCTGGGAAGGGGCCAATATCCATGGACCTTGCCAGTCTATTACTATCAACCTGCAGCTGTCTGCTTTGACTTTGCTGGTTATTAAAATGGGGGGAGGCCTGAGTCTTTTTTTCATTTATTTATTTATTAATAAGTACAGTAAAATACACAAGCAAGGCACTGCTCCACTCCTCCACTTGGACATTCGCCTTCTGGTTCAAGAATATTTTTTATTCTATGTTATTTTAAGTCATTTTCCTATCTATGTACATTTATTTAAAGGGTGATTATCCCGCTCTGACCCCCATTTTTCTTCCTTTTACAGTCCCTTAGCTCTTACTACGACCATTTTACAGCTATTTTACAGCACCAAAGTTCAGGTACCCATTGACACATATAGGTTTCGGTTCCAGGTTCAAGTTCGGGTACCCGAACTGAACTTTGGACTCACGTTCGGCCAAACTCGAACTTCCACGGGTCCACTCATCCCTATTAAGGAGGTTAAGTTGCATAAATGTAAGACATTACACATGTAAGACACCAAGAACATAGTTGATTCCACAATAACTTTACCTGTGCTCATTATGGACTTTGGTACAAGACAACCAAAGTAAACCTTGTTATGCCACTGTTGTGTACAGTACATAATGAGCTTTATTTTATCAGTACAAGCCTCCTCTACTTCTACCACTTTGGAGTAAATAATTACTCCCCTCTTCTAGCTTAGAACACGAAGAAGCAAACACAACTGTAGACCACCAACGAAAATGACATTGCCATCTCTATATACTGTATTTACATCAGCAGGGTAGTTTTACTTTTATTTTTTTTTCTTATTTCTTGTTGTCCAAACCTGGGTGCATCTTATAGTCCAAATAATACAGTGAATAAGTAGTGGTAAAAAAAATGGAAATTCGTATAAAAAAATTGCTTACCACTAGGGTTGAGCGATACTTTCCGATATCAAGAAGTATCGGATCGGAATGGGTATCGCCGATACCCCAAAAGTATCGGCGATATCCCGATTCCGATACCGGAAATCCAATGCAAGTCTATGGGACAGAAATATCGTAACTAAAAAAACCTCTTTCTTTCCTTGTAAACACTAAATATACACACATAGAATACATAATATATATATATATATATATATATATATATATACATGTCATTGTGACATATATATATATATACATATATTTATAGTTTATACACTTCTACATAGTAAAATAGCCTATGATTCAATTGCCGGGTAAAGCCGGCTTTTGTGAAAAGACAGAAGCACCCGACATGAAATGACACTTGGTTTACATAGAGTTAACCATGTCTTTTCATGTAGTTTGATATCTGATTTGCACAAACAATTACATGAGTGTATGTGTGCAAAATGTCACACCTGTAGGGGTTAATTAAAGGTGTAAATTCATTGTAAAAAAAACGACTTTTTTGCTACCAATTTACACCTTTAATTAACCCCTACAGGTGTGAAATTTTGCACACATACACTCATGTAATTGTTAGTGAAAACAATAGATCAAACAACTTGAAATGACATGGTTAACTCTATGTAAACCATGTGTCATTTCATGTCGGGTTCTGCATTTTCACAAAAGCCGGCAATTGAATTAGCGGCTATTATACTATGTAGAAGTGTATGAACTATAAATATAAATATATATATATATATGTGTCACAAATTCAATGACATGTATATATATATATGAGGTGTAAAATTGTTGAAAAAAAATGCGTGGGCTCCCGCCCTATTTTCGCAACCAGACAGACAAAGCCAGCGAGTGGGGGCAGATAATAATAGCTCAGAGAGGGACCATTATTTTTGGCCCCCCCTGGCTACTAACATCTGCCCCCAGACACCCCAGAAAAGACAAATCTATAATTAGATTCGCCCTTTCTGGCACTTTGCCCGTCTATTCCCATTGCCCTGTAGCGGTGGCGAATGGGTTAATATGGGGTTAAAGCCACCTTGCTATTGAAAGGTGACCTTAAGCCAGGTTAATAATTGAGAGCTGTCAATTAGACAACTATCAATTATTAATCCTATTGCATGAAATAAAAATAAAACACACACACTTTAATTAAAAATCATTTTAATGAAATAAAGACACATGTTTTTGACCATCTTTTATTTTACTGCAAAAACCATTTCCTGTAATAAAAATAAAATAAAAAAGCAAAATTATTCTTACCTATCCCATGTACAGTCAGGTCCCACGGTGTAATCCTTCAGAAAGGGTTAATGTTTACTGCAGGGACCGTAGCTAATGCTGCAGCCTCACAGTAAACCCCCAAATGAATGAGTTCCTCTCCTGGCTGACAGGAGAGGAAGTGGAAAGCTTAATTGATTGCTTTCCACTTTCACTTCAGGTCAGCCAGGGACACAATCAGTGACGTCAGAGGGAACTGATTAACAAAAATAGGGGTTCCCTTCGAAAAAAAAATGGTGTGGGGTCCCCCTATTTTTGTTAACCAGCCTGATGAAGCAGACTGCTGAGGCATGGTATTTAAGGCTGTTAAGGAGCCAATATCCATGGACCTTGCCAGCAGCGTCGGACTGGAGTACCTTGGGCCCACCAGAGAAAAATTATTCTTGGGGCCCACCATCATACTTCCCAACCTTTGAAGAAGGGAAAGAGGGACAAAGGCTGTGGCACGCTGTGCCTGCTGCAGCAGATTTTAGGCCATGCCACGTTGCACCACAGACTGTCCAGGAGTTGGTGGATGCTTTAGTCCAGGTGTGGGAGGAGATCCCTCAGGAGACCATCCGTCGCGCTCATCAGGAGCATGCCCAGAAGTTGTAGGGAGGTCATACAGCATACCTCCCAAATTTTGAAGACAGGAAAGAGGGTTAAAGACTGCGGCGCGTAGCGCGCCGCTGCAAATTTTAGGCCACGCCCTGACCACACCCATTTCACAACTAATCACACCCATAACCTCGCCCCAAGCGTACCCATTTAGCACTGCTGATCACACTGACTGGTAATGAGGGCACAGTGGCTGGTACTGAGGAAAAGAAAGAAAGAGCAGCGAGAGAGAAAGAACAAGCAGAGAAAGAAAGAGAGGAAAGAAAGAAAAGAGAGAGAGAAAGAAAGAACAGAGAGAAAAAAGAACAGAGAGTGAGAAAGAAAGAACAGAGAGCGAGTAAGACTAGAGAGAGAAAGAAAGACTAGAGAGAGAGACAGAGGCGTAGCTAGGTTTTGGTTTAGTGGGGGCGAAACTTCTGAGTGGGCCCTAATCAGAGAACCTCAGCAAATGACCGCGCTGTTGCCAAAAATAATCTATATATAAAAAGACCAATATTGATATTACCGCCATATGGTGTGTGGTAAATAAATACCAGTCCTACAGAACATATAATAGATTACAGCACAGGTATAGATAATGACTTACCGCTGATGTTCTTTCTAATGGAATTGTTCACTTTTCATGTCTTTTCCATCTGGCCCAGACCGACATGACGACTTCTCCAGCCAGGACTCGACTGCAGAGATTACAACAAAGACACATTTCACTTCTATATTTTTAGCACTGTCACGGTCACCAATTGGACTATTCTCAACCTGCACAAACTCCTCATCCTGCTGATACCCCAATACTGAGCCGCTGCTGCCATATGTGTCCCTATTTCTGCACCTGATACCCCAATACTGAGCCGCTGCTGCCATATGTGTCCCTATTTCTGCACCTGATACCCCAATACTGAGCCGCTGCTGCCGTATGTGTCCCTATTACTGCACCTGATACCCCAATACTGAGCTGCTGCTGCCGTATGTGTCCCTATTACTGCACCTGCTGTGTGGTTCTGTGTGATCTCTAAATTCTAAAGCACCCCTCTAGAATATAGTAATGCCGGGTGCAAGTGCCCTAGAAAACAGTGCCCACATTTTGTCCCTAGACTGTAATAATGCCCTGTGTGCCCCTTTGACAGTCACAGTAACCCGAGTTCCCCTATAACAATAAGTGTCCACTTTACATTTAATAATGTCCCAAGTCTCCCCCTGTACATCTCCCCTATACACAGAATAATGCCCCTCACTGGATATATACTGACCCCTTAATGTCCCCAAACTATTTAATGGGTCCAACACTGTATGATGGCCCCTAGATAGCATCCATACAGCATAATACACCAGATAGTCCTCAATATAGTATAAAGCACCCCCATAGGCAGCCTCTATATTATAATAAACCCCCATAGGCAGAGTCTATAATATAATGCACCACCATAGGCAGCCGCTATATTATAATGCACCGCCATAGGCAGCCTCTGTAGTATAATGCATCCCCATAGGGAGTCTCTGTAGTATAATGCACCCCAATATGGAGCCTCTGTAGTATAATGCACCCCCCATATACAGCCTCTGTAGTATAATGCACCCCCATTAAAAAAAAAAAAAAAAAAAAAAACAATACTCACCTCCCGGCTCCTGTGCTGCTCACTGTTCTCCCTCTCAGCGTCTGACAGCGGGCGCGATGACGTCACCTGCCGGCGCCCGCTGTCAGACGCTGAGATGGCGATACAGCTGGATGCCGATACAGCTGACCCTCCGATGAGGGTGGGGGGCCCACTGCTGGCAAAGGGCCCCCCCACCGCCTGTTTAGGCCCCATAGCTTCCGGGCGGCAGAGCAGGGAGAGCGATTCTCCCTGCTCTGCCGCAGAATGTAACTGTATCGGCGTGCTGTGCACGCCGATACAGTTACTGTAGCGTAGCTCCGGGTGGGCCCCCTCAGAGCGCGGGGCCCGGGGCCACCGCCCCCTCTGCCCCGCGACCTATCCTTTCAAATCAGGGCCCACCACGCAGGAGCTGGGGCCCACCGGAGGTTTCTCCGGTGTCCCGGTGGCTCAGTCCGACCCTGCTTGCCAGCCTGATAATACCAGGCCACAGCAGTCTGCTTAACAAAAATAGGGGATCCCGTCGAAAAAAATTGGCGTGGGGTCCCCCCATTTTTGTTAACCAGCCAGATGAAGCAGACTGCTGAGGCCTGGTTTTTCAGGCTGTTAAGGAGCCAAGATCCATGGACCTTTGCTGCCTGATAATACCAGGCCACAGCAGTCTGCATATCTTGGCTGGTTAACAAAAATAGGGGATCCCCTCGAAAAAAATTGGCGTGGGGTCCCCCCTATTTTTGTTAACCAGCCAGATGAAGCAGACTGCTGAGGCCTGGATTTTCAGGCTGTTAAGGAGCCAAGATCCATGAACCTTGCCAGCCTGATAATACCAGCCCACAGCAGTCTTGCATATCTTGGCTGGTTAACAGAAAATAGGGGATCCCCTCGAAAAAAATTGGCGTGGGGTCCCCTCTATGTTTGTTAACCAGCCAGATGAAGCAGACTGCTGAGGCCTGGTTTTTCAGGCTGGTAAGGATCCAATATCCATGGACCTTGCCAGCCTGATAATACCAGGCCACAGCAGTCTGCTTAGCTTGGCTGGTTAACAAAAATAGGGGATCCCTCGAAAAAAAAATGGTGTAGGGGTCCCCCTATTTTTGTTAACCAGCCAAGTAAAATGCAGACTGCTGCGGCCTGGTATTAAAAGACTGTCAAGGCCCATGGATTTTGGCCCTCAACAGCCTGATAATACCAGGCTACAGCAGCCCCACATTTGGCGAATCAAAAGATGTGCCAATTGTGGCACTTTACCCGGCTCTTCCCACTTGCCCTGTAGCGGTGGCAAGCGGGGTAATAAGGGGTTAATGTCACCGTTGATTGCACGGTGACAATAAGCCCGGTTAATAATGGAGAGGCGTCAATAAGACACCGATCCATTATTAGTTTAAAAAAAAGACACAGCAAGAAAAAAGTATTTTAATGAAATAAAAGAGACAACACAGTTTTCATTTCTTTTATTACACACTCATTCCTGCGACGCCATCGATCTCCTGTAAAAAAAGGAAAAAAACAAACCAACAGTATACCACCTGTCCGACGCAGTCCATAGTAACGAGGGTCCCACGACGATCCAGCTCTGCTACATCGGAATGCCAGGCAGAGCCTGACATCCCGGCGCAGCACAGCTGATTACCTGCTTCCCTGGCGGTGACGTCATCGGACTGCTTTACGGCCGCGATTACCCAGCAGTCACTGCAGTTATCGCGAGAAACTGCATGTGACCTCCAGGGAGAAGAGGATGGCGGCCATCAAGCAGTCCAGGACGAGACCACCAGAGATCTTCTCCGGGTAAGTGCCGCTGACTCCTGACAGACCCGACCGACGGACACTGACAGTGACAGGACAATTACGATTCCGGTATCCGATATGACGAAAATATCGGTACTCGGAATCGGAATTCCGATACAGCGAATATCGGCCGATACCCGATATTTGCAGTATCGGAATGCTCAACACTACTTACCACCATTTCCTGAGACCCGTAATGTTTTCATTTTAGTCTATAGAGCTGTATGAGGGCTTGTTTTTTTGTATGATTACCGTACTTGACATTTCTTTATACTGTAGAATGTTGGGATAGAAGCAATGTTTTGATCATTTGTTATTGCATCTTGTATGCAGAGTTGTGGCAACCAAAAAAACACAATTCTGGTGGTTCATTTTTTTTCAATGGGGTTAATTACTTTTATAAATTGATAGGATTTTTATGTATACATCAGACCACATGTGTGTATTTAAAAAGAACAATAAGATATTTATTTTTAATGGGGAAATAGGTGAGTGATTCAAATTTTTATATATTTTTTTTAATTTTTAAATATTTTTTCAAATATTTTACCTGACTTTTTACAATGCTGGTTAGTTCCTCGAGGGAACTATAGATCACTTTTGCTATATACAGCACTAATATAGTACTGCTGTATAAAGCACAAATCACAGTCTCCTATGATCACCAGCCAGAGGTTGGTGCTCCTAAAGCCCCCGTCTCACATAGCGATACACCAGCGATCCCGACAACGATCAGGATCGCTGGTGTGTCGCTATATGATCGCTGCTGAGCTGCCAAACAGGCAGCTCAGGCAGCGATCAGCACAGCGACACTTAGTTACCCGCAGTGTACGTTGGATACCAGCGCCCTGATGCAGGGAGCTGGTAACCAAGGTACACGTCGGGTTTCCAGGCGCTGGGCGGTGCCTGGAAACCCGCTGTGTACCTTGGTTACCAGCTCCCTGCATCAGGGCGCTGGTATCCAAGGTACACAACGGGTTTCCAGGCACAGCCCCGGCCTGGAAACCCGCTGTGTACCTTGGTTACCAGCGGATCGCTGGTCTCCTGCCTGTCACACGCAGCGATGCGTGCTGGCCAGCGGGAGACCAGCGATCAAAAAAATGTCCAGGACATTCAGCGACGATCAGCGATAACCAGCAGGGGGGCTGATCGTCGCTGAATGTCACACACAGCGATATCGCAGGGGAGATCGCTGCTGCGTCACAAAACTAGTGACTCAGCAGCGATCTCGCTAGCGAGATCGCTATGTGAGACGGGGGCTTAAGAGCATCATTATGTGAGGCATGGACTTCTTCAGTAAGTACCCAGTTGGCATGGCAACCCATTGGCACCACACGGGCTAAGTATTGTAAATTCTGCTTTCAGAGAATGAAAATGCTATTTAACAGGTTAACAGTGGTGGGCTCAGCTCCACTCCCCTTGCAGCAAAAAGAGGCAGATGATGATAGTTAGAGCAAGCTCCATTTATCCAGTTGCGACAAACACCATTCGTTGCTATGGGTTAAACCATACAAGATCTGCCATTTTGAAGTATAATGACCTACTAACCTAACCATCACAATTTGGCCCCTGTCAAAGTTAAACAGATATTGAAACTTTCCCATTTTTCCTGCTTCCAAAAAAATCCAGTTTAAAACTGATTGTTCTCTTGCTGCTAAATATATTCTACCCTTGAAAGGTTCCATTGTAATGAGATATTTAATGTAATTCCTTTCACATGTCAGTGTCTTTAAAGTTATTTCTAACTATTTCTTTATGGTTTACAAGTAGCGTTTTTGACAACTGAAATGATAGATGATATATAAATGACAGATAGAATGCTAGATTGAGATAGTTTATACAGTAGATAGATAGCTGACTGAACTGTGAAGGCTGAATCCCATCTGCAGCTGATGATTGCCTGCAGTGCACAGTAACAAAACTCTCTCTCATTGGTTCTGGTCAGAAGTAACGAGCCAGCAACAGAGTGCACTGCCATTGCAAAAGTGACTTCACTTGGCGCAGATCTCTGCTTGCTCATTCTCTTCTTACAATGGGTAATGACATTGCACTCTGTTGCCGGCTTGTCACTGATCAGGGCTGGGAAGAGAGCGCATTGTCACTGTACATTGATAACAGTGCACATTGACAAGATCCTACTGAGCATCTGTCGTAATTGACAACTGACACATGCTCAGTAGAGCAGAGACTAGCCCAGACCCTGAAATGGACGTCTCTGCTGCATGCACTGGGATTCACAAACAAAGCGTCATCATAAACGATATAGTAAAAAAGAAAAAATAAAGCAATTAGATAGCGCAGTGAGGGAACCATAGCGAATTTTTAATTAAAGTACTGTATATCAGGGAAAAAAATAAGATTATCACATTAGATAGAGATTTAGGATTAAAATAAAATTTAGTTTTGGTCCACCCATCTTAAGGACATTGAAAAGAGGTGGTCCAGTAGTGATCAACTCCTTTAAATTACTATTTGGAATAAAATGTATTATTCAGAAGCTTATAATGTCATAAGTTATATTTAAACATTTTTCTCACAGGCTGTTTTAGCTTTTCTAAAAAACAGAAAGCGTGGAACATGCTTGTGAATAAATGTCAAACCTTTACTTCCGCCTCATCAAGCATGGGTGCTGTGATCTTATTTAGTCAGAGCCAGGGAAAGAGTCTCTAATAAAGGCTTCATCTCCCAATGTATTTGGTTACTCAGTTGTAATTGGATAATAATAGGTAATAAGGATTCTTTTGTTCTCTTGTTCCGCCTACACTTCAGGACTGTCAGGCAAATCAAAAATTAGACTTGATACATGTTTCTAATGCTAAAGTAAATGGGCTTCAAAGGGGGAGCTTTTGAGCTATTGGCACACAAAAGGAATGTTTATTAGCAGAATAGAGGCATGACTTCTCTGTAAACATTTCACAGGTGATAAATGAAGAGTTTTTGTAGTGTTTTACACTTATCATTGTTTGGAAAAACCTTCATGCTAGGATTTATTTTGAGAATGGAAGGACGTGGGAATTCCACCACAGACCACATAGTATTTTTATTATGGTTTAAACATTTTATAAGCTATGAGCCAGACCGGGTTCAAAAGACAAGCCAAAAGAAAAAAGTCAAGACATTCCGAGAGTTTCCCCTTATTCTTGGAAATTAAAATGATGCGTTTGCCAAGACCAAGAGTGTATTCATGCTTCATTGAGTTTTCACAAGAATAAAAAAACATATAAAACCTTGAAAACTTGAGACCATTTTAATTAACGGAGCTCCAATAACTGAAAAACATAAACATCCAGAACACAGCGACCTTTCTTTCTATTATCGCATTCTGCGGCGAAGATAGGATGAATTGGAAACAGAATTTTTAAAACAAACATTAAAAATATTTTGGCTCTGCCTAAAATTAAATAACAACCTAATGAGCTTAAAGAAAAATAAAAATGAAGCAAATCCAATGTTTTTGGCAGTTTGCACGCACTCTCTCCTCTCGTGATTTAATCTAATTGATTTGACGATGCCACTTTTATTTATGAGGAATGTGAGCAACATTATAAAGCGGCGATCTCCATCTGGATAATTAAAATATATTATCGTCAGCGCTGCTTTGTTTTTTAGTTTGTTTTTAAATAGCAAAAAGGAGGAATGTTACATAGAAGCTGACAAAACAGATCAGTAGCACATTGTTTAGCAGCGAAAACCTCAAGTGAAGTCAGACCCAAAAACATCTCCTGTGGTTTCTCGTCCAATGGCCAAAATTACAGATTGAAGAAAGCCAAGTAAATGAATTTAGGAAAATTTGAATAAGAGTGATCAGGCTATGTAGCAATGACACTGATTGGCCACTTTGCCTTTTTATCAACAATTTCTATGTTTAAGCTTAGATCAAAAGAATCGGCATATGTTTTCTTTTCAATCTAGCCAGAAAATGACATCCAGATGTGTTCTGAGCATTCTGTTAGTTTTGTAGCATTGATTAGATATGTTGGTGCTGTTTGCTTACAAGTGTAGCCGGATCATTAACTAACGCAAAGAAATGTTTGCAATGAGTTCCTCACTAGAGATCTGGAAAATTTCCATATTCTAGAACATTTGTATGAAGGCCAAAGAAATGTAAGAGAAAAAAAAACTTGCTGTGCCTGATAAGTAGTTTTCTTTTGTGATCCTGGGAAAAAAAGGCGGTCTCCTGCTTCTAATCTGGCTTTGCCTACAGGGGTTACGGGAGTTATCCTTAAGAGCTGCAGTGCAAAGAAATTAGGAGCACAGACCACACACACAGTCTGTATTTTTATCGTTCCTTTTATTTTATGGAGCTATAAGATAAAGTCTCCAATACATAATACTTTAATTTTTCACACTTTTAAATGATGTATTTTGGTGATAATAGTTTGTAAAGTACAAGATCATTGTTTTACATATTCCAGTAAAACAATCTTTAGGAAAGCAGAGACAAGTCTACTTATAGAACAAAGTAAGGGAGGAAATACAGCATTTGTTAACTTCTGCTTCTTTTTCAAAGATGTTCTAATTATATGTGTATTTTTCCCTGCCAATTGTTCTTAACCTCACAGAGAAACAGTGAGAAGTATTAGCTGATTAACACATTTGTGACGTGCCCTTATAGAAGTGAGCTCATGGGGGTTACTTCACAAACTGAACATGAGACTACAAAGGAGTGTGTACATGATATGTTATTAGTGATTTCAGCCATAAGTGATCACATAACTGATGACATCTCTCTTCTACTTGCCTTAAGGGTATGCCACACTAAACAATATCGCTAACGGGATCGCTAAATAACGTCACTATTTAGCGATCCCGTTAGCGATGTTGTTCAGTGCGGCAGCTTCCAGCGACGAGCTTCCTGCTGTGATCTCGCTCGTCGCTGGAATCGTTCCGGACCCTATTTCATCGCTGGCGCTCCCGCTGGGTAAGTATCTAATCGCTGTGTGGCACCTTTTCTTAGCGATTTAGCGGTACTTTTGTACCGCTAAAGTCGTTAAGAAGATCGCTAACGGCGATAGCGTCGTTAACTATATCGCTAAATGCGGCAGCATTTAGCGATATAGAAACAATCCCGCTAGCGATCGCATTAGTATGCGTCGTTATTGTGATCGCTAGCGGGATTGTTTAGTGTGGCAGTACCTTTAGATATATATTTCTTATGGGTTGTGTGGTTTTGCCAACCCTGACTCGGAATTCCACTACAAGTTGTGCTGAAATATGTGATACATGTTAAGAGCTTATTTTTTCAATGTATTGCTGAGTCACATTTGGAATCAATGAGTGTTTATGTGGCCTTTGAGCATAAAAAATGGATGGCCACACTGGGATCCAGTTTACATACTAAGGGCTCATACTCACTGGGTGGAAAAAAATCGGTCCGTTTTCTGCAGGAAAAAAACGGTACATTTGTTGTAAAAAGGCATGCAATTTTGATGCGATTTTAAATCGCACCATGCGTTTTCTGTCAGTTTTCCATCAGTTTTCCATCTGTATGCAATGCGATTTTAACATGAAGTTTTACATAGAGCAGTTATCTCTATGTAAAAAGTCATGTAAAAATCACATTGTAACCAAAAAATGTACACAAAAAGCAAATAATTATATATATAATATATATATATATATATATAATATATATATAGGTCATACACTAATTCATCCCCGGCTATACTGTAAAATCACAGCTTTAATAAAGAATGGAAAGAATACATATACACACATAAAATACATATATATAGATATATATATATGTAATTGTGACATATATATATACATATATTTAAAGTTCATACACTTCTACATACTGTAATAGCTGCTAATTCAATTGCCGGCTTTTGTGAAATCACAGAAGCCGACATGAAATGATACATTGTTTCCACACAGTTAACCATGTCATTTCATGTATTTTGATATATGGTTTTAAGTTACAATTACATAAGTATATGTGTGCAAAATTTCAGACATGCTAATTAAAGGTGTAAATTCGTTGAAAAAAAATGCGTGGGCTCCCGCTGTATTTTCTCCACCAGACAGACATAGCAAGCGAGTGGGGGCAGATAATAATAGCCTAGGGAGGGTATATTTTTTTTTGCCCCCCCTGGCTAATAACATCTGCCCCCAGACACCCCAGAAAGGGCAAATCTCTAATTAGATTTGCCCTTTCTGGCACTTTGCCTGTCTATTCCCATTGCCCTGTAGCGGTGGCGAATGGGTTAATAAGGGGTTAAAGCCACCTTGCAATTGAAAGGTGACTGTAAGCCAGGTTAATAATTGAGAGCTGTCAATTAGACAACTATCAATTATTAATCCTATTGTATGAAAGAAAAATCAAACACACACAGTTTAATAAAAAAGAAGTTTAATGAAATAATCACACAGTTTTTGACCATATTTTATTTTCCTGCTAAAACCATTTCCTGTAATAAAAATAAAATAAAAAAGCAAAATTATTCTTACCAATCCGATGTACAGTCAGGTCCCACGGTGTAATCCATCAGAAAGGGTTAACAGGTTACAGCTCGCAGAGAGCTAATGTTGTCTCCTAGCTGTAACCCCCTGAATGAATAAGTTACTCTCCCAGCGAAAGGAGAGGAAGAGATTAATGAATGGAGCTTAATTGATTTATTGGCACTTTCACTTCAGTGACCTGACCTAAAGTGAAAGTGGGATACAATCAATTAAGCTCCATTCATTAATCACATCCTCTCCTGTCGGCAGGAGATAAGCTCATTCATTCAGGAGCTATCAGCTGAGCACACAGGATTACTTGTGCTGCTTAGCTGATTGCTAGTTAACCTTTGTGAAGGATTACATCGTGGGACGTGACAGATCGCCAGATAGGTAAGAATAATGTTGTTTTATTATTTTATATTTATTTTAGGAGATCAAGGGCTTCGCACGGATTAAGAGTAAAATAAAAGATGGTCAAAAAAATGTGTTTTTATTTCATTAAAATTATTTATTCTTAAAGTGTGTGTGTTTTTTTTATTTACTTCAATAGGATTAATAATTGATAGTTGTCTAATTGACAGCTCTCAATTATTAACCTGGCTTACAGTCACCTTTCAATTGCAAGGTGGCTTTAACCCCTTATTAACCCATTCGCCACCGCTACAGGGCAATGGGAATAGACAGGCAAAGTGCCAGAAAGGGCAAATCTAATTAGAGATTTGCCCTTTCTGGGGTGTCTGGGGGCAGATGTTATTAGCCAGGGGGGGCACAAAAAAATGTACCCTCCCTAGGCTATTATTATCTGCCCCCACTCGCTTGCTTTGTCTGTCTGGTGGAGAAAATACAGCGGGAGCCCACCATTTTTTTCAACGAATTTACACCTTTAATTAACCCCTACATGTCTGAAATTTTGCACACATATACTTATGTAATTGTAACTTAAAACCATATATAAAAATACATGAAATGACATGGTTAACTGTGTGGAAACAATGTATCATTTCATGTCGGCTTCTGTGATTTCACAAAAGCCGGCAATTTAATTAGCGGCTATTATAGTATGTAGAAGTGTATGAATTATAAATATATATATATATGTATGTGTCACAATGACATGTATATATATATATATATATATATATATGTATTCTATGTGTATGTATCTAGTGTTTTGTGAGCTGTCAGTGTGATTTTACAGTAGCCGGGGATGAATTACCGGCTTTTCAAAGGAGACTGGTGCATATAAATCGGACAGCACGTGCATGGTGCGAGTGCTGTGCGTTTTTTAATCGCACCCATTGACTTGCATTGGCGATTATCATGCCAAAATCGCATCAAATCGCAGCATGCTGCGATTTTTTTCTCACACCAATATCTGATGAGAAAAAAATCGCTAATGAAAACTCACCCATTGACTAACATTGGTCAGATTTGAATCCGATTTTTTTTCGTCTGATTTTCATCCGTTTTCGGCGCCAGTGAGTATGAGCCCTAAATGTGGTCCTGAGCAGGAACCCCTGTATTAGCTATTAGAGCCCCTTACTATTAGGGCTGACATTGGCTGTTAAAGGTATATTCCCATCTCTAAGATCTTTCCCAATATGTAGTAGCCGGTGTAATAATAATAAAATTAGCAAATATCTTAAATTAGAAATGTAGTATAGTTCTTTTGATTCACTGTATCACTTACCCCATGTGCAGGGTATTGCAGTAGCTTAGATATTCATGGTTATGACCACTCATATACTGACAGTTGTTAGTGTTCGTAACCATGGATATCTAAGCTACTGCAATGCCCTGCACATAAGCTAAGCGAACTAGCTTATCAGATCTATGCTATATTTCTAATTGAGGGTATTTGCTATTGCTATTTTGATTGCACCTGCTACATATTAGGATAAGATTTTGGAGATGAGAATACCCTTTTAAACTTTTGCTGATGGGCTACATGCAAGTATCAGCAGTCATTTTGTTGCATATTTAGAAATTCCAACCAGCATTTTATGGAATGATGCTTATTACTATTGTTCTGTACTCTTAGAATATCATGGAATTTAAGTAGCACATATCCTGATTACACAGGACAATGTGTTACCAATAATGATGATTTTAATGATGACTTGAAAAATCCAGTCACCCAACAATCACCCTTTCATCATTTGATTATTGGCAATTTGTAGTCGGTAATTAGTGAATGAGCATTCTAGTGAACAATGGATCCCAAATATTTTTTTTGTGATCTTTATATCATTGTTCTTGACCCAAATTTTCAGTAGCCTAAGGGTATTTACACACTTTAAGTATTTGGTGCATAAATTTCAGCATCTCTTGGCAGGAAAAATGCAGAGGCAAAAAATATGAGTTTTTCCCATGTTTTTGATGCATTTTTTACTCGTGTTTTAAGTGCAGATTTTTCCCCACTCATTAGTATGCATGAAATCTGCAGCAAAAACTGAATGAATTGACATGCTGTAGATTTATACCTTGACCAAATCTGCAGTCACAAATAAGCAATATGTGCAGAAGACGTCACGATTCTCATTCACTTTTTCTGGCATCAGGAAACACTTCAGGTTTTGTGACAAAACTGTACAGAAAAAAACAGCAAAAACGCAATGTGTGCACACAATCTAAAGGGTATGCCACACTAAGCGAGATCGCTAGCGAGATCGCTACTGCGTCACCATTTATGACGCAGTAGCGATCTTGTTAGCGACTTAGCTGTGTGTGACATGTATCAGCATGTGGCCCCTGCTGAGATGTCACTGATCGCTCATGAACGTTCTGAGCCGTTTTTTGGTCGTTGGTGTCCCGCTGGTGAGCCTGAATCGCTGAGTGTGACACCCTTTATGAACGACTTCACCAGCGTCGCAGGTGGGACTAGGTTTTCCCAACGACCGCAGAGGTCGTTATACAGATCGCTGATGAGTTGTGTTTGGAATCTAACTAGCGATCACATAGTGATCGCACTAGCGATCTTGCCAGGTCGTGTCGTTGTCGTGATCGCTAGTGCAATCGCTAAGTGTGGCAGTGCCTTAACAGTGTCTTTTCAGTGCCGACAAAATATTATTTTGAAACACACCTCAAAGTATGGTTTACCATTACTCTGGCATTTCTCCTAGGATTCAAAGAGTTGAGGATTTTGACAAAATATGTACAATTGTACAAACTGTACAAAAGTGGCCCCTGCCACAAGTATTTTAAATTGCTTTGGAGCAATTAATTCCACATTATACCATAAAACAGAACTTTTATTGTCACCAATTTTGATTTTCCCTGCTAAGACCCTCGCACCTCTCCAGTCCATCCTTAACTCTGCTGCCCGACTAATTAATCTCTCTCCTCGCTACTCCTCCGCTTCTCCCCTCTGCAAATCTCTTCATCTCTTCACTGGCTCCCATTCCCTCAGTGTATCCAGTTCAAATTACTAATACTAACCTACAGTCATGGCCAAAAGTTTTGAGAATGACACAAATATTATATTTTCACATGATCTGCTGCCCTCTGGTTTTTATGTGTGTTTGACAGATGTTTTTATCACAGACAGAAATATAATAATTGCAAACATATGAGTAACAAAAGCTTATATTGACAGTTAAAGGTATGCCACACTAAACGAGATCGCAAACGAGATCGCAAACGAGATCACTAAAACGTCACTATTTAGCGATCTCGTTAGCGACCTCATTGTGTGTGGCATGTAGCAACGATGTGGCCCCTGCTGTGATGTCGCTGATCATTCACTAGAGTTCTGGACTGTTTTTTGATCGTTGGCGTCCCGCTGGTGAGCCTGAATCGCTGTGTTT
>JARQOD010000001.1:678444666-678494074 GCA_033576555.1 Oophaga sylvatica
CATTTTGCCAGTGCTCCCATATTACATCGCCCTGATGTTGATAAGCCGTTTGTTTTAGAGGTGGACGCCTCTTCTGTTGGTGCTGGAGCAGTCCTTTATCAAAAGGATGCTCAAGGTCGGAAGCATCCCTGCTTCTTCTTTTCTAAGACCTTTACACCAGCAGAGAGGAATTATTCCATCGGGGACAGGGAGTTGCTGGCTATGAAATTGGCCTTCTCTGAGTGGAGACATATTCTGGAGGGGGCTCATTTTCCCTTCCAAGTCTTCACCGACCACAAAAACTTGGTATATTTGCAAACGGATCAGCGGCTAAATTCTCGCCAGGCCAGATGGTCCCTATTCTTCTCTCGGTTCCACTTCACCCTCCATTTTCTCTCCGGTGAGAAGAATGTTCGGGCCGACGCTCTCTCTCGCTCCTTAGTGTCATCAGGGAGGAGGATGAGGAGCCTCGGCTTATTGTCCCCGAAGAAAGCCTGAGAACTGTAGCCCCGGTTTTGCTAGAGTCTGTGCCTCCAGGCAAGACTTTTGTGCCCACTAATTTGCGAACGGAGGTACTCTCTTGGGCCACACTCGTCCAGGGTGGGTGGACACTTTGGGGCAAAGAGGACAACTGAGTTATTGGCGAGGACATTCTGGTGGCCACATATGGTCCGTGACGTCAGGGAGTATGTTCAGGCGTGTGTCTCCTGCGCCAGGAACAAGTCCCCATTTGGGTGATCACCGACCACTTCTCCAAAATGGTGCACTTAGTGTCGCTACCACGGTTACCTTCTGCACGGGCCTTGGCAGCATTATTTATTAGACACATCTTCCGTCTACACGGTATGCCAGACAAGATTGTCAGCGATCGAGGTCCCCAATTTGCGTCTCGGTTCTGGAGAGAGTTGTGTCATCTACTCTGCATTGAGTTGAACCTTTCCTCTGCATATCATCCCGAGACGAATGGGTTGGTAGAGAGGGCCAACCAGACCTTGGTCACCTACTTGCGACATTTTGTCTCTGCCAGGCAGGATGACTGGGCATCCTTTCTCCCGTGGGCGGAGTTCACGCTAAACAATGCTGTGGCTGACTCCACCGGACAGACCCCATTCCTCTTAAATTATGGCCAGCATCCGCGGGTACCGGTGCCCATGCCCGTGGCTTCCGCCGACTCCAGGGTGGCAGACTGGGCTGTGGAAACATGGGACATATGGGACCGCACCCAGGATGCCATTCAGGCTTCCAAGGAAAGGATGAGGTCTTTTGCCGATGCCATCGGCGTCCCGCTACGACATTTGCTCCTGGCGACCTAGTGTGGCTCTCCGCCCGAAACATCAGGCTACGGGTGGAATCCACTAAGTTGGCACCCCGCTATTTGGGTCCCTTCAAGGTTCTCGAGCAGGTGAACCCTGTGGTTTACCGTTTGGCCCTTCCACCTCGCCTTGGTATCTCCGACACCTTCCATATGTCCCTCCTAAAACCCATGGTCATCTCCCGGTTGCCTGAGTCATCTGCCGGGACGTCGGGTTCGTCTTCTGACGACTACGAGGTGAATGCCATTGTAGGGTGCAAGGTGGTACGGGGCAAAAAAAATTTTTTGGTGGATTGGAGGGATTATGGGCCTGAGGATAGGTCCTGGGAGCCTGCCGAGCATGTTCATGCTCCGCAGCTCATCGCTGCCTTTGAGCGTAGCGAGGCCCAGAGAAGGGGGGGTAATGTTAGGGTTCGAGTTCCCGCTGTTGCACAAGGGGAGTCTCGAACCAGTCCCACAGCAGTCTCCCATTCATCTCCGTCTGCAGTGGAGCCTGCTCAGCTTAGATGTCGGTCCCAGCGTCTCGCCCAGTCTAACAGTGTGCAGAGGATTACTGCTGTTCCTCCAGGCTCTGCTATTGTGGCCAGTACTGCTTAGCGGCGAGCAGACGTCTTTAGGACAAAGTCCTTGTTTTCTCCTTCTGAGCATGCCCAGAGTGAGATCTCTCATTGGAGATCAGGGGTCACATGCTCAGCTACTGCAGCAGCTCCTATTGATCCGCCAGGAAGGTCCTGTGACTACTGGTGTTCTGGAACAAGTTTCATTGGTCCTTGTTTCTGGCAGGTCCTGCAGCTGTTGCTAGAAAAGGGTAGCATGGCTGGGCCGCCATGCGCTAATATCAATCTTTATATGCTTTGCGCCAGTGTGGTCATGCGTGTGTGTGGTTAGGGCCCGGCTGAAATAAGCCCCTAGAACACCGACTTATTCGGTGAGGAGTTTGGTATGCTAGCTGGTCAGGGTCGGTGTCCTAGATGCCCTAGATTACCGGCATAACCGGTGAGGAGTTTGATTGCCGTATTCAGGGCCTGGCGTTCAGACGCCATAGATTGCGGGTTACTCCCGCGAGGACATTAGCGCATGATCACGTTCTATGTTCGCTTAGCAGTTAACTGTGTACCTGGGTGCCTGACAGGACACAGAAGTTTGTCTCAGTGGCTCTGTGACATAACAGGGTTCGCTTTCAATGCTAGACAGCGCCCTAGCGTGTTTATTTTGCGACTCAGTTGTGTTAAGTGAGTTCACATACATCGCCATATAGCGCTGTGGCACTCCTTCTAGCGGCTCTGTGGATTAGCAGAGTTCGCACATTTTGCCACAGCGCGTTACGGCGTTTATTTTGGCGACTCAGCGGGATAACAGAGTTCGCTTCTTGCGCCATTTTACATGCAGCAGGCTCCGCCTGCACGGTGGACCCCAGGCTGCGAACGCACCTCTCCACATCAAATATTTGGTGCGTTCCGCAGACCCTAACACCTTCATTGTGAATGTACAATTTTCATAGTCATGAAAATACAGAAAAATCTTTGAATGAGAAGGTGTGTCCAAACTTTTGGTCTGTACTGTAAATCCGGAACGAGGGGGAATGAATACGTGTTTCTCATGGTAATTTTGTTAAGTTCCTGAAAATCGAGGCACGGCTGCAGAAAACCACCATCTTTTTTTTAACGAAATAAACCCTGTGGCTATGGGCGAAACAGAAGGGCGAATATGCCCTTTGTGAAGACTCTCAGTAATATATTCCTTCATGGCTTGGCGCTCGAGCCCGGACAAATTAAAGAGACGAGCCTTGGGCAGTTTAGCTCCAGGAACTACGTCAATGGCACAATCGAAAGATCTATGTGGTCGTAGCACCTCAGCCTCACTTTCGGAGAACATGTCTGCAAAGTCTTTTAGGTACTCCAGAATACCCTCCAGACTGACAGATGACACAGATACAGATTTTAACGGGGTGGACAATGGCACAGAATTACAACACAGACTGGTACAATTGAACCCACCTTGGATTATTTCCCAAGTTACCCAATCAATAACAGGGTTATGGCATTGAAGCCAAGGCATACCTAAAACCAGACCCGCAGGCAAATTATTAAAGACAAAACAGCTTAATTTTTCCACGTGAGCCGGACCCACTCTTAGAGCAAAAAAAACTAACATAAAACAGATTCCTTCTCTGGCGAGAGGAGAAGAGTCAATGGCCACCACCTTGACGGGAGACTCAAGACTGACTGTCCCGATCTTATTAAGAGTCACAACACAAGAATCAATTAAATTGATGGTAGATCCGCAGTCAACAAAAGCGGTAGTCACAACGGCACCACCAACAAGTTCCAACTCCACCTGGAGAAGGATTTTAGCGAATGAGGAAAATTGTACCTGTTAGTCTGGGCAACCTCCTCGATCGTTACCCAGACTTAGGCATTTCCTGACATCTTAGATGAAAAGGGACAGTCCTTTTTCCAGTGTCCTGAGGCTCCACAGTAAAAGCATAGCTGGTTTTCCCTGCGGCATCTCCTCTCTCTCTCTTTGACCGAGATGGGTTCTGGAAGCAGAAGGGTGTCCCATAGGCTGGAGTATAAAGTGGTTTCCTACTGCATCACCCCTCTGGCATGGAGCCTACGATCCATTTGGACAGCCTGGGTCATGGCATCCTCCAGGGTAACTGGGAGAGGATGCAACGTCAGTGCGTCCTGCAAACGGTTAGACAAGCCTCTGCTGAACAACCCTCTCAAGGCGGCATCATTCCAAGATATCTCAGCAGCCCAGCATCTGAATTCGGAACAGAACCACTCCGCTGAGTGCTTCCCCTGTGTCACACTCATCACCATATCCTCTGACAGACGCACTCTATCAGGCTCATCATAAATATGCACAAGAGCCTCAAAAAACAGATCCACAGACATAAAGAGTGGAGGGAGAAAGAGAAATAGCCCAAGTCTGTGGAGGCCCCTTAATAAAGACATAAAAATTCCCACCCTCTGGCTTCATTCCCTGAGGAGTATGGACACAGAGAGAAAAGCAATTTACACCCCTCTTTAAACACCCTGAATATTTTTTTATCCCCAGAAAAGGTGTTGGGTAACTTAACAGGTGGTTTGGGGGAGACTAAGGAAACATCTGTGGCACCCTCATCCTGAGCCCCAGAAGAAAAAGAACCCTGCATGATGCCTGCAACCTCTCTTTGAACCTGTTGATGCGACTGAGCCAGGGTTCGCTGCTCGACAGACAGCTTTTGCATCATTTGAGTGAGGCTACTCACTTTTTCAGAGAGTGCAAGTAACGGGTCCATGGCAAAACAAAACCCCTCACTTCCGAGCAGGAAGAAGTAATGTTTTGGTCAGTTATAATATCACGATCCCAGTTGCAGACTTACAGCAGGAGTCTGCACACAGAAACTAAATGGTCAGTGGAAGAGAGAGGAGAGCTGCGGTGAGCTTACCAGCCTGAGCGCAGGACCTGAAGCACGTGACCACCGTGGGGAGTGGCCAGAGGTGGAGCCAGGCGCCAAGTAGCGGCGGTGACCGGCAATGCTGGAGAGTAGTCAGAACGTGCCGCGGTCAAGCCAGGAGGCCAAATGCAGAAGGGTGAGACATAAAGAGTGGTCAGGACATAGCCAAAGGTCAGGAAGCTGGAGGTAGCGGTACAGTACAAACGGAGCAGATGGGTGCGGAGTAGGAGTGAACAAGCCAAAAGGTCAGAGCTGGAGGAGACAGTAATATCAGAATCACAAGGCAAAGCGCAGAAATGAGAAAACAGACTGGGTCATACACAAGAGGCAATCAGACAAAGCAGTATGCAAGCACACCAGGGGGTCAGACACACCGCCAAGAACGAATGTATAACTGACAACTAACCCCAGACAGGGGCGGGTATATATATCCCTCCCCAAACCAAAAGGAGCCATACAAAATTAACCCTGCCAGGAGAGGGAAGGGAACCCTGTCCGCAACCTTGACACCTCTATTTCAGACCTCTTAGTATCAAGCCACTTCAAACGCTTGGAAAGAACAACATTAACGAGAGATCTGGGGTTTTTTCCCTGCAAAATGTGCAGGGCTTGTGAGATTCTAGTTCCTCAAAAATCCTTCACAAATGCCTTTGGAAAAATTTTCAAACTCCATCAACATCTCAATTGCTTATCCGCTGGCTTAGTCTATTTCTTAGAATGTACCTGCGGGCAGAAATACAAGGACAAAACCACAAGAGATCTGAAAACCCGTTTATGAGAACACATAAGGAGTATCATCAATTTTGACAAGGATGAATGTATCCACAAAGAGCAGAATAAAATCTTTGCACTGACTCCAATTGCCAGACACTTCAAGGGTGTCCATGGACTATGTTGGAGAGAATTAAAAGGATGAGTAATTTATCAACAAAAATTGGATATCAGAGGTGGAAATTTGGATGAGGCACTTCTTAAGAAAGAGAGTAAATCGATTTTTAGGATGAACTCTGTTAACCCTCATGGCCTGAATGAGAATTTTAATTTTGGCTGTTTCCTATGAATTTTCTTTATGTCCCCCTTTTTATTCAATTTCCCCTTGTTTGTAATCCCTGATTTCCACCAAGATATCAAGGGCAATATTCTCTAATGATTTGAAAATCGCACCTATTTAGGTTTTGATAATAAAGGGCTAGGGAATATTCACACCAATAAATATAATGTCCACAATAGTAATAATAGAATCACCTAGAACACTAGGATATTTGTGGATGATTATAGATTTAAAATATAATTATATGAATGTTGAATATGTTGTAATCCATTCTTCTGATCTATAGTGACAACTTATATGGATTATTTTTATAACTTTATTCATCCACAATAACCAAATATTCATAATATGAAAATGGACATAAATATGTGTGAAGTATCCCTATTCATATATACTCAGTAAGAACTTGAGTTGTCTATTCTGCATATATGCAGAAATATGGTGCCAAGGAATATATATTTACATCTATTCCATTAGTTAATATGAACATAGTGGTTACTACCATCATGGATTGGCTAAAAGATCTGTCAATCATGGGGAGATGTACAAAAGACTTCCGAATGCGGCGGTTCCCTCGCTTAGAGAAAAACGGTTCCCCCGGCGAAACGCGCATCAGGAACATATCCCCAATGATATTGGTCTCAGATAATATGGCACTAATTGCCTAGCCACCACATGCTGTCCTCACCTCCATTAGATTTCTGACCGAGACGCATGGATAGAGAAATAGGGATCACGTGCGTACTTTCATTGCTGCATGGTCTGGTCTCTAGATATGAGACATGTGCAATGAACAGAGGCCAGCATGAAATGGCTGCACACATTGCTCCTAATTAAACACATGTACCGGATATCGGTGGAATTCGATCCACTTCAGTGTGTGCCAATATAATTGACATAGTGCTCCAAGACACAATGCGACAATCTCCACGATATATACCTAACAGCTGATCGGGGCTTTTAAAATTACTCATAGTGCTCTTGCAAACGGCACTTTTGTCTTCATTTTTGTAGCTCTGCTACATTAGCATAGTTGGGCTTTAATGCCTAAGTGTACACTGATGAGTGAATTGGAGATCTCCGGCATTTACATATTTGCAATTTAACCAACAGCCTTTTCTCACATTTGAGAACTATATGTGCTACATTTTGTCTTATACTGTTGCTGCATTCCACAAGCCCATATATATAATAATGGGAAAACTACTGTATAATGATAGCAATTTAACCCTAGTGCTCATATTAAATTGAAATCCTTCTTACTATTTTAGGGTCACATGAGTTTGTATTTTTTCTCTCAAGAACAATGTCAGGCTACGCATATTGAGCTATCTATTACAGATCATTCAGCATGCATCGTTTGCCGCAGTCTGAGTGATAAAACGGGCTATTAAACAACCACCAATCAGTAAATAGTTCATCTGTTGTTTTGTGCTGTAGGTCGGTCCATGTACACAGACCTTGACGTAAGCCTGGGTCTCACATAGCGATACACCAGCGATCCCGACAACGATATGCACTTGTCAGGATCGCTGGTGTATCGCTACATGATCGCTGCTGAGCTGCCAAACAGGCATCTCAGGGCAGCGATCAGCACAAGGACACTGCGGGTAACATCGCTTAGTTACCCGCAGTGTACCTTGGATACCAGCGCCCTGATGCAGGGAGCTGGTAACCAAGGTACACGTCGGGTTTCCAGGCGCTGCACGGTGCCTGGAAACCCGCTGTGTACCTTGGTTACCAGTTCCCTGCATCAGGGCGCTGGTATCCAAGGTACACATCGATTTCTAGGCACAGTCCCGCGCCTGGAAAGCCGCTGTGTACCTTGGTTACCAGCGGATCGCTGGTCTCCCTCCTGTCACACGCAGCGATGTGTGCTGGCCAGCGGGAGACCAGCGATCAAAAAAATGTCCAGGACATTCAGCGACAATCAGCGATACCCAGCAGGGGGGCTGATCGTCGCTGAATGTCACACACAGCGATATCGCTGGGGAGATCGCTGCTGCGTCACAAAACTAGTGACTCAGCAGCGATCTCGCTAGCGAGATCGCTGTGTGAGACGGAGGCTTAACATTGCCATTATGTATAACAAGGGGAATACAAGTATATTTGCATTTTTAATTCCAGTACTGTAATTGCCATATGTACAGATAAGTGTGGTTGCCACAAGGTTGGCATTTGTAGGATGTTTCTAAGAAATATTTCTCCATTGACTTGCACCTATTGGTCATCTATGTAGTTCATTTGATGTTTATTTTCCAAATCTGAAGATTTTATCAGTTCCTGAATGAGTAAACTGTTGAATTTAAGGCTAGGGTTACATTGCTACGGTTCTCTGGACTTATACCACAGACAAGCTTGTGCACTTACACAGAGGGAATATAAAAAGTCTACATAGCCCTGTCAAAATGCCAGGTTTTTGTCATGTAAAAAAATAATTCCAAGAAGAATCAGAACCTTTTCCACTTTTAATATTATCCAAAATTTTGTTCAAGTCCATTGAAAAACAAACTGAAATCATTGTCAGGGAGAAAATAAATATAAGAAACTAAAATAATATGGTTAAATAAGTGTGAACACTCTTTTGGGGATGTGGTTCCATTCAAAATTAGCCAATCACATGTAAACTCATGTTACAGAGAGCCTATCATGATGATTTTATACTACAAACTAAGGGCAGGTATGTAAAGGCATTGTAATGCTGGTTAATTCCTTACCTCTCATGTAGAAAGCTGTTTTCTGGTTTTAGAGAAATCCATAGTTGGTAATGAGGTGCAGGTGCAGTGGTCAGGCAATACTAACTGCTTCCTGCCATTTTCCCTGCCCACTACCTGCCTCATGTCTTTGACTGACAGGTCACTGAAACATGAATGACCTATCAGTCAAACACAGGAGGTAGGCTTTAGGCAGGAGCAAAATAAAAGGCAAGAGAGCTGCAAGTGCAGGGCCCGGTACACTGCACTTTCAACTCATTATCATGCAATTTAAACTTTAAATATCTTTAAAACATTAAAACAGATGTCCACAAGAAAACAAGAAAGGTAAATATTTAATCAGCATTAAAATGCTTTTACATTGGTACAGAAAATAATTTGGCGCTCAAGAATAAAGAAAAAAAATCTTGAATTTATTGTGTATTTTTCAGACAATCCAGTGCTGTGCATAATACGTGCTGTTTCAGTCAAACAGACTCTTCTCAAATATGCACAGGGAGGCTGAAGTATGGAGGATTGTCTGGATAATACACAATAAATTCAAGATTTTTTTGCTTTATTTTGGAGTGCCAGATTATTTTCTGTATATATTACGGGGTTGGACCCTATCCGAGCACCTTATGACATTTGGAGCGCCGTGTTTACTTATGCTTTTACATATGTGACCTATACTTTTACATATGTGACATCAGCTTGGGGTATAAAAACCTGATGATATGTTCTCTTTAAATACTAGTCATTAAATAGCTGCCATCATTTCAATTGATTCTGATTATCCCATATAAAATATAACTATTTTAGTAAGATTTTCCTGACATTTTCTTTGTTGAATATTACTGTAAAAGCCATATTCCATAAACAGCTTACAACACTGCAAAGGCACATTGCTGAAAGATATCAGTCAGGAAAAAGACACAAATTTATTTTCCAAGGTATTAGATATGCCATAGAATATTGGCAAACGGTGATCAAGAAGTGTCTTAAATTTGACACAATAATTCTAGCACAGCCTTCAAAAATTGATGAAAAGAGAAGAAAATTTATTTGCGAGGATGCCACAAGGCCTACAGCAACATTAAAGGACCTGCAGAAGGTTCTGTCAATCTCCTGTAATCTTTATAGATCTAGCTGGTGGCAAGATTGGAAACCTTTTCATTAAAAAAAAAATATCCATGCCAAAAGCTTGTGGGAAAACATGTTACGGTCTGATGTGATCAAGGATGAACTTTTTGGCCATAATTCCAAAAGGTATGTTTGGCACAAGTACACCATAACTAGAGTGAAGCATGGTGGAGACACATTGGGGCTTTTTCATCTGGGGCTTTATTCAAGGTGAAAGAATATACGTATGAGCAGTTCCAAATATCAGTTAATTTTGCTTCTAAACATTCAGGTCTCTAATAAAAGCTGAATATTAAGTTGAATTTCACCTTTCAGAACAATAATGACCCTAAGCATACCTTCAAATCAATAAAAGACCTGAATTCAATTGAAAATCTGAGGGCTGACCTGAACAAGGCTATACATAGGAGATGACCTTGCAATTTGACAGATTTTTAATGCTACTGCAAGGAAAAGTGGGCAAAGTTTTCAAATTCTAGATGTGCCATGCCGCTAGACTCTTACCCAAAAAAGACTGAGTGCTGTCATAAATTTAAACAGTAGTTCAGCAAATTATTAGCTGAAGGCTGTACATATTTATTCAACCACATTATTTTAATTCTTTTTCTTTTACCACATGAAAATTTTTTAATTTGTTTTTCAATGGATTTGTGCAGATTATGGGTGACATTAAAGGTGGAAAATGATCTGAAAAAAAAATTTGCAATGATTCTTCTTGGCATCATTCTTTGCCGACAAAAATCCAGCATTTTAACAGAGGTTTGTAGATTTTTTATATCCATTGTACATCTGTTATTGACTACCAGTAAAAAAGTATACCCTGCTGCATAGGATTTTTTTCCTCTGAGTTTTGCTAAAAACGGAATAGATTTCCTCTTCCAATCTAAATAAGTTAAATGTATATCGATATTTATCTGCCAATTGAACAATCTTTTGACATGACTAATAATAACCAATGCACATGCCAATGTACATATCAAGAATATTTTCTGAAAGGTGTAGTATAGAGATGTGCAAATTTTTCAAACGAAACTGAATTCTGCGTGAAATTTACAAAAGTCCATATTCTCCAGACTACAGATTTTTTTGTAATTCGTTCTGTGCAAATTCACTGAAATGGAGGCCAAATGCAATTGAAATCGTGTGGGACTGTAGAAGACAGGCAAAAGGTTAAAAACAAAAAAATCCCGATACCTTACTGCTCACCTGTGCTAGCACCTTTGCTTCCTTCGGTGTCTGCCATTCAGTCCTCAGAGCCTTTTCTTTCCACTGTTGTGAGCCGATGTCTGCACTTTAGAACACGACTTCTGGATGTAAATAGGCGCCCAATGTTATTGCACATTGTAAAATTGTGATGCACATTCTGATGTTGCATTGTGCCAAAATTTCCTAGGCCTGGTTGCAGCATGAATACCTGTTCTAGAGACACCATCATGAGACTGCAAGAAATAACAGGAACCGAGGACTGGACAATGGTCGGCAGTTTTGCCGGAAAAAGTGAGTGGTGAGATGAATATTAAATTTGCTTTTTATTTTTTGCATGTTACCTTTATTATATTTTGTGGTGTGGAGAAACCTCAGAGCCTAATAGGGAATATTCAATTAGCTGAAAATCCAATTTCATGTATTTCATGGTGAATTTTGTCAGATCTGCCCATCATTAATGCCTAACATAAAACTTAGCCAAAGTGATAGAAAAAAAATTGTAAGAATTTACAAAAATTTACATTTCCCAACACCACTAATTTATGACCTCTTGCACACAACCAAATGACAGTTCTATGTTGTTTGTAGGAAAGAATAAGTGCTGCTTGGAAGTACCAACTTATAGCACTAACAACTCTACAACATCTAAGGTGGCTTCAATAGAATTTAGCTGCATATATTTGCCACATTTGCTTTGTTGACCTGTTATGTACACATTAATTAATTATTGTGAATTACAGTGTTTTCTTTATTCTCAGATATTTAGCCATATAAGATGTAATGATTTAATTTTTCTGCTTTGAATTGTAACTTACATCTATTATATTAAGAGCATTAATACATTTATAGTAAGATATGTTAATTTGCATTTATTCAATGGTGAAACTAAATTGTGTGTTTATTGCCAGAGTAACAAAATGCTTTGAAAAACGTAAAGTTCTAGTTGAAGGTTAGTTATTTTCTCTTAATAGCAGGAGTACAATTAGATATAGCACAGTTTCCATGTGTTATTAACTTGTGATGTGAATGTGAAGGTATTAAGAATGAATTGTCTAATATACTAAGGTCATAAACAATTGACACAGAAGTTACATCTAAGTGGTATAATTATAAATCACTAAACTGCTTAAAGATTCTAGCATTTCCTCTAAAATAAGCTCTTGACTTTTGTCTTTAGTCACATTATTAATCATTTTGTTAAGATGCTCAACATTTAAAGCAAGCAATGTATTGATATTTAATTAGTCATATTTTGTTCAAGAGTGCAAAAATATGAATGACAATGTCCTCTTCATGACTGCCATATTGGTAATCATTCTGTACATGCCCCACTATTCTCCCATTAAACATTGGTATGATTAAAAATAATTTGAAAATAGTTTATTCTTACTTTAGCTTACCTTTAGTTTCTTTCTCATAGCTCTTCTTAAAGCCTTGCTAGGCAGATTCTGGTAGGGATTGTGGTATTGTAAATCTATTAATGAAAAATTGTTGAGATCATAAATCATGTAAATTAACTATGTAACCAGTTATTGCTAAGAGCTTGAAATGAACAGATAAGGGTTAAATTCCTAATTTTAAATGTGGCAGTAATGTGTTAGGCTGGCTACAAAAATTAGATTGGTGTCAATCCGATACTAGTTTGTTCAACGTCTCTCCTGAATCCTCCATGCACAAACATGCTCAGCTTAGACTAGCGTGCTTGTGTTCTTGGTAAAAATAGGAGAAAAGTAAGTAATTACTGCTTCATTTCACATGACATCTGCTGCTGGGGTAAAGTCATGAGGCCCCCATACACATTGGATGGTTTTCTCTGTCCCTTCAGAAATGGTGAGTGTGGATGTTATAAGAAATAGAAGTGTCAATATTTTATTTTTAGCAATTAGCAAATGCAAAGTGAATGAAGATAAGACAAATCTAAATCAAGTCAATATTTGGTGTGACCACACTTTGCATTCAAAACAAATTCAATTTTTCTAGGTACACTTGCACAATTTAAGATGTTTTTCTTGGATTTTATGCAAGTGTATGAATAACCACTTATACCAA
Organism: Oophaga sylvatica; assembly: GCA_033576555.1. Taxonomy (NCBI): domain Eukaryota; kingdom Metazoa; phylum Chordata; class Amphibia; order Anura; family Dendrobatidae; genus Oophaga; species Oophaga sylvatica. The sequence goes on from JARQOD010000001.1 coordinate 678,457,545, forward strand.
ACAGGTTATAATTACAGATGAGTGAGCCATTCAAGGTTCGGTTTGGTTCGGCGAATGCACTGATGTTCAACTAACATGTTGAATTCAATGGGAGGCTAAATTAAATGCATACACCTTCAGGAGGGCCAAAAAGCTGCCAAAAGAGCTCAAATTAGGGGCAGACACCAGGAAAAGTGCCATCAATTGACACAGAGTACAAATAGTATAATTGTGCAGCATGGATGCATGGGATAGGGTTTGGACCAGATTTCCAGCTGAAACATTGATCAGTAACAGGTGGATGAGTGACAGGTGTAGGTCTGGTGTTCTTATAGGTCTGCCAAATTTAGGCAAGACACATGGAGGAGACCCAACTTGGAGTCCAAACATTTCCAAAAATTAGGGGTAGATAACAGGAAAAGTGGCATCAATTGACCCACAGTAGAAATTTGATAATGGCATAGCAGCAGTCAGCCATGGGCCATGCATGAGGTATTAGGGTCTGGGCCAGCATTTTCAGCTTTGAATTTAGGTATAAATTAAGATGAGATGGGTGAGGGACCGTTGTAAGTCTGCTTTGCTGGGATCCCTGATACCTCATACAACAGCTCAAACTCTTTTTTTGCTCAGCCACACTCAGATGCCACAAACATCAGTAGACTACTATTGGTAGAGAAATTTAAGAATAGTGTGACAGGGTCACTGGCACAGTGTATGAGGGGAGATATGTGTAACTGCGCATAATGGCATCAGTGCTGAGAAATCAGGATATTTTCCTCCAGCACACTGTGTGTTGAAAAGGCTAAATTAAAGTTATAGACATAGGCTGATTTTATATGGGCATCCATAGAGTGGGTGCGAGGGTGTCCACCATATCTCCACCTGCAGAGCCGGCATCGAGAAGTGTACTGATAGGACCTGGGATGATATCACGGGCATGTGATCACCACATGATCTGGCTTAGTTTGACTTGAGAGTCAGTGTATGTTGTGGTTTGGAAAAAGCAAGTCTCAAAACGGCAGCTCCAGGCGGAGCTGAATACACCTGGTGGTCTGAGCAGGCGAATCCCTCAGACAAATGGACATTGTCATATGTTATCTTTTTTTGCTTCACCGTTATACCAGAAAGGCTCTGCTTATTTTGCTGATCCCTGCTATGGTCTATGCTGTCTATAATAACACAAAAACAAAGAAAACAAACCGACCAAAAGTCCATGTAGTACTAGATCATATACATTTTATTAGTATCACAGGTTAAAATAATACAATGCTTAATAATACATAATTTATGTAATACTAATAAAATTTATGTGATCTAGTACTACACGGACTTTTGGTTGGTTTGTTTTTCTTTGTTTTTGTGTTGGATTTATTCCGACTGTCCATTTGTTCACAATAGTCCAGTTGTTAGCAGCACATACACCAGTGATGTTTTGAGGTATGGTATATGACTTATCTTATTGATACATACATATACTTGCTTGTTATGCTTCGGTAGCTGAGGAGAAATTTGCAAAAATAGCAAAAGTAGTAATACACCGGAGAGGCTGGAAACTATTGGATTGCAGTACCCTAAACTAACCGCCACACTAGAAGTAGCCATGGAGCGTACCTACCGTGATCCTAGACGCCTCGTCACAGCCGGAGAGATAACTACACCTAAAGGCAGAAAGATGAAAACTATCTGCCCCGGAGCAGAACCCCCAAAGAAATAGGAAGCCCCCAAACATGTAATGGCGGTTAGACAAGAAGAGAATACGGACACAGACAGAAAATAGAATGAGCAAACACTGGGGCCCAATCTGTCTAGATAGAAAAGTACAGGAAAGAATTCTGACTGCAACCCAAAAAAACCCTGACAAAAATACCAACACTTCTGATTAACAAAAACCTGAGATCACATGATCTCTACCACCCAAATCAGATCTCTGGTGTAGCACACAGCAACTCAGCAAACAAAAAGCGACTAAAGAACAGAGCAAAAGAGCAAATACAAAATGAGCACAATTGCAGCGCCAGACCAGGCTGAAGTCCACTACAAACAGCAATCCAGCAAATAAAATCCAACCAGAGGAAAAAAACAGCAAATCACTTATCTGAATGAGAGCAGGTATGCAAGCTGAGCTCCAAGCAAGACCAGGAAGAACAATTGATTACCGGCAAGGCTGAAGGGAGTTCAGGTCACTTATATCAGACCATTCAGAGCCAGCTGAAGGCCATTCGGCAATTAGTTCATTGCCCTCAGCAACCACCGGAGGGAGCTCCAGCTCAGAAGTCGCCTACAGATTATTCACAACACTTGCTGTGCTCTGATATAGTGTTCCCCTTCTTTTCTTTGTTTTTGCTGTCTATAATAAACCCGCAGGTGATTTACTACAAGAAACGTTCCTTTGTCTACCTTGAGAAGCAGCTGAGTGTGTCAACCCCTCACAATAGTAACACAGGTAGTTGACTGATCAATTCACCCACAGTATACAATAAATTTGATAATGGCCCAGCTGCAGTCAGCCATAGGCTATGCCTGAGTTATCCAGATCTGGGCCAGCATTTCTAGTTTTTAATTTAAGTTTAAATTAAGATGAGGTGGCTAAGGGACCAATGTAAACCTGCTTTGCTTGAAGCCCTGATACCTCATGCAACAGCTCAAACTGGATTTTTGGTCAGCCACACTCATGTGCCACAAAAATCAGTTTATAATCCACCCCTTTCTCTGTGAGCAACATTTCCTCCCACAGACTATTCAAGGTGTGCTCTAGCATGTAGATGATCGGAATATTGATGTTGATGACGGCATCTTAGTAACCATTTCAAAATTGTACAGATGGGTGCACGGGTCCTTCATCTGTGCCCATTTCTGAAATCGTCTGTATCCACCAGGTGGAAAGGCAGCATTTCCATGGCCAACAGATTGAAGTTGGTGGAGTTCAAGCTCTTAGCTTTGGCATGTGTAGAAGGAAACATTCTTTGATATGATTACAACTGCGGGACCAATGGCTGGCTGCTGTGCTGAGGGACAGTGGAGTAGGGTGAATACGACAAACTGCTGGACTGTGTAGTGCAAGCAGAGATGTAATGGTGGATTGAGAAAGATTTGGTGTCCTTGGTGAAACAAAAAGAGCAGCCATCTTTACTTTTGTAACAGCTGACATGCACTCACCCCGACTGTAGGGGGTAAACAAGTGGAGATTCTGTGGCTGAAGACCAGTGTAGGAACACTTGCCACGATGACGGAGAAAGAAAAATCAGCAGAACCAGTAGATGGGACGGTCAGTAGTTTTACGCAGTGAAATCCCCAGACTAATGCATGTTGATCACGCATGTGCCTGTTCATGCATGTAGTGGTCAAATTATTGCAATTTTTGCTTCTACTGAGTCAATTTTTGCAAAGTTGGCAGATAGCATGAATTGGGTCATCCTTTGCAGTTTCAAAAAAAAGGCCCAGGCTAGGCAACCCTTGCTGCTCCTGCAAACTGCAGACTCATGACCACTGCTGGCCACTGCCAGAGTTGTGGCTGAGGATGCAGTGCTTGTTGTTGTTACATCACTTTGTGTCTGTACGGGAAGCCACAATGTAACCTCCTCGTCTTCCTCCTCGTCCACCTCCTCAACTCAGCTGTGTGCCTCTGGGTTCATAACAAATGGACTCTACAACCTCACCATCATCTTGTCTGTTCTCCCACTCCTTGCCCTGAGAGTCACCTTCCTCCTCTTCCTGCCCTGACAGCACTGTACAGTCCACATGAGCCTCAGGTATCTGAGTCTCATGAGGATCGCCTCCTCCCCCGAGGGTTAATGTCTATTTATGAGGGTCTGGATTCTGCTCTGACCGTACTTAGTCCAGCCCCAGATCCAACAGGAAAGAATTTTGGACATCGATGCAGATGCTTTCCGCCTATAGATTATGTGAATCTTTGGAGCAGATCTCTGATGCCCATGAAATAGAATGTGTGAACAACTGCAGACTCGCTCATCTGTGGTTTCCCACAGTCAGTTGGGCGGCTGTTGAGTTGTGACGCAGTGGATACAAGGGTAATTGGGTTGCCACCTCTGAGGAATGTACTGTGTGGGATGTTCAGGTGGAGAAATAGAAGTAGGTGCCACTTGATGTAACGTTTGCCATCCACTTGAGCACATTCTTTTTCTGGCCCTCATCTGCAAGGCGTACTGCTATGCGGCTGCCAAAGAAAGGGATTCAAGTAGCCCATCCAGTAATCAAGCTATTCTTCCTTCCACCATGACCTCGTTTTTTTACCCTTCCCTCTTTTAACCAGCTGTTTCACAACCCTGAGCCAAGACCTGTCAGTCACCTGTAACTTAATTAACAATCAGTATTTATTTGCTGAAATAGTGTGCCTGCACAACACTATTAGCCCTAATAATTTTGATTAGGAAATGGGGCCAGGTGCCTGCACCCCAATATTAGCTTAAATGATTTGATTAGGAAATGAGGCCTGGTCCCTGCAGAACAGTAGTAGCCAAATGATTTTGATTACTAAATGGGGCCTTGTACTTGCACAACAATATTAGCACAAATGATTTTGAATATGAAATGGGGCCTGGTGCCTGCACCCCAATATTATCCCAAACAATTTTGATTAGAAAATGGGGTCTGGTACCTGCACAACAATATTATAGCAAAACAATTTTGATTAGGAAATGTGACCTCCTGACTGCAACACAGCATTAGCCAAAACAATTTTAATTAGGAAATTTTAACTCATGCCTGCACAATTCTATTACCACAAACCAGTTAAAGGCTGGAAGGACGATTTCACATAGGATCCTATACTGACAAAATGGCACCAGCAAAACATGTCAATTTTTTATATGGAGAGGGACATGTGACTTTGGTAGCCAATAACAGAAGCCCTTGTGTCTGGACTTTGTGGATGGTTTCTGCTCCCTGATTAACTGCCGGAATGTACACACATTAAATTAATTAAAAAAATTACAGTACGACACTCCTCTAACCTATAATCACCCCCTTCCCTCATAAAAAACGTCCCCCCCGCTCATCATACAGTACCACTATCCTAGCCTAGTGGAAATGCGATAATTTACCGAACTGCGTACGAATTTAGCTGGCTTTGAGGAAAATTGCTCGAGAATCCGAACACGAATCTGAATGAGCCACGTTCGTGCCGAATTTGAGATTGGCGAACGTTTTCCGAACGTTTCCACTTTTCAACATAACAACACAATGCTGCATGTTGCTCATGTGCTGTGAGCAGCTGGAGTGGCCCAAACATGACACCAGGGCCTACAGCATCTCCAATCATGTCTCTTATTGAGCACATCTGGGATGTCATTGGTCAGCGAATTGCAAAGGGAGCTGCCAGTTACCAATCTTGGTGATTTGCATAACCATGTGCATTCTGTGTGACAGAACATTGTTCAGACAACCATTAAGAACCTCATTGCCAAAGCATTTAAAGGGAATCCATCATGTAAAATAGCACTATTAACCTGCAGATATGCAGTTACTTTGCAAGTTAACAGTATTCTGACACCTGCACTGAAAGCCCCACTGCCAGGAGGAAATTAACTATATTCCCCTGTCAGACCTGCTCTTTCAGTCACAGGGATAGGGCTAACACAGTTTCATTCACCTCTCAGCATATAGACAGTGGCAGTTGTAACCACACCCCAACATGGACTGACAATAGGCTCATCATTAGAGTTGGTTGTGAGTGAGTGCCGGGGTCACAGCCACGCTCTCTATGTGCAAAGTGGTGATTGAAAGTCTGATGCTGCTAGGGGAATAAAATTCATTTTCTCCTGGCAGTGGGGCTCTCAGTGTAGGGACGCCGCATGGTGTCAGAATGCTTTTAAACTGCAGATTAGCCCCATATCTGCAAACTAATAGCGTTAATTAACATGACAGGTTCGCTTTAAATGTGTGTATTTCTGTGTGTGCAACTCATACTGGATACTGAATAAATCAAGAACATGTTTTGAAAATGTTTTCTTTTCTTATCCTTTGCATATCACTAACATATTGTTAGGGTCTGCGGAACGCACCAAATATATGAGGTAGAGAGGTGCATTCGCAGCCCGGGGTCCACCGTGCAGGCGGAACCTGCTGCTAGTAAAATGGCGCAAGACGCGAACTCTGTTATCCCGCAGAGTCGCCAAAATAAACATAGCAATGCGCTGTGGGAATATGTGGCAATATGTGCGAACTCTGTTATTTCACAGAGCCGCTAGAAGGAGTGCCGCAGCGCTATATGGCGATGTGTGCGAACTCACTAAACACAACTGAGTCGCAAAGTAAACACGCTAGGGCGCTGTCTAGCGTTGAAAGCGAACCCTGTTACGTCACAGGGCGCTGAGAAAAACTTCTGTGTCCTGTCAGGCACCCAGGTACACAGTTAATGCTAAGCGAACATAGAACGTGATCATGCGCTAATGTCCTCGCGGGAGTCACCCGCAATCTATGGCGTCTGAACGCCAGGCCCTGAATACGGCAATCAAACTCCTCACCGGTTATGCCGGTAATCTAGGGCATCTAGGACACCGACCCTGACCAGCTAGCATACCAAACTCCTCACCGATTAAGTCGGTATTCTAGGGGCTTATTTTAGCCAGGCCCTAACCCCGGGCAAGACTTTGTGCCCACCAATTTGCGACCAGAGGTACTCTCTTGGGCATGTGACCCTGATCTCCAATGAGAGATCTCACTCTGGGCATGCTCAGAAGGGGAAAACAAGGACTTTGTCCTAAAGATGTCTGTTCGCCGCTAACCAGTATTGGCCACAATAGCAGAGTCTGGAGGAGCAGCAGTAATCCTCTGCACACTGTTAGACTGGGCGAGACGCTGGGACTGACATCTAAGCTGAGCAGGCTCCACTGCAGATGGAGATGAATGTGGGACTGGTTCGAGACTCCCCTTGTGCAGCAGTGGGAACTCGAACCCTAACACATATCTATCCTGTAATTTTTTATAATCCCACAACTTTTTTTGTTGGTGTTGCAATTTCAATGTTGAGGAGTGTATCTGGCTGTAACAGAAGGCAGATTGTTCACCAAAAAACTGAAGTGCAGTACAATAGTGAATGTCTGAAGGTAACAGTGAAGCATGGTGGAGGTTTCTTGCAAGTTTATGACTGCATTTTAGCAAATGAAGTTGGCTATTTGATCAAGATTAACGATGTCCTCAATGATGAGAAATGCAGGCAGACACTTATCCATCATGCAATACCATCAGGGATTGTCTCCAAATGTATTCTGCAACTGGACAATGACTCCAAGTATACCTAGAAGAAATGAAGTTTTGATGCGGTTTTGAAGGCAAAGGGTGGTCGTATCAAATGTTGATGTGATTTCCGTTTTCTTTTTTCCGTTTACATATTTTTATCAATTAGCAAAATGCAAACTATTAATCCTTCTATTTTTAAAGCATTTTTACTTTATAGCATTTTTTTCACATATGCCTAAAACTTTTGCACAGCACTGTAGGTCTAAAATGTTTGGCAAGCTGTATGTTGAATCAGCATAATATAAAATATTTATAGTATTATTTACACCTATGACCAACAGCTCTGGCTATTTTAAATTAATTGCAGTTGCTTTCATCATTTCAGGAATTATCTAAACGGGGTCAAATTTTGCTGGTTCAGCATAGTAACAGACATTATACCAACATTCTACAGAACTGATATTCTTCAGGCCCTTTACAATAATAAGATAAATGTAAAGCACTTTAAAATACATAGCAACAATAATTTTGAAAGTAAAGATTTCATTGATTTTTATTCATAAAGAGTCATTTATGCATTATGTTTATAACTATTAATCTTGCATCTTACACATTTTCTATTCTATACAATCATATACCTTATTATTATAATTCAAAGGACAGATATTTTCTTTTCCTTCTAATGAAATTGCTATTCAGTATTCACATCTTCCCTGAATTCCTGTAATCTTCTAACTAAAAACTACAGTAATTCAGTAGTCTACAGAGAATTGCTTATTTTATTCACTGTGATATATATATAGCATCACTGTCCTTACAGACATTGATTATTGTTCTAACTAAAGAAAAGATGAAAGCTAAAAATATTTTCCCCCTCTCGCGAAGGTAGTTGTCCTTAAAAAGTCTCCCTGGTATCAAACAAAGATATATAAAGTGATGTCTACAATCACTTACTCTATTTTACTATGTGGGTTATATAGGTCAGGAGTTAAAGAGGGGAATGATTTTTGCAGGGAAAATAGACTTTCTGATTCTACACAGAGCAGAGAAAAGAGATTAATTAGCTGGTAGAAAGGCAAAATGAGCAATTGTAACTACACAGTGTCATAAAATTTGATGACTGCTATATATTAAGAGGTTAAAAACTTTGATAAGAGTGTTTCTTTAATGGGATTTATATTTTTGGGTCATTATATTGTATAGTTTTACAGGAAATTTCAGCTGTACCTGTGTGTCACATTTATTATTCAGTATTCCCTCTAAAGAGAATCTGTGAGTAGGATAATCCATCCTAAACCATCTAGATGGGCACACAGGTCATCACACCTTGAAGCTTATCACACCTATGCTAAAACCTAAATTGTTAGGGAAATTCCACAGCATAATAAGTGTAGATAGTTCCTTTTCCAAGAATTCCAGGTTGCTACTTATCTGGGCTTGTTGAAAACTGGATGTCATGTTTGGAAAATGTTGCAGGACAGCTTTGTTGCAAGGGCACTGTTGTTATGGACCCTGGTTAATGCTATTGTTGTAATAAGTGCAGTTACAGATGACTGGTTAATTGTTAGCAGTGTTGTGGTGGAGGCACCGTGGCACTTGAAGTATTTATTCAGACTTTCACTTGTTGCATTTGCCTATGTTTTTCCATCCTCTAATGTTAGAGATTTGCACTTTAGTTCATGTCACCATATCTCTTACTCTTAATATTGTCATTAACCAGGCGCAGCAAGTATACGGCCATCAGCCACTACTAAAGATAAGCGGATCATTTGATATTCAAATTCGCCATTTTTTTAAATTTACCACAACAATTCAATTTGCATTGAATAAATTTGATGCTAATAGCAGTACTAGGAAACTTCTAATTGCTCAGAAAATAAGGGGGAAAAGGGAGTGAGAGAAAGACCTAAAGAATAATACATTCTATTTCGATATGATCTGTTTAATCCACTTACCCAGTGAATCCGGAGATGAGATAAAATTCATCCCTGCCATACAAAATATCAGCCCTGCGCCCCGCTGTGTTCCACAAGGACCCCTGATGTCTGGTAAGCGAAGTACCACCACCACCATATAAGGTTTGATGATCCAGTCAATAAACTGGGATAGCCCATGTGATGTCACAGCTATGGGGAATTATGAGGAAACCCGTTCTGTGATGCTTCAGCAAAGTGGGAAATAGCTTCAAGCAATTTATCTTTTTCTGCGCTTCGTGACTCAAATCTCAAAGTGTTTGAATTTGCATGAAACCGCAAATTTTAGGAAATTCTACTTTAAGTTGATTTGCCACAGATAGATTATCTTTGCTCATTATCTCACATTTAAAGATGAAAATGTCACTATTGAACTAGAACAGCATTAAAGGGGTTGTCCACTACTCTTAAATGCTTTCTCAATGGGCCCAAGTTGCTTGAAAAACAAAACAAAAACTCCATTCTGCTGTCAGCATCTCCAACCTAGCTCCTGACTTCTTCAATGAGGGGGCTACATGTCATGGCTGAAGTCAATCAGCACCCACTGATCAGCTGCAGCTTTGACAGCCTGTCTGATCTGCAGCCATCAAACAAAACATCCAGAACAGAAAGCCAGGAATCCAGTACTTGGTTGAAAGTTCCTTGACTTGGGTGATTATATGAAGTCCAACGATATTCATATGTTTTTCTTTAAGTGAAGGAGGCTGGAAAAAGCTAAAAAAATGCAATAGGGTCTTATCCGGTGATAGAGGATATCAGGGAGCGAGGATGTGCTCAACTGATAAGACTAAAGTAACTCATGCTCAGTATGTCAACTACTGCAGACCCATGAGTGAAAACCAATGAAAACTAAGAATGGAAAAAATGGGTTAACTGTTATCATCAGTAGCCCCTTTCTTTCCATCATTGTTTTTCATGTGTTTTCTTTGTCAGACTATCTGCTTAAGTTCACATATTAGTTTGTTAACAAAATGTGTTTCCTTATTTTTATCTCCTAAAACACTGAAATTGTGAAAGGAAAGGTTGACAGATGTTTCAGGGCATGTCAATTCCCTGAGGTTGTGGCCGACTGAAGGATAAGTGTGATGTGATATTTCTTCAGAAAAAAAAAAGTTTGGGAATCAAAACCTTAAAGGATGATCACACCTTCCCCCCAGCATGATAGTAACACTTTCAGAACTGTCAGATGCTATTTTCTTTTGTAGCACTTTAACCAGCAGTGATTAGGAGTCAGCAATGTGCATTCAGAGAGCTTCTCTATGAGGATAAATCCTAAAGAAGAAACATGGACAGAGAATAAAACTGTGCGGTGCTTAATGTTCTAATGTGCTATTAACTAATACATTTTTATGTTTTTCATATCATGTTGTAATTGCAATTATTTCAGGGATGCACATAATGTAGACAATGTATGAGACTTGTATTTGGGCGCTGTATGGAAATATTATTTAAGTAGTAATGGTAATATTGTAATATTTATGTATATTATATATTCATTTATCACAAGGTGTTATATAAACAACAATCACGTTACCTCTCTGTAGCACTGAATGATTTTAACGATCAGGCTAGATGATTATTTCCAAAAGTGAATTCATTCTTTAAAAAATATTCATACATAAAATTAGAAAAAAAACACTAATGTAGATAGTAGAATTGATTCATCAGGTTCAAAGTATTCAGCGAATCAAAGTGATTTACAATTTGGAGAACTATCTGTAAAGAGAATTTTTAAAGAGTTGCTTAACTTTGATAGCCAATATTCATAAGCCCTTGAGTCAACTTTAGAAGTTTCTTAGTTATATCTATTACTTCATCTAGATTTTCTAAAAGTGATAACAAGAAGTGGCAGTCATTATACTTCCTTTCAGGATTCTCAGCTACCTTTTCTACACTCATGAATGATTACTCTGCCAAATAATGCAATGATAAGGGCGCAAAGTGTCAATGTTTATCCAAATATATGTAATAAGCTCCCTCTTACAGACATATCTTCACTTCATGACACAGATTCTGCTGCCACCTTCTATAACACTACAATAACAGCAGCACTTGATTCTGCCACCCCCTCACACATAGCAAAACTTGTACAATCAACAGGCAGCCCTGGCTGACCAGACTCACAAAAGAACTGAGACGGGCTTCCAGGGTTGCTGAGCGAAGATGGAAAAAATCCCGCTCTGCCGAGCACTTAACCGCATATAAGCAGTCCCTCACCAGCTTCAAGTCCACGCTCACTGCCGCAAAACAAACTTACTTCTCATCTCTCATATCCTCCCTGTCTCACAACCCTAAACAGCTCTTCAACACTTTCAATTCTCTACTCCGTCCCCAGCACCTCCTCCTTCTCCTCTCATTTCTGCTGAAGACTTTGCCTCTTTCTTTAAGCAGAAGATTGATACGATCAGAGAAAGCTTTGGCCCACAGCCCCCATTGCCCCTCTTAGCTGCTCAGCCCTGTTCCTCCAAAACCAACTTCTCCACCATGACAGAAGATCAGCTCTCCACCCTCCTATCAAGATCACACCTCACCACTTGCATGCTTGACCCGCTCTTATCCCACCTCATCCCTAGCCTCGCCACAGTCTTCACACCTACTCTAACAAACCTCTTCAACCTCTCACTTACAAATGGTGTCTTCCCTCATCCTTCAAACATGCCTTGATCACGCCCATTCTCAAAAAGACCTCCCTTGACCCATCCTCTGTGTGTAGCTATCGCCCTATATCTCTTCTCTCTTATGCCTCAAAACTACTGGAACAGCATGTCCATCTTGAACTGTCCTCCCACCTCTCCTCCTGCTCCCTCTTTGACCACTTACAATCAGGCTTCCGACTGCATCACTCAACTGAAACTGCCCTAACTAAAGTCACAAACGACCTACTAACCTCCAAGAGCAAGCGACACTACTCTGTCCTCCTCCTGGACCTGTCTTCTGCCTTCGACACTGTGGACCATTCCCTCCTGCTACAGATTCTCTCATCTCTTGGCATCACAGGCTTGGCCCTATCCTGGATCTCTTCATATCTAACAAGCCAAACATTCAGTGTCTCCCTCTCCCACAGTACCTCCTCACCTCGCCCCTGTCTGTTGGTGTTCCTCAAGGCTCAGTTCTGGGACCCCTACTCTTCACCATCTACACCCTCGGCCTAGGACAGCTCATAGAATCCCATGGTTTGCAGTATCATCTCTACGCCGATGACACGCAGATCTACCTATCTGGACCTGACCTCACCTCCTTACTGACCAAAATCCCACAATATCTGTCTGCTATTTCCGCTGTTTTCTCTGCTCGCTTTCTAAAACTGAACATGGACAAAACAGAATTCATCATCTTTCCCCATCTCACTCTACCCCCCCACCAGACCTATCCATCAATGTCAATGGCTGCTCACTTTCCCCAGTCCCGCATGCTCGGTGCCTCGGGGTGATCCTCGACTCTGACCTCTCTTTCAAGCCACATGTCCAAACCCTTGCCTCCTCCTGCCATCTCAAACTCAAAAATTTTTCCCAGATCCGTGCATTCCTTGACCATGAAACTACAAAAACACTAGTGCATGCCCTCATCATCTCTCGCCTCGACTAGTGCAACCTCCTACTCTCTGGCCTCCCCTCTAGCACTCTGGCACCACTCCAATCCATCCTGCACTCTGCTGCCCGACTTATCCACCTGTCTCCCCGTTATTCCCCAGCATCTCCTCTCTGCCAAGCCCTTCATTGGCTTCCTATCATCCAGAGGCTCCAGTTCAAAACCCTAACTATGACATACAAAGCCATCCACAACCTGTCTCCTCCATACATCTGTGACATGGTCTCCCAGTACATACCCACACGCAACCTTCGATCCTCTCAAGATCTCCTCCTCTACTCACCTCTTATCTCTTCTTCCCACAACCGCATACAAGACTTCTCCCGTGCCTCCCCCATACTCTGGAACTCTCTACCCCAACACATCAGACTCGCACCTACCAAAGAAACCTTCAAAAAGAACCTGAAGACCCACTTCTTCCGACAAGTCTACAACCTGCAGTGATCCTCAGTCTATTGAACCACGGCACGATCAGCTCTACCCTCTCCTAGTGTATCCTCACCCATCCTTGTAGACTGTGAGCCCTTGCGGGCAGGGTCCTCTCTCCTTCTGTACTTGTGTGTGCCTTGTATTGCTCACGTTTATTGTACTTGTCTATATTTCCCCTTTTCACATGTAAAGCGCCATGGAATAAATGGTGCTATAAAAATGTATAATAATAATAAGCTCTACAGAAGCTATAATGGCTAGCCTTTGATTTTGTAAAAGAAATAGAAATAAGATCAATAATTTATAACCAAGTAACAGAATTTGATGTAAAGTACAAACTAGGGTACTATTCATTTTTAATTTTTTGGTTTTAGAGTTTTGAGTTCCTTTAACTACAAGAGTAGCTTGAACTGATTCACCATGCTTTTTATTTTTTTAACCATTTGCAGGGATCACATGTCATAAAACATTCACGTGACGAATCATTGCCTTTAATGACTGACCAATCAATTGCCTTTACACACTACAGATGCCACCATCATCAGGGAGGGCAATGGTCGGTTTTCTTCTCTTCTGACGCATTATCTAATCTTCAGTTGACTCTGAATTACACATTACACAGAGACAGTAGGGATTCTGCTTTAGTGTCCTTACTAGAGTTGAGCGATACTTTCCGATATCCAAAAGTATCGGAATCGGAATGGTATCGCCGATACCCAAAAAATATCGGCGATACCCGATACCGATACCGGAAGTCCAATGTAAGTCTATGGGAACAAAATATCGAAATTAAAAAAAACCCATTCTTGCCTTGTAGGTTAATTGTACATGAAGGAAAACAACAAAGAGTAATGTAGAATGTATTGGGGGAGGTTGAGGAGACATTAAAGGCATAGATGTTTAACCCAATCCAATGGAATAGCATTAATATTATTTTTTTTAAAGACGTTCGGATTGACGAAGAAATTGACAATGTTGTTAACCTTTTTTCTATTTTGGCAAATATGTATGTTTCACAACTTCCATGCTCTTGACCTTTTTAACTTTTGCCACACTTTCACCTTCATAATCTTCAGCAGCATCATCTTTGTCATCTAATTATTCTTCATCTTCACCTTCTTTATCTTCTTCTTAAACTTCTTGTTATTCATCTTTTTGTTAACATTACTCATATTGTTCTTATTAAAGTATTATTCTTCTTCATATTCTACTTCTTCATCTTCTTCCTCTTCATCTTATTCATCATATTCTTATTTGTGACAGAGATTCTTGTACTTGTAATCTGTCAAAGTATGAATTTTTCATCCTTCCGTTCTTGCTGTCACAAAAGATTTAAATTACAACAGTATTTGTCCGTGTTCAGTTTAGCCTGCAGCAGCAGGCATTTTCCAGGGGCACCACGAGGAGGAACGGACTCACCCCAATACACTGCTTAGTCTTCTTCTGCTTATAATTTAGAGCATATATTTTGCTCTTCATTTTGGTCTTATACTTCATGTTCTTCTGCTTTTTGATCTTCTGCTTATTGTTCTTAAGTCTCTTGTTCTGTATCTTGTAGTTTGTCTTAACCTTCTTAGTCCTGTTGGGTAATGTTTTATTTCTTCTTTGTGATGGTGTTTAGGCTGGTTGACTTGATGCTCGTCGTCCTTGTGGTCGTCATCTTCTTCGGGGTGGTCATCAGGGTCGTCGTCTTCATTGTTGGAGATCCAGAGTGATTACCCAAAAAAACATTTAAAAAATCTTCAATTTGTAAATGTAGCAGAAGGTACAAGAGCCAATGCAAGTAACGAGGACCAGCTGACTGTGCTGGAACCCGGAGGGGCAGCAGAAGGAAAAGAGCCAATGGCACAACCGAGGACCAGCTGACATTACTGGGACACGGTTACTAAGCAGGAGGTACCTGTGCTCAAAAGCACTACCAAGGACCAGCAGACGTTGCTGGAACTTGGATACCGAGATGGAGGCACCTAGGCCAAAGGCACTGCGGAGAACCAGTTGACGGTACTGGAACCCGGACGGGTAGCAGAAGGTACAAGAGCCAATGCAAGTAACGAGGACCAGCTGACTGTGCTGGAACCCGGAGGGGCAGCAGAAGGAAAAGAGCCAATGGCACAACCGAGGACCAGCTGACGTTACTGGGACACGGTTACTAAGCAGGAGGTACCTGTGCTCAAAAGCACTACCAAGGACCAGCAGACGTTGCTGGAACTTGGATACCGAGATGGAGGCACCTAGGCCAAAGGCACTGCGGATAACCAGCTGACGGTACTGGAACCCAGACGGGTAGCAGAAGGTACCCATGTAAATTTAAGTTGACAGGCCGCGAGCCGGCCGCAGTTACCGAATCACACAGTACTACAGTGAGTGGTTGTCCTACTGTCACAACGGAAACAGCCTTTATTTGCATATCCCGCAGCACACATAGGAAGCACCTAAACTCCAGGTACCATAGAGTCGGCTAACCCGACCGCAACATGACAGGACAACTTATTGGAGGCTAAGTGACGTTTACACTGACAGGAAACAGATGGCGTGCTGTAACCAGTCTGGGCAGGAGTGAGTACCCGTGCCAATGACACTTCCTAGCAACAACTGGCGGTGTTGGAGCCCAGGGATGAGAAGACAACAGGGTGGAGGCAGCAGGACTTTTTGCCGTTCACACAGCAGGGGAACAGCTGACATTACTGAACCCCAGTAACACAGGAGCAAGTGTTGACTGTGCTAACAGCACTTCCAGGCAACAACTGGCGGTGTTGGAGCCCAGGGATGAGAAGACAACAGGGTGGAGGCAGCAGGACTTTTTGCCATTCACACAGCAGGGGAACAGCTGACATTACTGAACCCCAGTAACACAGGAGCAAGTGTTGACTGTGCTAACAGCACTTCCAGGCAGCAACTGGCGGTGTTGGAGCCCAGGGATGAGAAGACAACAGGGTGGAGGCAGCAGGACTTTTTGCCGTTCACACAGAAGGGGAACAGCTGACATTACTGAACCCCAGTAACACAGGAGCAAGTGTTGACTGTGCTAACAGCACTTCCAGGCAACAACTGGCGGTGTTGGAGCCCAGGGATGAGAAGACAACAGGGTGGAGGCAGCAGGACTTTTTGCCGTTCACACAGCAGGGGAACAGCTGACATTACTGAACCCCAGTAACACAGGAGCAAGTGTTGGCTGTGCTAACAGCACTTCCAGGCAACAACTGGCGGTGTTGGAGCCCAGGGATGAGAAGACAACAGGGTGGAGGCAGCAGGACTTTTTGCCGTTCACACAGCAGGGGAACAGCTGACATTACTGAACCCCAGTAACACAGCAGCAAGTGTTGACTGTGCTAACAGCACTTCCAGGCAACAACTGGCGGTGTTGGAGCCCAGGGATGAGAAGACAACAGGGTGGAGGCAGCAGGACTTTTTGCCGTTCACACAGCAGGGGAACAGCTGACATTACTGAACCCCAGTAACACAGGAGCAAGTGTTGACTGTGCTAACAGCACTTCCAGGCAACAACTGGCGGTGTTGGAGCCCAGGGATGAGAAGACAACAGGGTGGAGGCAGCAGGACTTTTTGCCGTTCACACAGCAGGGGAACAGCTGACATTACTAAACCCCAGTAACACAGGAGCAAGTGTTCACTGTGCTAACAGCACTTCCAGGCAACAACTGGCGGTGTTGGAGCCCAGGGTCAAGGAGGATGTTTAAATACTAGATCAAGTATTTTCCTTGTTACGTGTCAATTAAAAATGTCTATACTCCAAACAAGAGAAATATAACCTTTAGTACCATAACATGATGATTTTACTTAAAAAAATATATGTAAATTAATAATTTACAAACATAAACGCATACATTAACATGTTGAAAAGCAATGCAAACCACAATTAAAATAGGTTAAATAATCTGCTATAGTGTTTTAAATAAAAGCATACAAGTACATATCAGAATCCATTAATGATGGCTAAGTAACAGTATGTACACCATTTTTATTGTGTAGACAATGAATGGCTGACTTAAAAACATAATCAGCATTACAAGTTATCTTTGACATTCATAAAACTTGACATTTGGTGAATAATATCACTAAAAAGTTTTTAAAAATATCTAAAATTTCCATCATGTAATACTGATAATATGTGCCAATCATTTATATTAACAAACAAAAACTTTAAAAAGTGCATAGTGCATAGTGAAAACAGCTATTTATGCCTGACTGTGGACTTGCAAGCATGACAACGGATAGATAAGGTATATATATAGATGAGACTGCATAGCCACAGATGGTGAATGGCGATGTAATACTGTACCTCAATAAAGTGTGTGTTACTACTACATCCTTTTTTTAAATAGCTTTATAAAAGGTTACGTGCATGTATGGTTGCGCCTTTGTTTGGACGCACAGACTGGCTTCCTGCTGTGACATGTTGGGTATTGGAGCATCTGTGCGTCTTATGACGCAGACTAACATTCACGGTGCGCATCGTTCATCATCGCAAGCGTACCGACAACACAAAGGCGTTGTCATGACTGCTTTACTCAGTAAACCTATGATGAAACATACACGCATGTGCCCTATTACATAACAAGCTACAAGAAAAACGAGTGTGAGGTGTGACACAGCTGTTTTGTTAAGGTACAGTATTATATCGACATTGTACAGGTGTCGCTATTCAGTCTGATAAATAGATATCATTCACCTATTCTATCAGTTGTCGTTCTTTCAGCACCACTTACAGGTATATATTTTGCTATTGTGACTATGCACTATTGACTTTAACAAGGTAATGCATGATTTTTGTTAGCGATTATCATGTTTACATGAAGGACCTTTATGATATGGGCTGTTAACTCTCTAATGTAATATGTATTTTTTAAAATGACACAAATATAAGTAATGTTGAAGAGGACTATTCCTACATGCATTGTTTGCACAATATTACAGGTGTACATCACCTCCCTTAATCAACATTGGATTATTATATTTACTTGTATGCTTTTATTTAAAAGCCAAGAACACTGAAGTCTAACCTTCGCACTGCAGCTGTTGTCAAAGTTCAACCCACATTATGCACTTCCAACATTGCAGCATTTGAGTCATGATGTGAGTTGGATTTGTCTAAGCTATGGAGTGACAAGGTTGACCATCAGTATCCTATAGCATAAGTAGGCTTTTGTGTTAGCATTTGTTTTCGACATGTGCATATCTGAAATAATATGTCACAATTATTTTGTTACAGATTTGAGACAAAGACTAATCATTTTATGGTTTTAAAGCTGACGTTTCAAATGTTTACAGCTTAGAAATCAGGGTGTAGCCTCATATCTATGTGTAGCACTAGACACTTTGACATGTCATGTTTTTTTCAACATGTGTAGGTAGCTAGCAGTAATTTTTGCCAGACACACAGCAGGGGAACAGCAGGCGTTACTGAACCCCACAAACACATCAGCGATTGTTTTCATCTGTGCATCTAACACTTCTGAGCAGCAACTGGCGGTGTTGGAGCCCAGGGATGAGAAGACAACAGGGTGGAGGCAGCAGGACTTTTTGCCGTTCACACAGCAGGGGAACAGCTGGCGTTACTGA
This sequence comes from Oophaga sylvatica, assembly GCA_033576555.1. Classification (NCBI taxonomy): domain Eukaryota; kingdom Metazoa; phylum Chordata; class Amphibia; order Anura; family Dendrobatidae; genus Oophaga; species Oophaga sylvatica. The sequence goes on from JARQOD010000001.1 coordinate 678,476,288, forward strand.
ACCCCACTAACACTATAGCTTGTGTATTGGTCTGTGGACACGACACTTCTGAGCAGCAACTGGCAGTGTTGTAGCCCAGGGAGTAGAGTTCAGGTGGTAGAAAGATGAACATAACAGGAGACATGGATAACGTTGCGAACCAGTTATTTAATCTGAAAACGGACAGACAAATTCTGGCGAGATCCATGCCTTGTTCATTTTCAGAAAAGTAAGCTGGTCTACATTATCGGAGGATAGTCGCATGCGACGGTCTGTTAGTACACCACCTGCAGCACTAAAGACGCGCTCCGATAATACACTGGCAGCAGGGCAAGCCAGCACCTCCAATGCATACTGGCTAAGCTCTGGCCATGTATTCAGCTTAGAGACCCAAAACTTGAATGGGGAAGAGCCATCTGGGAGTACAGTGAGAGGGAAAGACATGTAGTCTGTCACCATCTTACGGAAACGTTGCCTCCTGCTGATTGGAGCCGTCTCGGATGGTGTAGACATTTGTGGCGCTGCCACAAAACTTCGCCACATTTGGAACAAACTGGTCTTGCCCTGTGCAGAGGCGCTGCTTGTGCTCCCTCTTGTTGCAGAGCTGTCTCCACTGCCTCGACGCACAGAGCTGCTTTGTAAAGCAGTAGCAGCAGCAGTGCTCTCGGCTGGAATGGAGAACATTATGGATTGCACCAGTGTCTCTTTGTACTCCCGCATTTTACGCTCCCGGTTCAACGGTGTGATGAGGCTTTGTAAGTTGTCCCGGTAGCGAGGGTCTAGGAGGGTGTACACCCAATAATCAGACGTGGTGAGAATGTGGGCGATGCGGCGGTCGTTTCTCAGGCACTGCAGCATGAAATCAACCATGTGCTGCAGACTCCAACTGGCCAAGAAACGCTGTCCCCTGCAAGAGGCGTCATCTCTGCCTGCTCTGCATCACCCCACCCTCGCTCTACATACTGACTAGAGCGTTGTGTACCCCCTCTGGAGCGATGTCTTCCTCCTCCATTGACTCCCCCTCATCCTCCTCACAAAGTGAGCCCTGCCCAGCCCTTTGTGAGGAACCACGTTGCGCTGACTGTCCAGAAGGTGATGGAATTTGTGACTCCTCATCCTTCACCTCTTCCAAAACCTCATCCCTTAGTGCTTGCAGTGTTTTTTTAAGCAGGCAGATAAGGGGGACAGTCAGGCTGACTAGTGCATCATCTGCACTCGCCATCTGCGTTAACTCATCAAACGCACGCAAAACGTGGCAGATGTCCTTCATAGAGGCCCACTCAGTAGTGGTGAAGTGTGAACGGTGCAAATTGCGAGTTGATTGCGCCTGATGCAGCTGATACTCCATTACTGCTGGCTGCTGCTCACACAACCGCTCCAACATATGTAACGTGGAATTCCACCTGGTGGGTACGTCACATATGATGCGATGTTCAGGAAGGCGAAATCTGCGTTGCAGAGCTGCAATGCGCGATCTGGCCATGCTGGAACGTCGCAAGTGAGCGCACTCTAGGCGGACCTTGTGCAGCAGTGCATCAAGATCCGGATAGTCCCTCAAAAAACTCTGCACGACCAAGTTGAGCACATGTGCCAGACAAGGTATGTGAGTGAGGTTGCCAAGGCCCAGAGCTGCCACCAGATTTCGGCCATTGTCACACACTACCAAGCCTGCCTGCAGATTCGCTGGCAAAAACCACACGTCGCTCTCCTGCTTGATGGCATTCCAGAGCTCCTGCGCTGTGTGGCTTCGATTCCCCATGGAAATTAATTTGAGGACGACCTATTGACGTTTGGCCACGGCTGTGCTCATATCGGTCGCAACAGGTAAGCGTTCACGGGTCCATGTGGAGGTAGACCGTGACGGCTCCTGCAGCGATGATTCTGAGGAACTGGAGTAGGAGGAGGAGTCAATGTGGACAGACTTGATTCCTGCAATCCTTGGAGTTGGCAGAACACGTACAGCGCCACTCGCAAGATCTGTTCCCGGCTCCACAACATTGACCCAATGGGCAGTGAGGGAAAGGTATCGTCCCTGGCCATGGGTACTGGTCCACACATCGGTGGTCAGGTGGACCTTGCTACTGACGGCGTTTAGTAGCGCATGTTTAATTTTTCCCTCAACATGCTTTTGCAGACCAGGGACGGCTTGCCTGCTGAAATAAAATCGGCTGGGCACATTGTATTGTGGGACTGCCAATGCCATTAAGTTACAGAAACTGTCAGTCTCCACCAGCCTGAATGACAGCATTTCAAGGGACAGGAGTTTTGCAATGCCAGCATTCAGAGCCTGTGCTCATGGATGGTTTGCCGAGTATGGCCGTCTTTTATCCCATGCCTGTGCTACCGATGGCTGTTTTGTGGCCTGGGAGTGTGAGGATGACAGGGAACTTGCAGCTGTGGGTGGAATAACGTTGGGTCTCTGGACAACAGTGACAGAGGTTCTTCCATGCCGAACCAGCTGTATGTGAGCTGGAGGAAGAGGCTCCAACACGAGCTGAAGATGTAGGTGCTGCTGTAGGTTGGCCTACATCTCCAGTGTGTCTTTGTAACTCAACCACGTGCTTTGACCGCACATGTTTCCACATATTTGTGGTATTAAGGTTACTGACACTTTTACCTCTTTTTACTTTTTGATTACACAGCTTGCATTTGACATAGCAAATATCATCTGCAAGTGTGTCAAAAAAGGACCACGCAGTGCAAGTCCTGGGAGCGCCCGTTTTGGCTGTTGGAAGAGAACTGCTACGAACGGGTGCCAAACTGGAGGCTACAGGCAACCGAGTCTGCAGCCTACCTCTCCCTACTGTTTGGACCGTTGGGGCAATCTCTTCCTCAGAGCTGCTACCACCACCTTCCTGTTCCTCACGCCATGTTGGGTCTTGGACCTCATCATCTCCACTACCCTCTTCCAACACCTGCTGCTGTTGGGTGGTCTGGCCAGCACCATGCTCAACAGAAACTGGCACCTGAGTCTCATCATCATCAGATGCGTTCTGCGGTGTACTGACCATCGGCACTGGCTCACCCGCCTCTTCAGATTCAGAGAGACACAGCTGTTGCGCATCACTGCATACTGCCTCTTCTTCACATTCCAGAATGCTGCTTGGCTGGGCCCCTGTTTGCAAGCCAACAGATTCTGAGAACAGAAGCAGAGACTCAGCTGGCTCATTTACAGAGCTCTCTGACTGCCTGGGCAATTTGGCAGGCGGTGAAGAGACAGATGGTTGTTCAACAGTGCTGTGGTCCTGAGAGGAGGTGGAAGCAATTGAAGTCGATGCATTGGCTGCCATCCAACCAACAACGGCTTCAATTTGTTCTTCCCGCAGCAGGGGGTTACGCTGAGCTCCTACAAAACTGCGCATAAAGGAACGCTCACGGGGAAAACTGGTGGATGCTGTGTCACTGGGTGCGGCAGCAGCAGGCACAGAATCCCCATGTCCTCTCCCTGCTGAAACTCCACGGCCACGACCACGTGCCTTACTCCCTGCCTTCTTCATCTTGGTAGATTGATAAAGAAAGTCAGAAAAGTTATAAGGCCTTTGTGTACTTCTATAGTGTTTGCAACCAATGTATTGTATACGGATGGAAGCGCGTCACACTAATAGATTAGATTTTTTTAAAATATAATGGAGCAGCACCAATTAGAGAAAAATTTGAAGGATGAGGCAGTGACACACGCTCAGCAGACTACAACCAGCAGTGGTTGAAGAACTAACTGGAGTGTAATCTGCACTCAAAAAATGAAAAGCTCACAGACTACAGTGAACACTGAAACACAACTGTTCACTAGCTGTAAAAGGCCCCTTTGTGTACTTCTATAGTGTTTGCAACCAATGTATTGTATACGGATGGAAGCGCGTCACACTAATAGATTAGATTTTTTTAAAATATAATGGAGCAGCACCAATTAGAGAAAAATTTGAAGGATGAGGCAGTGACACACGCTCAGCAGACTACAACCAGCAGTGGTTGAAGAACTAACTGGAGCATTATCTGCACTCAAAAAATGAAAAGCTCACAGACTACAGTGAACACTGAAACACAACTGTTCACTAGCTGTAAAAGGCCCCTTAGTGTACTTCTATAGTGTTTGCAACCAATGTATTGTATACGGATGGAAGCGCGTCACACTAATAGATTAGATTTTTGTAAAATATAATGGAGCAGCACCAATTAGCGAAAAATTTGAAGGATGAGGCAGTGACACACGCTCAGCAGACTACAACCAGCAGTGGTTGAAGAACTAACTGGAGCGTAATCTGTACTCAAAAAATGAAAAGCTCACAGACTACAGTGAACACTGAAACACAACTGTTCACTAGCTGTAAAAGGCCCCTTTCTGTACTGCTTTGTGTTTGCAACCAATGTATTGTATACGGATGGAAGCGCGTCACACTAATAGATCACTGTTAATTTCAATTGAATGGAGCTGCACCAATTCCACAAAATAAAAAAAAAAAAAAGAGTCAGTGAGTGACACGTGCAGATGCCTACAAACAGCGTTGGATGGAGAGCAAACTGCAGCGTCACCTGCACTCTCACACACACACCTTGCACAGCGCTGTTAAAACAACACTGCAAGGCAAAAGGAAGCTTTACACAGCGTTTGGTAAACTAGCCTGCCTAAAGCACAGTACACAAAATCGCAATCTCTAACTGTCCCTCAGAGTCAGCAGAGCAGCGTTCTGTCCCTAACTGAGTTCACAGCACAGTGGCGCTAAAATGGCGGCGGCGCCTTTTATAGTGCATTCTGACATAATTTCAGCAGCCAATCACAGCCATGCCATTAGTTAAGATGACCGCAGCAGTACAGGATGTGCCCACACTTCTTAGGATTCCTCATTGGCTGACTATAATCACATTGCCTCTCAAAGAATTATGGGAACTTCCGATTCCGGTATACGATATATGAAAAATATCGGAACTAAGTATCGGAATTCCGATACAGCTAATATCGGCCGATACCCGATACTTGCGGTATCGGAATGCTCAACACTAGTCCTTACGCTTTCTATGTATATCCTCAAAAGCATCAGCAGCATGGAGGACATTTTATAACATTACTGAGCAATGTTGCTGTGAATACTGCTGTGGGGTGTAATAAACTCTTGTTAGAAAGCAGCACAATCAATCTCTCTGCCTTTCTTAAGGGTATGCCACACTAAACAATATCGCTAACGGGATCGCTAAAAAACGTCACTATTTAGCGATCCCGTTAGCGATGTTGTTCAGTGCGGCAGCTTCCAGCGACGAGCTTCCTGCTGTGATCTCGCTCGTCGCTGGAATCGTTCCGGACCCTATTTCATCGCTGGCGCTCCCGCTGGGTAAGTATCTTATCGCTGTGTGGCACCTTTTCTTAGCGATTTAGCGGTACTTTTGTACCGCTAAAGTCGTTAAGAAGATCGCTAACGGCGATAGCGTCGTTAACTATATCGCTAAATGCGGCAGCATTTAGCGATATAGAAACAATCCCGCTAGCGATCTCATTAGTATGCAACGCTAACGAGATCGCTAGCGGGATTGTTTAGTGTGGCAGTACCTTTAATCTTCTTTAACCTCTATTCCCTCCTCTCACCACAGGCTTTGATAGCTAGTTGTCACTTGAACTCTCACTCTCTAGCCAGGAGTTGTCTTGACCAAGAACAATTTGAGCTTCTTTTTTCAGAGTAAATGATGAGTTCATTAGGCATGGGGAGTGAGGGTGGCAAAGTAGAGACTCAGACATGGAGAGAGAAGCAAACTTCTCTGATGAGATGTTACATAGTTTCTTATATTTGTTAGTATTGTTGATTCATACAGATTGTTGAACCGTCAGAAACCATTTAAAACATCACTCCAGCATTTTTTTATTTCAGCCATGGATTGGTGCTACTAATCTAAATTCCCTGTGTCTAGTTTTATACTTTCCAGCCGCTTTCTTATGTTCTTCTCATCACCGTTCCGGTCCTGCTCTGCCATCTTGCAACCACAATTTACGATTGTCAGAGGTAAGGGATGCAATGTAAGTCCTGTTCTGGCTCTCATGAACTTACATTAAATTATGACTTCTGGATCACTCAGCGAACACTGGCGCAATCCCGCATATCACAAACTGTTGGAGACTGAAAGGAGAGGTGGCGATAAAAGATCAAGACGGTGGCTGATAAGTATGAGGCCAGGGGCTGGGAACTTAGATTAGTAGCACCACTCCAGCACTGCAATAAAAAAGACGCTGATGTGGTGCTTTATTGCTTTGTATTGTCCAAACTATGAATTATAGATTTATAGATTATTGTTAAATTGTTCACATTTTACCTACAAAACACAGCTGCTGTGTCATGCATTATTTTGAGAGATGTATTGTAGAGAGTAGTTAGGACTCTGCTCTTCTTTATTTCTTGAGAGGCCAACACCTGTTTTTATTATTACATTAGAATGACAATATTGCAGCACTCATCAAAACAACTAAACCAATTTTTAGAATGTCAATAAGAATTACTGTTTACATTATTAGTTGTAATTTTTTTGAATGATTACATAATTGGAGACTTGTGGATTTCATATTTGACCCATGTAGGCAATGTAAAAACTATTATTAGCAATATAGGTCACCCTCCGCACTGACACTCAGCATGCCTCCTACATGCTTGGCTATGTAGCCCGAGTATCTAACATCTGTATGATTATTGTTTATTTGGAAATAATGTTTGATGTATCATTCAGTCTTTCAATCCGGGAGGTTTGGGATGGAATTATTTATTGTGTTTGGCGTTGGGTTAAAGGTTGCGGCCCTGTGACCTGTAGTTGAGTATGTGAATTCAGTTGTAGTTTTCTCTTCCTTCAAATAAATATTCCTGGAATAAGCCTTGCCCTCAGAACAATGCTCCATTATCTCAAGTGAAACAATCCTTTTGAAGATATTTCTTTCTTCTCGCTGCCTAACTGTGCTAGCTGTCACACTAAAGCTACTGATTAACTGTGACTTATTGGACCTTCACACAATGGAAGCTGTTTCTTAACCCCTGTAGATCTGAGTCCTATGCATGGGAAAGCCTTCTTCAGGTCTGAAAGGGTTACATCATGTTCTTTCAGGGTTTAAGAATATTTATTTATGTAAAGCTGAAGGAAGCCAAGTGTTTCCCTAGAATTGGTTCTACTTTGTACAAACATTTTTTCATGTGTGTACAAAGATAATCGGGAGGGGGTGTAAGCTGACAGATCTGGCAGAGTTTTGCCCACAATGCAAAATTCAGGTTCGATTACCATAATTCCTTAAAGAAGTGTTATTATAAAGTGTTACATATGCCAGCTAATGCTATTTCATGCTTCCTCTAAACATCTATCAATGATTCAGAAGCTTGGCAAAGATCCTCTAAGCTGGCTTTCCCAAACTATATATCTGATGCGTAAGTCGGTACGGTAAACATTCAATTATAAATAATGCTGGACAATGTAGTTCATCACATGCCAAAGACTCCCAGATCCAACTCTGAATATATTGTGTTGCGTATTTAGTTCTGCTTTTAACTGATTGCGTGATAACGCTAAGTAATTAGCCTTGCCATTAAAACGTTTTACAACTATTAACATTTAGTGATTTCTTATCACCTTCATTAAATCTCCTAACTTGGGAAACTCAAATAAGAGAAGCGAAACCCTTATTTGATATGACTGCCATGTCCCACCCATGTTCAGATTAATAATTAGTATGCTAAGTGCTCAATAGGATAAGTGGAACCTTTGCATTTCAATGACAGAAAGAAAAAAGCCCAAGGGGATTTAGTTATGTTCTGGTTTCGCCCCTTCTGTAGTTGGTGATCCTCAGAAGAAGTGGCAAGCTGCCATTGGCACTTTAGAAAAGTGTTTCAAACCACTGACAAGTATTAGAGAAATGTTGATGGATGTAAACAGCCTGCCTAAAGCAATAATACCTTTGTTCAGATCATCTGTATTCAAGCTTGCTTCTATGGATACAAGGATGTAAAGCCAACCTCTAACTGATGGAATAGATAGTAGGTGTTTAAAGACATGACAAGTTTATGGCTATGCTCATATGGAAATGTCTATAAATCTCATGCATTCACAAATCAAAGAACAAGTCATATACATTAGCACAGTATACATTCTAATTACTAGAAAGGTAAAAACTGATGCTAAGGTAGGGCAAATGGTGGTGTTAACATCAAGACTGGGAAAAGCAGATCACTTATTGACAGGTAAAGGCTGAGAAGTGGGAATCACATTTGAAAAGTATGTAACGTGTTAGAAATCTTATCTTGGACACACTATGCTCAAACGTGCAGGCAAATTTATGTGACCATGTCCTATTGTGACTATGGTGTTAAAATGGTTGTCCGGAATTAAACATGTTTTCTTACACCTCTCTAGTACACATGCAGGCTACTTTGTAGTATACTTGCCAATTGAAAAGTTCCTCAATTCTAAGTTCAGATTATGGATCAGGTGAAGCTACTTTCAGGACAGGATCTGACTTTTGCTGATACCCCTTTTATCTCTCCCATTATGTTTTTTCACAGAATTTGTGTCGGAATGTATGGGACGCCAGTTTTGTTATTCTAATACCCATGAAGCTTTTGAAGAATAGACACGCACATTGGGAAAGATGGCACACGATTCAGAAGACAAAGAAATGGTGCTGTAATACAGGACTGCTGGAAGGGTACAGTGGGAGCTACTGTACGAAACGTAGTGGGCATATTTTCAGAGGTGGGCTGGGCAGATACTGAGGATTCAGATTCCAGTCACTGAACTGTGGATATTATAGTAGCCCTAACTTTGACACATCCCTTTAATGGAAGTTCAAAATGTCACCCTAAATAAAGTTATGGATTTATCAATGGTTATTGTAGGTCAATTTTTACGCTACATTTGTGATTTCAGCTGCAGATGGAAGGAAGAGAGCCACAGTATTCATTACTGATGGGTAGGCGGAGCCCCAGATCAGGATGTTACCTCAGATCAAAAGAGTGATGACTGGCTGGCCCCTCCAGCTCGGGCTCCTCCTACTCAGCTCCAGTCTAAGATTTGAGGTCCAGAGGATGGTCGCTGCTAATGCAGCTCCTCAGAAGATTTTATTATTTTAATATTCGGACAGGAGACTTGGATCACTAGTTGGTCTAGAGGTCTCAGGGGTACCAGCGCTGCTGTACCCCAACCTCTCCCTTGGCGGATCTGTATTTACTCAAAGTCCCTGCAGAATCCTTGCCGGCCCTGGGGGATGAGGAGAGCTTCCCTGGCGGGACGCAAACCACACGTGCGGTCACTGCGTTCTTCGCCCTGGGGGGAAGCATGGGCACAGCGCCAGAAACCCCTGAGGGTCCCTGTGGCGCCTTGGCTGGTGAGTACTCCACACAAATTTTAATGATATAATTATGTGTGAGTGCTTTAGCGTCTGAATGAGCAGCGCTATTACTTGTGTCAGTATGCTTCAGCGCTGCTGTGACAGCGCTACTACATGTATGTCAGTATGCTTCAGCGCTGCTGTGACAGCGCTGTTACAAGTAGATGTGGTGATTTTTTGTCCGCAGGCAGATACCTGCAGGACAGAGAGGGAGCAGGAGCGGGGGAGTTCGCGCTCATTATTCGAGCTGGCGGGGGGCGTGGCCTAAATATTCCCGGTCTTCTGAGCAGGAAGACGCGCGCTCTGGCGTTTCTCCTGCGACCCCCTCACTGTGGCGGCCATTACTCAGGCTCCTGGGCTCCTCGGACCGCTCCTCTCCTCATAAGACACCACGGCCAGCTGGGTGAGTGCTGATTCCTCACCCCGCAGCGCAGCGATCGCTATCCTGCAGCTGCAGTCTCATCAGAGACATAAAAATTGGCTGGGGCTCACAAATATATATATATTGTGGTGAGTTTGCAATATTAACCCCTCTGAGGGTTATTTCTACCAGCTAAATTTGCTGACTGAATACTGCTGGGGTAACCCTGCTTGGTGGAGCGTTAACCCTTCAGCGTTTGAAAAAAAAAAAAAAAAAAAACCGCATAGTTTTTTGCTGGTATTACCGCTTTGACCTGCTCATACAGGTGAGACATGTCTGAACAGAGTTCAGATGCCGCGGATCACGTCCCAGTGCCATTGCGGCAATCAGATACGCAGACCTCCACAGCGTCTAGCGCTGCGGTCGACAGCGGTGGAAAATTGGATGATATCGCTCGATCGATTAATAACTTGTCTGACCTTTTAGGTCAATATGTGTCTGCTAATTCCTCTCAGAGGAAGCGACGCAGGCCGTTACCGGCCTCTACACGGAGCGAGTCAGATGTATCTGATATTGGGCAGAGTTCCCCTTTAAATTCGGATGGAGAAATATCCGATTCAGATGCGGACGAGCCGCAGGGGCGTTCCTCTATGGCGAAGCGTACGGAGGCATTAATTGAAGCCATGAGAGATATACTACAGTTACCGGAGGAGGTAACTAGTCGTCCTGGTAAATCAGCACGCATGTTCCAGGAGTCCCGTGCTTCGCGCACAACATTGCCAGCTCTGGATGAGCTTAATGGTGTAATAGAGGAGGAACGTCTATGTCCAGATAAGCGTTTTCATGGAACGCATTTCTTTGATACACTTTATCCTTGCTCTGCGGAGTTAAAGGCTAATTGGACTTCTGCTCCTGAAGTGGATGTGTCTTTGTCTCAGCTTAGTAAATCCTCTCTACTCCCTATTAAGGGAAAAGCGAGCTTACAGGAGCCTTTGGATAGAAAGGCAGAATTGGCGGCAAAAGCAAGCTATGAGGCTGCGGGTCATGGATTTCGAGCAGTGCTAGGATCCATGTGTGCTGCTAGAGCTTCTCTAAGCTGGTTGGCACGTCTGAAGACGGAGTTGCAAAATGAATCTCCGTTATCTGAGATACGGGAAACTTGTGAATGGTTAGAAACGGCAGCCTGTTATATCTTTGATGCCGGTCTGGATACGGCATCTCTGCTGGCCAAAGCGCAAGCTTCAGCGGTCACAGTCAGAAGAGCTTTATGGCTCAGACAGTGGGCCGGGGACGCAGTTTCCAAACAAGGGTTGTTGGCCTTACCTTACAAGGGTGGCCATCTTTTTGGATCCGACCTCACAGAGCTGATTTCCAAGGCTAAGGCGAAGGAATCAGCATTACCACAGCGAAGGGCCATGGCCTCGGTGTCCAGTAAGCCTGGTGTCTATAGTGGTCGGCGGTCCTTTCGGGGCCGAGGACGATCTAGTCACTCCTCGTGGGGATCGGGTCGTCCTTCTTTCTCAGGAAAGAAATCCTCTCAGAAAACTCGTACTCCCTGGAAGCAGAGTTTCCGCCAGGACAAGCGGGAACTTGACAAGAAACCCGCAAAGTCGGATTGACGCCAGGGGTCCACTCGAGGATTCTCGAGTGGGGGGTCGCCTGCTTCTTTTCAAGGAGACTTGGATGGCTCGCGTTCCAGATTCCTGGGTAACGCGGATAGTGTCGGCAGGCTATTTCATAGAGTTTGCTTCTCAACCCCCAAATGTTTTTTGTCAATCTCACGTTCCGTCGGAACCCGAGCTTGTTGTCGCTCTACAGCGAGAGGTCGAATCTCTACTACAAAAGGGTGTAGTGATACCGGTTCCGTCAGAGGACCGAGGGAAAGGTTTTTATTCCAACCTTTTTATAGTTCCCAAAAAGGAGAACAAATTTCGCCCGATTCTGGATCTCAAGCGATTAAACCGGCATGTCCATGCCCGGAAATTTCGCATGGAGTCGCTTCGTTCCGTTGTGGCAGCTCTGTCACAGAACGATTTTCTGGTGTCAATCGACATTCGCGACGCCTATTTGCATATTCCCATCGGAAAGGCTCATCAGCGCTTTCTTCGATTTGCCATAGGTCAGAATCATTACCAGTTCGTGGCTCTGCCGTTCGGCTTAGCCTCAGTGCCAAGGGTCTTTACAAAAATTCTGGCGCCCCTCATGGCAATCCTTCGAAGGCAGGGGATTACGATTCTCCCTTATCTGGACGATCTTTTGATCATGGCTTCCTCGGAGGAGGAGGCGTTGACGGCTCGGGATTTGTCTCTTCAGTTTCTGAAGGACTTCGGTTGGCTGGTCAATTGGGAGAAGTCGTCCCTGGAACCATCGAGGACAATCCTCTTTTTGGGAATGCATCTCGACACGTTTCGGTCGGTAGTTTCCCTACCACCAGACAAACAGTCATGTCTTCTTCGACATGTACAGATTATGAAATCCTCAACGGCAATGTCCCTACGGAAGTGTATGCGTCTTCTGGGACTGATGGTGGCGTCCATGGAGGCAATTCCTTTTGCCCAGTTCCATTCCAGGACTCTCCAAAGGTTCATCTTGAGTCGATGGAACCAGTCGCAATCGCTGGATTGCAGTGTCACCATTTCTCGCGCGGTGCGGGATTCTCTAGAATGGTGGTTACGTCCAGGGGCATTCTCCCTGGGGAAGTCTTTCCTCCCTCCGAAGTGGTCAGTCATAACCACCGATGCCAGCCTGACGGGCTGGGGGGTGTTTGGAACAATCTCTGGATTCAGGGGTATGGTCATCGGAAGAGTCTTTTCTTCCGATCAACATCCTGGAATTGAGGGCGATTTTCCTTTGCCTCCAACATTGGACGGTCCCTTTGAGCGGTCTGCCAGTCCGAGTGCAGACAGACAATGCGACGGCTGTCGCATATATCAATCACCAAGGTGGGACAAGGAGTTCCAGACTCATGGTAGAGGTGTCCCGAATTCTGATTTGGGCAGAGGCCAGTGTACCAGCCATTTCGGCGATTCACATTCCAGGGGTTCAGAATATTACAGCGGACTTTCTCAGTCGCAGAAGGATGGATCCCGGGGAATGGAGCCTTCACCCGGAAGTTTTTGCTCTACTGTGCTCTCGCTGGGGAACCCCCCAAGTGGATTTGATGGCATCCAGGTCCAATGCCAAGTTACCGACATTCATGTCCAGGTACAAGGACCCGAAGGCGGTGGCGGTGGATGCTCTAGTGGCTCAGTGGGATCAGTTCGAGCTGATTTACGTATTCCCGCCGATATCCTTACTTCCTCTAGTACTGCGTCGGATCAGACTAGAGAGAATTTCAGCTATTTTGATAGCTCCAGACTGGCCAAGAAGGGTGTGGTTCTCGACAATAATGTCGCTGTTGGCGGCACCTCCTTTTCCACTCCCTCTTCAACCGGACTTGTTGACTCAGGGGCCCGTTTGTCATCCGGACTTGATGTCCCTGCGTTTGACGGCGTGGCTCTTGAGACCGAAATCTTGACCCGTAGAGGTTTCTCAGCCGAAGTTATTGCTACCCTTCGTGCTGCAAGATGTCCAGCTACTACTAGGATTTACCACAAAATTTGGGAAACCTTCTTTTCGTGGTGTTTGGGGTCCTCTCGGAACCCGAGAAAATTTTCCATTCCCAACCTGTTGGCTTTTCTGCAGCATGGGCTAGACAAGGGTTTGGCAGTCAGCACTCTGAAAGGTCAGATTTCTGCTCTGTCTTTATTGTTCCGGAGAACCATTGCTTCAAATAGAGACGTGCTCTCCTTTTTCCGAGGTATATCTCGTAAGTTTCCGCCGCGGAAGGCTCCCGTGTCTCCTTGGCGGCTCAACCTTGTTTTGGAGGCTCTTCAGCATAAACCTTTTGAGCCTATGGTTTCTGCTAGCCTTTCTTTACTTTCTTGGAAGGTGGCTTTCCTTGTTGCAGTCACTTCTTTGAGGAGAGTTTCTGAGTTGGCAGCTCTTTCTTGTTCGCCTCCTTTTCTGGAGTTTTTTCGGATCGTGTAGTGCTTCGCACTCGGGGTGATTTTTTGCCTAAAGTGGTGTCACAATTTCATGTTAACCAGATATTGTGTTGCCTTCACTCTGTCGGATCCGAAGAATGCGAAAGAGCGAGATTTACACACATTGGATTTTGTGCGGGCCTTGAAGTTTTATCTATCTTTACTCAAGGTTTCGTAAGACGGACTCCCTGTTTGTGGTTCCAGCAGGTCGTCGGCGTGGTCAACGAGCTTCCAAGGATTCTATAGCTCGTTGGATCGCGTCAGCTATTTTGAGATTACCGTCTTCGGGGTGAATCTTGCCCGATTAAGATTCGAGCCATTCTACGAGAGCTGTGGCCTCATCGTGGGCTTTTCATCAAGGTGCCTCGGCAGTGCAGCTCGCCGAGCGGCAACTTGGCGCTCTGTCCACAACGTTTACAAAGTTTTATAAAGTGGACGTCAGTGCTTCCGCTGATGCAGCCCTCGACGTAGGGTCTTGCAGGCAGCTGTAGTTTGAAGTTCTGGATGAATTGTGTTTAGCGCTGGTTGCGCTTTGTTGTTAAGGTGTTGGGTTTCTGCCTTTTGTTGGTTTTTCCCACCCTTATTTTTGAACTGCTTTGGGACGTCCCATCAGTAATGAATACTGTGGCTCTCTTCCTTCCATCTGCAGCTGAAACACGGATTTTGGTAAGAACTTACCTGTAAAATCCTTTTCAGCGAAGGAAGGAAGAGAGACACAGCACCCTCCCAAGGCAGAAGTGTGTTGATGTTTTCAGATGCAGCGCGACCCTTATCTGATAGCGATTATCTGGGCTGAGGTCAGCGCGCTAGGCTCTGTTCCAGCATCGCCAGCTCATCGCAGTAGTCAGGTTCCGTGAGTAGTACCTGGAACTCTGTGGTTTTTGGCTTTCTTGCATGCATAACCTGTATTCTTGTGTTTTTTCTCTGAAGTTCCTTCAAGAAGGGGTTATGTTGCTCCGCTGGTGATCTTGGCTCTTTTCCTAAAAGCTTTGGTACGACTGGAGTGAGTAGGAGAGCCCGAGCTGGAGGGGCAGCCAGTATCACTCTTTTGATCTGAGGTAACTTCTGATCTGGGGCTCCGCCTACCCATCAGTAATGAATACTGTGTCTCTCTTCCTTCCTTCGCTGAAAAAGGATTTTACAGGTAAGTTCTTACCAAAATCGTGTTTTACTGATCTTGGACAACTCATTTAAAGGGATTGTGCATCAAACTATGACATGTAAATTCGGATTTTTAACTAAGTGTATATATATTGTAAGCTTTTCAGGGGATATAGCTCTGGGATTGCCGTCCGGGTAGACGGAGTGGCACGGAAAACAGTTCATTCACAGACAGCAGTTCTGGTAAAAATGGCCGCAACCAGTTTTTATTAAAGTCTACAGCAAAAAACACAATCAAAACCAAATCATAAACACAAGACCTGGGCTTGTTCAGCCACTTACTACACTTAGATAGATTTCCTATCTACCTGGGACCAGACTTAACGCTGGGCCAAAACAACACATATGTTTCAGCATTTACCAGCATGGAGTTTCACAGAGTCTCCTCCTGTTTCTGAAGGCACTTCAACGTCCAGATTGAGAGAGTCCCTCCTATTCAGCAGCTATCCGCATGGATTCTCACAGAGACTACTCCTGTGTTCGGGGTACATCGAGCGCCCAGACTGAGACAGTCATACTCCTGGAGACTCCTTCTTGTGCCTGGACTCCTTGTCCAGACTAAGCGAGCTCTCTGTCTGTGTTCGCAGACACCTACTTCTGTTCTCCTAATTAACAGCTGAGTGGTTTTCAGGCCTGAGCTGCAAGTGTGTACTGAATGTAAGGTGTAGTGACCTTTCTCTACCACTAGGTTTACAAAGCCATACATTTCCCTTATACCAGTCAGCAAAGTATCTAGGTGAAATGTACACCCCATTCAACACACATACTCTCACTGTCTCACATATCCCCCCCCTTTTTCCAGACCGGAGGGCTGGTCATCCAGACCGGAGGGTGGTCAACAATCAAAAAGAGACAGTGAACTCTGGACCAGTCATGGCCCTCATCAGCTTCATCTTCACTACTGTCATCTGTATCTTCACCTGAGCCATAGCCAACATCAGCTTTCTCTTCATCTGAAGCATCCGCACTACCTGTACCCTCCCCGGCCTATGCTCTCTGTGGGCCTCGGGTATCCTGCACGGTTTCATCTTGACCTTAGGGCCGGGCTCAGTTTCGATATAGTGCCTGGCCAGAAAAGTACGACCCGGCACATCAGAACACTTCTGCTGACTCTTCCTCAGAACCTCACGTACCTCCTGTCCTTGGTGCACTGACCATGTGTCACCAACTATCAAGAAGGTATAAGGGGTTTTTTCACTTTTCTCTAGTTCCCTTGAACCCTCTTTAGCACATCTATTTTCTTGAATATCGGTTGACTCATAAAGTCTATTTCACATACCTTAAGCTCCTCTGCCATGGTCTCTGACCATTTTAAGCTACATGTTCAAATGATTGGCACTGTAGAAGGAGCTGATCGTTTTTCTTTGCAGTACACATAATTCATCCGCTAAGTCTCCAGCTGAATTGTAATGTTCTACCGTGACAACAGCATTCTTATATAGAGCCTTAGACTTATTGAGCAGCATTTGCTCTTGCAACGAGAGATTCCCTGTATCCTTCCTTTTACTTCATTGACCTTCTCACGAAGATGCTCATGGCTTTCATCACACTCCTTCATCACAGTTTGGAGTTTTTTTCTGAGAAGTCATCAATTCATCTGGTACCTGTTGGACGTCTTTTATGTCTTCGGCCCTTCTTCAGGCTCTTCTGGTAGAACATGCTCAGAAGCCTACCGTCAGTCTTACATTCTACCTCTTCAGTCACATCATTATGGTCTCCAATATTTCCATTTATTCCGGCTTTCAAGTTCTCCTTGATAGCTGCATCTGTATACTCAGAACCCGCGGATTTTCTCTCTTCCACCACGTTCTGCATCCCATCTGAGCTCCCGTGTGTCTGCAGCGGCAACTGAGTGACACATCGCTTTTCCCATTTGTTGGACGTGGCTCGATGTAGACTCCATGAAAGTGCGCTTGAGCTCACCAACGCCAGCCTGATGTCTCAAAATCTCATCTTTGTGACTTATCCAGTCCTTGGTGTCACTCGGAACACGTGGGGCTCCGGGCGCCGAACTTCCAGCCTGAGCTTCACGAGTTGCAGCTACTGATCCGAACGTAACCCGTCCACGCCGCTGTCTTCGGCAGAAACAGATTCCTGGGACAGAGTCAGTCCCCATATCTTCAGTCTTGTTCCTCACAGCTTCACTTGAGACCTCAGCTTCTGATGAGGCATCTGGCTTGGTGACTACCACTTCTATGGCTTTTTCCACCTCTGCAGCATCTCCCTCAGAGTCCTTGGCACGATACAGATCCACACCATACCTTGGTAACTTCACATTTCCAACAGCATCTACTTGGGCTGTGTTCAGTTTCAGAGTCCTGCCTTTAAGCTCAGCTCTCTCCTTTCACCCTAGTCTCCGCCAGGGAACGGCCAACTGTAAAACATCTTCAGATGCCATCTTCTGTCCGGCTGTAAGGTCAGCATCAGCCTTCCTCTCAGGGCTCTAACTCCTTGTACATGCCTTCCTCATTTGCATGGTTGTTGATTGTCATGATGATTCACTATCACTACCACTATCCTGTCTGACCCCTTTTTCTCAGCCACATTGGCTCACTTTCAGGGTTATACACTTCATTTTCATTCACATCCTGCTCACTGTCAGGGTTATACAATTCATTCTCATTCACATCCTGCTCACTTTCAGGGGGTTTATACACTTCATTTTCATTCACATCTGCTCACTGTCAGGGTTATACAATTCATTCTCATTCACATTTGATCTGGAACTTAGTTAAAATGTCATCCACAACATACCTTCACCCTCTGGTCCCTGGTTTCCCTCAGGTGGTCCTCAAGTATGTAACTATGTGACAACCCCAGCACTTACTTCCATATAGCTCGGTTAGGAGCTGGCTCACGACCTCTCCCGGACTTCAGTGTCCTAAGCAACAGGTGAGTGTTTATGGCAACAGGAGGAATCT
>JARQOD010000001.1:678494174-678619174 GCA_033576555.1 Oophaga sylvatica
TTTTGAGCTACACTAGCTCTTAATCGTGAATTTTCATTCTCTTACAGTGCCTGAGCGCAGCTGATTCTGCTGGAAGCCGAATTCTGCAACAGGTTGAAAGTGGCAATTTGTATTTTGATCAAAGCTGTTCTTTGTAGCTGGCCATTTAACTTAGAGCTTGTACAGGGTTGTAATAAGAGCATGTATCTGAGTTTTATACAGTCTTTATATGATAACTATAGAAATATATTGGTACCTCTGTGTGACTTTACATAGATATTTTATCAGTTTGATTCATGAGGAAAAGAACAGAAGTAGTGTTTTTATAGGGAAAAAAATACAAATGTATTATTAAGATTGCTATTCATTTATAATACGTTGTCTAATACTAGTATTCGAAGGCAACATTCCAACAGCTCTAAGTGCTTTTTTTTCAGCCATACTTTGTGTTGCTCTACATTTATCATATTTCTCTATGACAAGAGGCTTATCATTCCATAGATAATACCATAGAAACATATTTTCTGTTTTAACATTAGTTCTCTAGTGTAATTAGCTTTCATATAGTAACCAGGAATCAACTTTTATCTTATTTGTGTCATTATATACGTAGGTCATGGCTTTGTCAGTTTTACGCA
Source organism: Oophaga sylvatica (assembly GCA_033576555.1). Taxonomy (NCBI): domain Eukaryota; kingdom Metazoa; phylum Chordata; class Amphibia; order Anura; family Dendrobatidae; genus Oophaga; species Oophaga sylvatica. The sequence continues at coordinate 678,494,792 of JARQOD010000001.1, forward strand.
ATGTCTTTATTGGAGTATAAACATGTAGCTAGGATAGCTATAAATAATGGATATAAAATGTTGCTAAGTTGCTATTATCAAAGGGTAATTTACTTAATTATATGACTGCATTAAGTTGTGAAAAGTGCCAAAGGAAGAGAGGACAGCTGCTTCTGACAAAACATGTGAGCAATAGCATGGGGGTGTAACTCAATATATACTGTAAATAGGCAGAACTACTTCCTCTGCAGTAATTGGAGATAAATCACTATACTTCACTCAGCAAGAATAAACATATCTGGAGTGACTCAGTGTATTTGTGGCCTAACCCTTCTTATCCGTTGTTCAAGGATTATAATAGCAAAGGTGAGGCCTAAAACCTGAATATGTGTCTATATAATACATTTCCATAATATATATTAGCGGTGAAGTGCAACAGGGCAAATATTTATGAAGCCAATCCAACTAATGAGTACACTTGTAACTGATCATTCTATTTGAACTAATACTATTAACTGACGTATTAGTGCTCAAAGCTGTGAAGAAAATTTTTTTCACCAACTTCCCTCACTCTTGATCTCTCTGTTTCTTCCTGCTGAGCTGCCTCGAAGGCAGATTGAGGGGAAGGTGGCGGTCCGGTGGGAGCAGACCCCGCTGTTGGAATAATGCATATTGATTTGTATGTATTGCAACAACTACTACTGTACTGTTTGATATGTTGTGCATATTGTGAGGTTGTTAACAAAGTTTTGTAAAAAAAAAAAACCCTCACTCACAGACAGGATGCCTCCTCCTTCTCTTCCTGTGTTGTTGTAATGTTTTTCATGCTGCAGCCATAACAGATATCAGGCTGATCACATTTCATGCTGTGTTGTAAGCTGTCTATACTGGATGTGAATAAATCTACATTCTCTGTTGCTGACTCCGAATGTTACGCTGGTTAATCCGCTGCTAACACCCGCAATGAGAACCCCCATTGCCTGCCTCCACATTTCTGTTGTCCCCCCAACATGAGGCTCGGTAGTCATTAGGTCATATCGATAGGTACTCAAATACCAACAGTAGTACATGTAAAAAGAAAAACACATTGAGGGAGATTCATTAAGCTAAGTATGTTGCAATATTTGGTTACCTTGCATTAAAAAACTAACATGACTTACGTGACATTGGTTTTGTATTTTAGGAACTTTTTCCAGAATAGTGAAGTGTTGTGGCTAACTGAAATGGATGTAGTCCACGGTACAACAACGTACACCAAAATTTGGCACAATGGACTCTAACTAATAGTTAACAGTCTTAAATTGTTCATTAGGTTTGGGTTATCTTGGTCAATTATGGATATCTATGTAGAAATTTTGGTCATAATCCAATTGAAAGCAACATAATGTAGTAATGAAAGCGCTGTGGAATTAATGGCGCTATATAGATGTGTAAAATTTAAAATAAATAAATGCACAGAGAGACTAATGATAATACCCACAGCGCTTGCATCACCATTTCAATTTCCTTTTTTTTTTTAAAGTAGCTTTTATTTTTTTAGGCTATTGTTATTCATTTACAAATTTTTTACCCAGTCTTTAAAATGGTACACGACAGTCATTAACTTTGCACAAAATATCTCCAACCTTTTTTTTGCCCCAAAATTTCAGACATACAGTATATAAATCACTACAGAGGGAACCTGGAGTAAAAGTGTACCAAAATGATGTGACCTTTTAAAATGCTGCAATTGATGAATCAGAAGAAAACCTCTGGACACCCCAATCCCTGTCCACAATGATAATGGTAAAAAAATGTAAAAAAGTGTAAAAAATAAGTTACGTATGTACCTGGCACTTGTCCCATTGGTGTTAGGAGGTGAAACGGAGTAGCATGCCTCTACCCCGACGCGTGTTTTGTACAGCTTCTTCTGGGCAGAGGGACGCTGCTACAAAATGCGTATCGGAGCAGAGGGACACTACACAGTTTAACCTCCTAACACCAGCAGGACAAGTGTCAGATATATACTTTCCTTATTTTTTACATTTTATATATCAACTCTTTTGACTCTAGGGATCTTCAAAGATCATACAGATCACATCACCGTAGCAATATAAAGCCCTTGATATGCTGCATGATACAAGGAGTTGCAGAGAGTCCCTGTTTACATGCAATATAATACAAAGACCTTGGCATGATGCATGATTTATGTGGTTACATAGAGTAATTGTTTGCATGTAATATAACACAACGCCCTTGGCATGCTGCATGATGTATGTGGTTACATAGAGTCACGGTTTACATGTAATATAACATAAAGCCCTCGGTATGGTACATGATGCATGTGGCTGTATAGAGTCACTGTTCAAAAGTGCAAGTGCACTTTAGCACAACAGTCACCTTAATACATATAATATTCATTTGTTGGAGCTATTTGAAGAAAGACTATGCACTTTAATACAACATATGCGACATTCATTTATCAGATTGATATATTTTCATAAAGGGAAAAAAGTTACAGTAACCCTGCACAATTTTTTATGTATCTTACTGACGTTATACTTTGTAGGGTTGTGTTTAGCATACAATAATATAATTCACAAATTGGAGGAAATATCATTCCAATGCAGAATCCTCTGAATAATATATAGAAGGATATATTTATGCTAAGGACTTTGCTTTTTTTACCTCTGTTTTACTGCGGTATTAAAATTTACAATAGTACTGCTTATACTATATGCTCAATACAACACTGTACCCTAAAACGTTTGTATTCTCAGTTTGTGAATGTATTGGTATTTATGTATGATCCTGTTGTCCTGGTATTTACATTGGAGTAAGTGTCCCTCCACTTCAGCACCTTTTTTTGAATTTTAGTTGCTTTTAATTATACTTTAATAAAGATATTTATTAAAATATTTTTGCCCTACTTTGGCATTATTGGGTCATACAATAACCCAGCCAGTGTGTACGATTCAAGTTCACCATGGTGTTAAACAGCTGATATAAATGAGCCTGGATGGTCAGGTAAAAACCTCATTTGTATAATTAAGTCACCTCCTCTGTCAACATGCTACAGCTGACTTTACTTGTATTTCTAAACCCCTACTGTTTGGAATACCAGACACATGGAATACTTAGCACCAATCTGTAAATACAGCAGATGATGTCTAGATGCCTTTTAAGTGTTTGCTAGCAATTGTTACCTCCTATTTACATTACCACAGTCAAACAACTGGTCTGTGTTCTTCTAACAGGAAATGCAGGAAATGATTATTTTCTATACATGACTTCAAGGAGTTGTTCAGAATGAGAAAAAAGGATTTTGATTTATTTTTTCAGAAACTGCATCACTCATTTCCATGGCCTGTGTCCAGCAAGGTATCTAATCACTACTCAAGTGAATGGGACAGCCTAGACATAGACCTTAGGGTCCCGTCACACATAGCGACTCACCAGCGATCCCGACAACGATATGCACTTGTCAGGATCACTGGTGTGTCACTACATGATCGCTGGTGAGCTGCCAAACAGGCAGCTCTCAGCAGCGATCAGGACAGCGACTATGCGGGTAACAAGCGACGCACGTTGCTTAGTTACCCGCAGTGTACGTTAGATACCAGTGCGCTGGTGCAGGTAGCTGGTAACCAAGGTACACAACGGGTTTCCAGGAGCCGCTCGGCGCTTAGTAATCCTCTGTGTACCTTGGTTACCAGCTCCCCTGTACAAGCGCGCTGGTATCTAACATACACATCGGGTTTCCAGGCGCCACCCGGCGCCTGGAAACCCGATGTTTACCTTGGTTACCAGCTCCAGCTTGCTTATCGCTAGTCTCCCGCCTGTCACATGCAGCGATGCGTGCTGGCCAGCGGGAGACCAGCGATCAAAAAATGGTCCAGGACATTCAGCGACGATCAGCGACACCCAGCAGGGGGCTGATCGTCGCTGAGTGTCACACTAAGCTAGATCGCTGGCTAGGTCGCTGCTACGTCACAAAATTGGTGACGTTTCAGCGATCTCGCTAGCGATCTCGCTATGTGTAATGGGACCTTTAGTTGGTTGTTTACACATCATTACAACCTTAAGAGATACCACTAATAATTTTATTTATATATGTAAGCTTAACATTTTGAAAGCATAAAGGTTCCCAGGACACGTGGATTGGTTACAAATATAAGAGATATGGTGGCCCGAATATAGTGATAGTAAATTAATGCAAAGTGATCTGTCTTCAGACCATGTTGCCCTATTTAAGAACAGCATATTATTTAGACAGGTTTATTCCCATGTTGGTCCAAAGGCTCAAAAATAAGAATTGCAAAAAAATACAGTGGACTCAGTTTTTTGTAGGACTGTCGTGACAAGTGTCAGTTTTAAATCTCAGAGATTTGGTACTAGGTAAAAAGAGAATCTGTCAGCAGGATTTTTGCTAGTACCGACTTTGCCATATTGGCACTGTAATCCTGATTACCTGTGTTGAAGAAATCCATTTTGTTTTTTTTTATGTTATCACTGTTCAAGTATTCTTGCAATGATATATTCTTGCATTGGGACGGGACAGTGGGTAGGGTCTTATCTTGATGATCTGGTCACTTTGTCTGCCTCCTGTGTTTGAATGTCAGGTCATTAATCCATCAGTGACCTGACTCCTATTTTAAATATTGCGCCGGCGCCTACATAAGGTCTCAATTAAAATGTTGTAGGTGCATGTGCTGTTTTCAAACAAAAATTAAAATAGGAAGAGAAAGGTAGGTACATGTCAAAAGAGCCAGCACCTTCAACAGGGTGGTGTATGGATGTCAAATTTGACAAGTAATACAGATGTACAAAAAATTTTTTTGACACATGCAAACTTTGTGAGGTAAACAGGAACAGTTAGTTGTCTGGATTTTAGGTGACTTTTTTGTATGTTAAATAAATCATTCTCCTTTCACAAAAACAGTTGTACAAGAAAAGCAGAAACCCAGTAAAGTTTCTTGTGATAAGCAAGACATGTCTGTGATGTCAGATTTTCTTTTCTGTTTCTTCTGTGTTTTCTGTCTTCATCCTGCTTTCTAATGCATTAAAAATGAAGACAGTGGCAAATGACATTTGGGCAGCTACTCTATAGCACTAGTATACAGCTTTCTACCATGGAAATGGGGCCACCAGAGCTTACCTGAGTGAGCGCAGTACTTAACCCCTTCATGACTCAGCCTATTTTGACCTTAATGACATGGCCATTTTTTGCAATTCTGACCACTGTCCATTTCTGAGGTAATAACTCAGGAACGCTTCAACGGATCTTCGCGATTTTGAGAATGTTTTTTCGTGACATATTTGGCTTCATGAAAGTGGTAAGTTTAGGTTGATAATTATTGCATTTATTTGTGAAAAAAAACAGAAATTTGGTGACAATTTTGAAAATTTTGCAATTTTCACATTTTTAATTTTTATTCTGTTAAACCAGAGAGTTATGTGACACAAAATAGTTAATAAATAACATTTCCCATATGTCTAATTTACATCAGTACAATTTTGGAACCAAAATTTTTTTTTGTTAGGAAGTTATAAGGGTTAAAAGTTGACCAGTGATTTCTCATTTTTACAACAAAATTTACAAAACCATTTTTTCTAGGGATCACCTCACATTTGAAGGGGTCTAAATGGCAGAAAATACCCAAAAGTGACACCATTCTAAAAACTGCACCCCTCAAGCTACTCAAAACTACATTCAAGAAGATTATCAATCCTTCAGGTGTTTCACAGGAACTAAAGCAACGTGGAAGGAAAAAATGGACATTTTAATTTTTCCAACAAAAATTTTCTTTTAGCATCAATTTATTCATTTTCACATGGGCAACAGGATAAGATGGATCCTAAAATTAAAATACCTCATATGTGGTTATAAACCACTGTTTGGGCGCACGGCAGGGCTCAGAAGGGAAGGAGCGCCATTTGACTTTTTGAATGGAAATTTAGCTCCAATTATAAGCGGTTACCATGTCACATTTGGAGAGTCCCTGTGTGCCTAAGCATTGGAGCACCCCCACAAGTGACCCCATTTTGGAAACTAGACCCCCCAAGGAACTTATCTAGATGCATAGTGAGCACTTTCAACTCCCAGGTACTTCACAAATTGATCCGTAAAAATGAAAAAGTACTTTTTTTCACAAAAATTTCTTTTAGCCTCAATTTTTTCATTTTCACATGGGCAACAGGATAAAAAGGATCCTAAAATTTGTTGGGCAATTTCTCCTGAGTACACAGATACCTCATATGTAGTCATAAATCACTGTTTGGGCGCATGGCAGGGCTCGGAAGGGAAGGAGCGCCATTTGACTTTTTGAATGGAAAATTAGCTCCAATCGTTAGCGGACACCATGTCTCGTATGGAGAGCTCCTGTGTGCCTAAACATTGGAGCTCCCCCACAAGTGACCACATTTTGGAAACTAAACCCCCCAAGGAACTTATCTTGATGTGTGGTGAGCACTCTGAACCCCCAAGTGCTTCACAGAAGTTTATAACACAGAGCCGTGAAAATAAAAAATCATTTTTTTTCCGCAAAAATAATTTTTAGCCAATTTTTTATTTTCTCAAGGGTAACATAAGAAATTAGACCCGCAAAATAGTTGTGCAATTTTTCCTGAGTACATTAATACCCCAAATGTTGGGGTAAACCACTGTTTGGGCACATCTCGGGGCTTGGAAGGTAGAGATAACCGTTTGACTTTTTGAACTCAAAATTGGCTGGAATCAATGGTGGCGCCATGTCATGTTTGGAGACCCCTAATGTGCTTAAACAGTGGAAACCCCTCAATTCTAACTTGAACCCTAATGCCAACACACCCCTAACCACAACCCTAACCCCAACACACCACTAACCCTAATCCCAACCCTAACCATAAGCCTAACCCTAATCTCAACCCTAACCCTAATCTTAACCCTAATCTCAACCCTAACCATAACCCTAGCCTCAACACACCCCTAACCCTAATCCTAACCCTAACCATAACCCTAACCACAAGCCTAACCCTAATCCCAACCCTAACCCCAACACACCCCTAACCCTAATCTTAACCCTAATCCCAACTCTAACCCTAATTCCAACCCTAACCCTAATTCCAACCCTGACCCTAATTCCAACTCTGACCCTAATTCTAATTCTAACCCTAACCCTAAGGGTGTGTTTCCACGGTCAGGAAACACTCAGCAATTGCTGCGTGTTTGACGCTGTGTGCTGGCGCAGCGTCAAGCACGCAGCATCCAGATGTTACAGCATAGTGGAGAGGATTTCAAGAAATCCCATCTCCACTATGCATAAAAACACGCAGACCTGCGTTAACGGACGTGCGGCGCGTCTTTTTAGATCGCAACATGTCCTATTCCCTTGCGGCGACGCTCCGTCGCCACAAGGGAAATAACACAGGCCTGTGTAGCGCTGTGGTCATTCCGGATGTGTTCAATGAACACATCCGGATTGACCGCGCGTTCACTAGAGGGTGGGGTTTTCCCGCTCCGTCCAAAGAGCTGTGTTTCCTGATCATGGAAACACAGCCTAATTCTAACCCTAACCCTAATGGAAAAATAAAAATAAATATATTTTCTTTATTTTATTATTTGTCCCTACCTATGGGGACGATAAAGGGGGGTATTTACTATTTTTTTTTAATTTTTATCACTGTGATAGAGTCTGTCACAGTAATCAAAATTTCCCTGAATGAATGAATCTGCCAGCTGGCAGATTCGGCGGGCGCACTGCGCATGCGCCCACCATTTTGGAAGATGGCGTCGCCCTAATCGATGACGGAGGGACACAGGGAGGGATGCCGGGACTCGGAAGGTACCGGGGGGAGAGGGGGAGATCGGAAGGCAGGGGGGAGGGAAGAGGAGGAAGAGCAGATGCTGATGGCGGATGCAGATCACGCCGTCAATCGGTGGCGGGTCAGATTACTGTCTCCAGCCATGACCAATGATATTTAAGCATCGGCCATGGTTGGATTGTAATATTTCACCAAGTTTCATTGGTGAAATATTACAATCACTCTGATTGGCTGTTTCATTTTCAACAGCCAATCAGAGCGATCGTAGCCCCGGGGGGGGTGTTATGATTTGGTAGCTGAGGAGAGCAGGCAAAAATGGCAATACACCAGAGAGGTTGGAATCTACTGGATTGCAGTACCCTGACTAACCACCACAACTAAAGGCAGCCGTGGAGCGTTCCTACGTTGGTCCTAGACGCCTCGTCACAGAGCAAACGTTGGGGCCCAATCTTCCTAGACAAATAAGGATAGGAAGGACACTTACTGCAATCCAAAAAACCCTAAAAAATACCAACTCTACTAATTGCAAAAACACCTGAGATCACACGACCTCTACCACCTAAATTAGTTCTCTGGTGTAACAAAACAAAGCCGCAGCCACTTAAAAAACTGGAAAAGGCAAATGAACAAATAACAGTGGCTCCAGAAGAACTGAGAGGAGCCCAAGCCCCCCGGGGGGGGGGAAAGACCTGGCTAACCTCACAGAAATGCAGAGAAATAAGCAAATAGTAAGCACAAAAACAAAAAACAAAAAATATCTTATCAGAGAGCAGGAGAAGAGGCAAGACTCAGCAAGCTTCCAAGTGAACCAGGAACCACAGTTGAGACAAGAACAATTGATCACCGGCAACCATGATGCGAGGGAACCTCCCTTATATAAGACCAGTCTGTAACTCCTGATTGCCAATCCTCATTGAATGGTTCAGTACTGTTTGTAACCACCAGAGGGAGCTTCTGCTCAGAATTCATTTCTAACACATTCACAACAGTACCCCCCCCTTGAGGAGGGGTCACCGAACCCTCATTTGGGCAACCAGGTCGGTCAGGATGAGCTCTGTGATACGCACGGATCAGTCTCCTAGCATGGATGTCCGAAGCAAACACCCAAGAATTGTCCTCCTGACCATAACCTCTCCACTTAACCAAATACTGGAGTTTCCATCTAGAAAAACGAGAATCCAATATTTTCTCAACCACATACTCCAGATTGTCCTCAACCAAAACAGGGTCAGGAGGCGCAGCCATAGGAACCACTGGCTCGACAAACCTCTTCAATAAGGACTTGTGGAACACGTTATGGATCTTAAATGTCCCAGGAAGAAGTAAACGAAAGGAAACAGGATTAAGAATCTCCATGATTTTATAAGGTCCAATGAACCTAGGCTTAAACTTAGGAGATGCAACTCTCATAGGGATATTTCTTGAGGACAACCAGACCAAGTCCCCCACTTCAAACCGAGGACCATCAGTCCTATGCCGGTTGGCAAACCGCTGGGCCCTCTCCTGAGAGAGGGACAACCTCTCCACTACCTGGCTCCAATTCTGCTGCATACGCTCCACAACAGAGTCAACACCCGGACAGACAGAAGCCTCCGTCTGTCCCGAAGTAAATCGAGGGTGAAACCCAAAATTGCAGAAAAATGGAGACATCAAAGTGGCAGAGCTAGCCCTATTATTAAGAGCAAACTCAGCCAAAGGCAAAAAAGAGACCCAGTCATCTTGATCAGCAGACACAAAGCATCTCAGATAAGTCTCCAATGTCTGGTTTGTTCTCTCGGTTTGTCCATTGGTCTGAGGATGAAAAGACGAGGAAAAAGACAATTGAACACCAAGTTTAGAACAAAAAGTCCTCCAAAATCTGGAAACAAACTGGACTCCTCAGTCAGACACAATGTTCTCAGGAATGCCGTGTAACCGAACCAAGTGCTGAAGGAACAAAGGCACCAATTCGGAGGAGGAAGGCAACTTAGGTAATGGCACAAGATGTATCATTTTGGAAAACCTATCACAAATCACCCAGATAACGGTCATTCTCTGAGAAACAGGGAGGTCGGAAATTAAATCCATAGAGAAATGGGTCCATGGTCTCTTGGGCACAGGCAATGGCATCAACAAACCACTAGAGCGAGAGCAAGGCTTGGAGCGAGAGCAAGTCCCGCAGGACTGCACAAATTCCCTGACGTCACGAGACAAAGTAGGTCATCAAAAGGACCGACTAACCAAGTCTCTGGTACCAAAAATTCCGGGATGACCGGCCAATGCGGAACAATGAATCTCAGACATCACACTCTTTTTCCACTGGTCTGGGACAAACAATTTCCCAATAGGGCAGCGCTCGGGTTTATCCTCCTGACACCCTTCCAGAGCCAGTCTCAAATAGGGCGAGATGGTGGAAAGAACTACACCCTCTTTCAAAATAACAGCAGGATCAGCTAACTCAGGAGAGTCCGCAAGGAAACTCCTCGAGAGAGCATCCGCCTTAACATTCTTAGTGCCAGGAAGAAAGGAAACCACAAAATTAAAACGTGTGAAAAACAAGGCCCACCTGGCCTGTCTAGGATTAAGTCGCTTGGCTGATTCCAGATAAACCAGATTCTTATGGTCCGTGAGGACCACCACCTGATGTTTGGCTCCCTCCAGCCAATGTCTCCACTCTTCAAAAGCCCACTTCATGGCCAATAACTCCCGATTACCCACGTCATAATTACGTTCAGTTGGAGAAAATTTTCGAGAGAAAAAGGCACAAGGGTTACTTTTAGAGGTCTCTGGATCTCTTTGGGACAAAACGGCACCTGCCCCAATTTCAGAGGCATCAACCTCCACCTGAAATGGCAGAGAAACATCAGGCTGCCGTAGAACAGGAGCAGAAGTGAATCTCTGCTTAAGTTCCTGAAACGCAGAAACTGCCTCAGGAGGCCAATTCACCACATCAGAACCCTTTTTGGTCAAATCAGTCAATGGTTTAACAATAACAGAGAAATTACCAATAAATTTATGATAAAAATTGGCAAAACCCAAGAATCTCTGAAGAGCCTTTAATGAAGTAGGTTGGACCCAATCACAGATGGCCTGAACCTTGACCGCGTCCATTTCAATAACAGATGGGGACAAAATGAATCCCAGAAATTAGATACTCTGTACTCCAAAAAGACACTTTGATCCCTTCACATACAGAGCATTCTCTCTCAAAATCTGGAACACAGTCCAAACATTTTTCACATGAGAGTCCCAGTCATTGGAAAAAATCAAGATATCATCCAAATAAACAATCAGAAATTTATCCACAAAATCCCTGAAAATGTCATTCATGAAGTACTGGAAGACGGAAGGAGCATTAGTGAGCCCAAAGGGCATCACTAGGTACTCAAAATGCCCCTCTGGGGTATTAAACGCCGTCTTCCATTCATCCCCGTGCTTAATGCGAATAAGGTTATACGCCCCCCTGAGGTCAAGCTTGGTAAACCAAGTAGCACTTTTCACCCTGGAAAACAGGTCAGAAATCAAGGGTAACGGATATTGATATTTCACAGTGATATTGTTCAAGAGACGATAATCAATACACGGCCTGTTAGGGTTCGAGTTCCCGCTGCTGCACAATGGGAGTCTCGAACCCGTCCCGCTGCGGTCTTCCATTCATCTCCGGCCGCAGTGGAGCCTGCTCAGCAGAGACATCGGTCCAGGTGTCTTGCCCACTCCTCTACTGTGCAGTAACTTGCTGCTGCCTTTCCTGGATCTGCTATTATAGCCAGTGCTGGAGCAGCCGTCTTTGAGACAAAGTCCTGCGTTTTCCCATCTGAGCATGCCCAGAGTGAGATCTCTCATTGGAGATCAGGGGTCACATGTTCAGGTGCTGCAGCGGCTCCTATTGGTCCGCCAGGAAGGTCATGTAGCTACGTGTGTTTGTAACAGCTTCTCATTGGTCCTTGTTCCTGGAAGGTCCTGTAGCTGTTGCTATAAAAGGGTAGCATGGCTGGGCCGCCATGCGCTAATATCAACCATTGTATGCTATGCGCCAGTGTGATCATGCGTATGTGTGGTTAGGGACCCGGCTGAAATAAGCCACTAGAATACCGACTTAATCGGTGAGGAGTTTGGTATGGTAGCTGGCCAGGGTCGGTGTCCTAGATGCCCTAGATTACCGGCGTAACCGGTGAGGAGTTTTGATTGCCGCATTCAGGGTCTGGCGTTCAGACGCCATAGATTGCGGGTGACTCCCGCGAGGACATTAGCACATGATCACGCGTTATGTACGCTTAGCACTTAACTGTGTACCTGAGAGCCTGACAGGACACAGCACTTTTCCTCAGCAGCCCTGTGACGTAACAGGGTTTGCTTTCGACGCTAGACAGCGCCCTAGCGTTTTACTTTGCGGCTCACTGAAGCTAAGTGAGTTTGCACCTATCGCCACATAGCGCTGTGGCATTTCCGTTAGCGGCTCTGGGTATTAACAGAGTTCGCACTTACTGCCACAACGCGCTACGGCGTTTATTTTAGCGACTCTGCGGGATAACAGAGTTCGCTACTTTCGCCATTTTACTAGCAGCAGGTTCCGCCTGCACGGTGGACCCCTGGCTGCGAACGCACCTCTCTACCTCATATATTTGGTGCGTTCCGCAGACCCTAACATAATATTAGCGCCAGGGTCTGGCTGGTAAAATGGCGAATGACCAGCGTCTACTGCGGGACATCAAGCAGCTGGAGGGTAGGTTGGCGGCTCTTGAGTGCACAACCTCAGCTGTGGATGTTACCGCAGTCGCTGTTCAGGCTGCTAGCGTGGCTGCAGCCAGTGTGTCCACTGCCACCTCTGCCCCCACAATATCCCACCTCTCGCTTCCAGACAAGTTTGCTGGTGACAGCAAGCAATGTCGGGGATTCGTGAGTCAGTGCTCTATACAACTCGAGCTTCTGGCTGCACGTTTCCCCACGGATCGGGCACAAGTGGGCTTTATAATTTCGCTTCTGTCAGGCAGAGCGTTGGAGTGGGCCACCCCGCTGTGGGAGCATGACGACCGTGTGGTGCGGAGTGCTCCTCATTTTCTAGAGGCTCTAAAAAATGTCTTTTTAGGACCTCAGGTCACCCACGATACGGCGCTACAACTGCTGGCATTGGCACAGGGTTCGTCTTTGGTCAGTCTGTTTTCCGTCCAGTTTCGGACTCTGGCCTCAGAGCTAGACTGGTCGGATAAAGTACTCATTCCAGTCTACTGGCGAGGACTGGCTGATCATGTTAAAGATGCTTTGGCTACCAGGGAGATTCCCGCCACACTGGAGAAGCTTATCGCCATATCTACCCGCATCGACCTTCGTTTTCACGAGCGGAGGTTGGAGCGGTCCCAGTGTAGGCAGAGGTTCCGGCTGGCTCCCACCTTCGCCAGACCTCTGGAATCTTCCAGCCAGGCGCCCGACTCCCATGAGGCCATGGAGGTTTCTCGAGCGGGACCTAAGTCCCGGGCCGCTCGACTACCCGTGGTCTGTAACATCTGCCAGCAGTTAGGACACTATGCCAACAAATGTCCACAGCGGTCGGGAAAACGGTCGCGTCTAGTGACCTTGGGAGGAGGTTCACTAGACACTGCGGCATTTTCCACCAAGTTGTCCTTTAAAGGGACAATTACAGTAGGTCCATCCACGCTCTCCGCTGAGCTCTGTGTGGATTCCGGAGCCAAGGGGAATTTCATGTCCTCTGCATTTGCTCTCCGCCACACTATACCTCTGGTGATGCTCGCCCAACCGGTGACTGTGCGAGTAGTGAATGGATCAACTCTGCCCTCCCAAATCACCCACCAGACGATCCCTCTCACTTTATCTATGTCCCCGTCCCATCAGGAGAGTATTTCTTTTCTTGTCCTGCCCGAGGGAATAGACGAGGTGTTGCTGGCAGTACCTTGGCTCCGATTACCACTCTCCCCATATTGAGTGGTTCTCTGGGAGGATACTGGGTTGGGATTGGGGTGATTCATGTAGAGGCAGGTGTATCAGGGAGTGCGTTCAGGTCACCACCACAGAGATACCCGTAGATCTCACTTCTCTTCCTCAGTGTTATTGGGCATATGCAGACGTTTTCTCCAAGAAGGCGGCGGAGACTCTTCCACCTCATCGCCCCTACGACTGTCCTATTGATCTCTTGCCTGGAGCAGAACCTCCTCGGGGGAGAGTATACCCCCTCTCGCTCCCTGAGACGGAGGCCATGTCCCAGTACATTCAGAAGAATCTGGCAAGAGGGTTCATTAGGAAGTCGGTGCCACCAGCAGGGGCAGGGTTCTTCTTTGTGCAAAAGAAGAACGGAGAATTACGTCCATGCATTGACTACAGGGGTCTTAACGCCATCACCGTCAAGAATAAGTACCCGTTGCCCCTAATCTCTGAGCTCTTTGATAGGCTCCGAGGAGCAAGAGTATTTACCAAGCTTGATCTACGTGGTGCCTATAACCTAATTCGCATCCGTGAGGGGGAAGAGTGGAAGACAGCTTTTAATACCAGGGATGGTCATTACGAATACCTGGTGATGCCTTTCGGGTTCTGTAATGCTCCCGCTGTTTTCCAAGACTTTGTCAATGATATGTAGCATTTCCAGGGGATATAGCTCTAGGATCGCTGTCTGGGTAGACAGAGTGACACGAAAACAGTTCATTCAGACAGCAGTTCTGGTGAAAACTGGCCGCAACCAGCTTTATTAAAGTCCACAGCAAACAGATAAAAATAAAGCATAAACAGAAAACCTAGGCTTGTCTAGCCACTAATTACACATAGATCGATTTCCCTGTTTATCCGGGTCCAGACTCTACCAGTCTGTGCCCAAAACAACACATATGATATATGTTACCAGTATGGAGTTTCACAGATACTCCTCCTTGTGTCTGAAGGCCCCTTCAGCGTCCAGACTTGAGAGAGATCCACTCCTATTCAGCCGCTATTCGCACGGATTCTCACTGAGACTACTCCTGTGGCCGGGGTACTTCCTGCACCCAGACTGAGATAGCTCACACTCCTGGAGACTGCTTCTTGTGCCGGGACACCTTCCTGTGTCCAGACTAAGCCAGCTCCCACTCCTGGAGACTGCTTCTTGTGCCGGGACACCTTCCTGTGTCCAGACTAAGCCAGCTCCACTCTTGGAGACTGCTTCTTGTGCCGGGACACCTTCCTGTGTCCAGACTAAGCCAGCTCCCTGACTGTGTTTGCAGACACCTACTTCTGGTCTCCTAATTAACAGCTGAACGGCTTCAGGCCTGAGCTGCCAGTGTGAGCTGAATGTGAGGTGTAGTGACCTTTCTCTACCACTAGGTTTACAAAGCCACACATTTCCCTTATACCTAGGTGAAATGTACACCCCATTCAACACATATTCCTTCACTGTCTCACATATCCCCTCCCTCTTCTCCAGACCGGAGGGCTGGTCATCCAGACCGGAGGGCTGGTCAACAATCCAACAGAGACAGTGAACTCTGGACCAGTCATGGCCCTCATCAGCTTCATCTTCACCACTGTCATAGCCAACATCAGTTTTCATCTGAAGCATCCGCACTACCCTGTACCCTCCCAGGCCTATACTCTCTGCGGGCCTCGGGTATCCTGCACGGTTTCATCTTGACCTTAGGGCCGGGCTCAGTTTCGATATAGTGCCTGGCCAGAGAAGTACGACCCGGCACATCAGAACACTTCTGCTGACTCTTCCTCAGAAATTCACGTACCTCCTGTGCTACCATGCCTTCCTCATTTGCACTGGTTGCTTTATGGTCATCAGATGATTCACTATCACTATCTGACCCTCTTCTCTCAGCCACATCTGGCTCACCGTCAGGGTTATACAATTCATTTTCATTCACATCCTGCTCACTGTCAGGGTTATACAATTCATTTTCATTCATATCCTGCCCACTGTCAGGGTTATACAATTCATTTTCATTCACATCCTGATCTGGAACCTTAGTTAACATGTCATCCACAACACTAACTTCACCATCTGGTCCCTCAAGCACGTGACCATGTGACAACCCCAGCACTATACCTCTATATAGCTCAGGTACTAGGAGCTGACTCACGACCTCTCCCTGGACTTCAGTGTCCCTATACAATAGGCTATTGTCCATGGCAGCATGAGGAAACCTCTCCTCAGAGCCAGGCTCCTGGGAAACCTCATTTAGAACAATCATATTTTCCTGTGCCGTCCTAAGAGTGGGGTCTCGCCACTGCTCACTCTCAAAATTGTCACAGGACACAGGCAAGTCAGGGACACTCGGTTCCCGAGAACCACCATCCTCGTCTCCCAACATCACCTGCAAAGGAATTTCATCACTATCACAGTCATCATTATTATCAACATCATTATCATGACTATGATCAGTATCATCATCACTATCATGATCATCATCATTATCATTATCAGCATCAGCATCATTATCATGGTCATCATTATCATCATCATCACACAAGTTTAACGGCCCACTAACATTGTGTTCTGCCCTCGGGACTGCGCACCCTCAATAGGAGCTTCATCACACTGTCCATCAGAAACATTTTTCCCCCAGAGATCCTTAGACTGGGGAAAGTCATTACCCAATATGACGGGTTGCACCAGGTTCTTCACTACCCCCACTTCATATGAAACCTCCCCGAGTTTGGGGACCAAGTCCACGGCAGTCTCTGGGTAGACTTTGGTGTCTCCATGGATGCACACCACACTCAGGTGCTTATCAGGGATGAAGTCCCTATCAATCAGGCTGTCACATACGGAAGTCACTGGACTCTCTGAGTCCAAGAGGGCCTGTGCTGGGCAGTCATTTACAACCACCGGGGACCCCTGTGGTCCAGTCTCTTCGGCTGAGGTGGACACACACACAGGTTCTGCGCAGGGAGAGAGGGATCCGCCAACATCACAACACATAGGCTCCCCCTCTATTGGACAGTTGGCTGCAATTTCACGACATCTCCAACACTGTCCACCACAATCACCCTCCCATATGTCCCCTCGGGCCTGAACCCGCTTATCAGCATACCCCATGTCCCCAACAGCTGGAACGCTCTTACCGGGAGAGTTCGGCGTCCGGGAACTCTGAAGTGACGACCTCTCAGACGGCTGTACCTCAGGAGGACATGCTCGCGTGTAGCGGTTCACTATCACCTTTTCGACTCCATAATCAGGCCTGCTGACTGCAGACTCCCAACTGTATCTCCAGTCATGAACTCCCCTGGCACGGGCTGTCACCGTAACATCCAGCCGGGTACGAATCTCCGCTTTCAGCTTGGCATAGTCTTGGCTGTCCTGCTCGCTCAGGTCAGCATAGGCCACCTGGGGCACTCCAATCAGATAGGGTGCGACCATCATGGCCCACTCAGATAGGGGCAGATTCTCCTTCTCTGCCAGTTCCTCAAACCTAGTGAGATATACCTCCACATCATCACGAGGTGTCATCTTTTCCAGGGACCGTCTTACCGCCTTCTTTACAGCGGACAAGGCAGGTGCCTTCACAACATTACTCTGGGACGAGGTGCTGAGAGCTGCAATCTGCTCCAACACCCGGTTATTCTCCTGCTGCTGCTGCAGGATTTGCTGCTGGTGCTGCTGCATGCACTGCTGGTGCTGCAGCCGCTGCTGCCCCAAATGCTCCGCTGGACCTGCTGCATGTACTGCTGGTGCTGCAGGCGCTGCTGCTCCATGATCCGCTGGGTCTGGACCAGGTACTCAACGAGCCCCTCAATACTGCCGGACTTATCTGTCTCAACAACGGCAGTCTTCACTCAAGACATACACACTCCACAAAAAATTCAGCTCTGCTGTGCAGACACTTTTTTTTTTTTTTTTTTCTTTGCAAAGTCTATTAGGGCTCCTGTCTCTTTAAGACTGCTCCAAACAGACGTTTCTGCTGACACACTTTTTTTTTTTCTCTCTGCTGCTATTTCAACAGACTTCACCTTTATTGCTGTCTCTAAGCCACTGTGCTGCATGCACACTCCAGCACTAACTGTATCAGCCACTGCGCTGCCCCAGCATTCTCCGCCAATTGTAGCATTTCCAGGGGATATAGCTCTAGGATCGCTGTCTGGGTAGACAGAGTGACACGAAAACAGTTCATTCAGACAGCAGTTCTGGTGAAAACTGGCCGCAACCAGCTTTATTAAAGTCCACAGCAAACAGATAAAAATAAAGCATAAACAGAAAACCTAGGCTTGTCTAGCCACTAATTACACATAGATCGATTTCCCTGTTTATCCGGGTCCAGACTCTACCAGTCTGTGCCCAAAACAACACATATGATATATGTTAACAGTATGGAGTTTCACAGATACTCCTCCTTGTGTCTGAAGGCCCCTTCAGCGTCCAGACTTGAGAGAGATCCACTCCTATTCAGCCGCTATTCGCACGGATTCTCACTGAGACTACTCCTGTGGCCGGGGTACTTCCTGCACCCAGACTGAGATAGCTCACACTCCTGGAGACTGCTTCTTGTGCCGGGACACCTTCCTGTGTCCAGACTAAGCCAGCTCCCACTCCTGGAGACTGCTTCTTGTGCCAGGACACCTTCCTGTGTCCAGACTAAGCCAGCTCCACTCTTGGAGACTGCTTCTTGTGCCGGGACACCTTCCTGTGTCCAGACTAAGCCAGCTCCCTGACTATGTTTGCAGACACCTACTTCTGGTCTCCTAATTAACAGCTGAACGGCTTCAGGCCTGAGCTGCCAGTGTGAGCTGAATGTGAGGTGTAGTTGACCTTTCTCTACCACTAGGTTTACAAAGCCACACATTTCCCTTATACCTAGGTGAAATGTACACCCCATTCAACACATATTCCTTCACTGTCTCACAGATATCTTCCGGGATATGCTCTCCACCTCTGTGGTAGTCTATCTGGATGATATTCTCATCTTTTCACCAGATATAGACTCTCACCGGAGGATGTCAACAAAGTCTTCGACCTCTTACGGGCAAACTCCCTCTATGCCAAGCTGGAGAAATGTGGGATTGGCTATGGATCCTGCCAAACTACAGGCTGTAATGGACTGGCAAGAACCCCATTCTCTTAAAGCGGTGCAGCGCTTTATGGGGTTCATTAATTATTATCGCCAGTTCATTCCCCATTTCTCGATTTTGGTAGCTCCCTTGGTAGCCCTCACCAAGAAGGGAGCAAATCCCAAGTTGTGGTCTGAGGAGGTCTCCAAGGTGTTCTCTTCCATCAAGTCGCATTTTGCCAGTGCTCCCATATTACATCGCCCTGATGTTGATAAACCGTTTGTTTTAGAGGTGGACGCCTCTTCTGTTGGTGCTGGAGCAGTCCTATATCAAAAGGATGCTCAAGGTCGGAAGCATCCCTGCTTCTTCTTTTCTAAGACCTTTACACCAGCAGAGAGGAATTATTCCATCGGGGACAGGGAGTTGCTGGCTATGAAATTGGCCTTCTCAGAGTGGAGACATCTTCTGGAGGGATGCTCGTTTTCCCTTCCAAGTCTTCACCGACCACAAGAACTTGGTATATTTGCAAACGGCTCAGCGGCTAAATTCTCGCCAGGCCAGATGGTCCCTATTCTTCTCTCGGTTCCATTTCACCCTCCATTTTCTCTCCGGTGAGAAGAATGTTCAGGCCGACGCTCTCTCTCGCTCCTTAGTGTCATCAGAGGAGGAGGATGAGGAGCCTCGGCTTATTGTCCCTGAAGAAAGCCTGAGAACTGTAGCCCCGGTTTCGCTAGAGTCTGTGCCTCCGGGCAAGACTTTTGTGCCCACTAATTTGCGACCGGAGGTACTCTCTTGGGCACACTCGTCCAGGGTGGGTGGACACTTTGGGGCAAAGAGGACAACTGAGCTATTGGCGAGGACATACTGGTGGCCACATATGGTCCGTGACGTCAGGGAGTATGTTCAGGCGTGTGTCTCCTGCGCCAGGAACAAGTCCCCTCGACAACGGCCAGCTGGGTTACTTTTTCCTTTGCCGGTGGCAGACAGGCCTTGGGAGATGGTCGGGATGGACTTTGTGGTGGGCTTACCCAAGTCTCGGGGTTGCACTATAATTTGGGTGATCACCGACCACTTCTCCAAAATGGTGCACTTAGTGCCGCTACCACGGTTACCTTCCGCACGGGCCTTGGCAGCATTATTTATTAGACACATCTTCCATCTACACGGTATGCCAGACAAGATTGTCAGCGATCGAGGTCCCCAATTTGCGTCTCGGCTCTGGAGAGAGTTGTGTCATCTACTCTGCATTGAATTGAACCTCTCCTCTGCATATCATCCCGAGACGAATGGGTTGGTAGAGAGGGCCAACCAGACCTTGGTCACCTACTTGCGACATTTTGTCTCTGCCAGGCAGGATGACTGGGCATCTCTGCTTCCGTGGGCGGAGTTTGTGCTAAACAATGCTGTGGCTGACTCCACCGGACAGACCCCATTCCTCTTAAATTACGGCCAGCATCTGCGGGTACCGGTGCCCATGCCCGTTGCTTCCGCTGACTCCAGGGTGGCAGACTGGGCTGTGGAAGCACGGGACATATGGGACCGCACCCAGGATGCCATTCAGGCTTCCAAGGAGAGGATGAGGTCTTCTGCTGACGCTCATCGGCGTCCCGCTCCGACATTTTCTCCTGGCGACCTAGAGTGTCTCTCTACGCCAGAAACATCAGGCTACGGGTGGAATCCACTAAATTGGCACCCCGCTATTTGGGTCCCTTCAAGGTTCTCGAGCAGGTGAACCCTGTGGTTTACCGTTTGGCCCTTCCGCCTCGCCTTGGTATCTCCGACACCTTCCATGTATCCCTCCTAAAACCCGTGGTCATCTCCCGGTTGCCTGAGTCATCTGCCGGGACGTCGGGTTCGTCTTCAGACGACTACGAGGTGGATGCCATTGTTGGGTGCAAGGTGGTATGAGGCAAAAAATTTTATTTGGTGGATTGGAGGGGTTATGGGCCTGAGGATAGGTCCTGGGAGCCTGCCGAGCATGTTCGCGCTCCGCAGCTCATCGCTGCCTTTGAACGCAGCGAGGCCCAGAGAAGGGGGGGTAATGTTAGGGTTCGAGTTCCCGCTGCTGCACAAGGGGGTCTCGAACCCGTCCCGCTGCGGTCTCCCATTAATCTCCGGCCGCAGTGGAGCCTGCTCAGCAGAGACGTCGGTCCAGGCGTCTTGCCCACTCCTCTACTGTGCAGTGACTTGCTGCTGCCTTTCCTGGATCTGCTATTATAGCCAGTGCTGGAGCAGCCGTCTTTGAGACAAAGTTCTGCGTTTTCCCATCTGAGCATGCCCAGAGTGAGATCTCTCATTGGAGATCAGGGGTCACATGTTCAGGTGCTGCAGCGGCTCCTATTGGTCCGCCAGGAAGGTCATGTAGCTACGTGTGTTTGTAACAGCTTCTCATTGGTCCTTGTTCCTGGAAGGTCCTGTAGCTGTTGCTATAAAAGGGTAGCATGGCTGGGCCGCCATGCGCTAATATCAACCATTGTATGCTATGCGCCAGTGTGATCATGCGTATGTGTGGTTAGGGACCCGGCTGAAATAAGCCACTAGAATACCGACTTAATCGGTGAGGAGTTTGGTATGGTAGCTGGCCAGGGTCGGTGTCCTAGATGCCCTAGATTACCGGCGTAACCGGTGAGGAGTTTTGATTGTCGCATTCAGGGTCTGGCGTTCAGACGCCATAGATTGCGGGTGACTCCCGCGAGGACATTAGCACATGATCACGCGTTATGTACGCTTAGCACTTAACTGTGTACCTGAGAGCCTGACAGGACACAGCACTTTTCCTCAGCGGCCCTGTGACGTAACAGGGTTTGCTTTCGACGCTAGACAGCGCCCTAGCGTTTTACTTTGCGGCTCACTTTAAGCTAAGTGAGTTCGCACCTATCGCCATATAGCGCTGTGGCATTTCCGTTAGCGGCTCTGGGTATTAACAGAGTTCGCACTTACTGCCATAACGCGCTACGGCGTTTATTTTAGCGACTCTGCGGGATAACAGAGTTCGCTACTTTCGCCTTTTTACTAGCAGCAGGTTCCGCCTGCACGGTGGACCCCGGGCTGCGAACGCACCTCTCTACCTCATATATTTGGTGCGTTCCGCAGACCCTAACACGGCCTTAATGAACCATCCTTTTTGGCCACAAAGAAAAAAACGGCACCCAAGGGTGAAGAGGATGGTCTGATATGACCCTTCTCCAATGACTCCTTGATATAAGACCGCATAGCGTCATGTTCAGGTACAGACAAGTTAAAAAGGCGACCTTTAGGGAATTTACTACCAGGCACTAATTCAATAGCGCAGTATAGCTCCTATGAGGAGGCAAGGATGCAGATTTACTTTCGCTAAACACATCAGAAAAATCAGTCAAAAAGTCAGGAACATCCTGAGCCTGGGGAGAGGCAGAAAAAACAGGAGTGTTGGCATTAACACATTGGCAGCCCCAACTAGTTACAGACACAGATTTCCAATCCAAAACAGGATTATGAGACTGTAACCAAGGGAAACCTAGTACAATAATGTCATGCAGATTATACAGCACCAAAAATTTGCAACTCTCCTGATGATCAGTTTCAACCCTCATTATCACCTGAGTAGAGAACTGGGGTTTATTCTCAGCCAAAGGGGTAGAATCAATCGCCAGTAGGGTGTCAGGGACACCGCACTGCACTTGCTTACTGAGCCAGTGCGTGTGTCCTTAGTGAACAAACTATGCCCAAAGATACCTGTAGCAGAGCCGCAGCAGAGATGACGTGTGTTTCTCAGTAACAGGACCTTCCACATGTGACTGCTAGTGGGCGGAGCCGGCCACACGTCTCTCAGAGTCAGCAGTAGCAGATAGAGAATGCTTCAGAGAAAGGACCTGCAGGCACGTGACTGCTAGTGGGCGTGGCCTAAGCTGCAGAGAGCTATGAGGTGAAGGAAAACTCCTAGAAGGGTAACTACGGGACACAGTTACCAAGGGGCATATACCGAACGGATAATCAGAACGTAGCCAAGGGGTCATACACATAGAGAGCGACGAAGTACAAGAGGAGCAGGCAGAGCGGAGTCAGAACGTAGCCAAGGGTCATACACGTAGAGGGCAGCAGAGTACAAAAGGGACAGGCAAAACTCAAAACAGGGACACAGCCAAATCAGAACCAGACAAACAGAACGTAGCACAGGCACAAGCACAACAGGGTCACACACACTCGGCCAAGGGTCAGAGTATAAGCGACAGAGGATGGCCCCACAATGAGGCTATAAAAAGCCTCCCAGAATCCCAGAGTGAGGCCATCCCGGTTAACCCTAAAACCACCTAATCCCAGAAACTCAGCAGACCATGACATAGGGGAATAGACTTCCGTAGGGTATCAAGGGAAACCCACAACGTTTAGCAAAATCAAAATCCATCAGGTTAATAGCTGCTCCCGAATCAACAAAAGCCTGAGCAGAAAATGTGGACAGGGAGCAAATCAGGGTAACAGTCAACAGAAATTTAGTCTGAACACTACCCAAGACAACTGAGCGTGCAAAACGTCTTCCCCGCTTAGGGCAGACTGAAATAGCATGAGAGGCGTCACCACAGTAGAAACATAACCCATTGCGTTTTCGAAACTCATGACGCTGTGCCCCAGAAGCCACTCTATCACACTGCATGGGTTCGGAAGCTGGTTCACAAGGCAACACTATTCCACGCATACCTCTACGCTCACGCAAATGTCTGTCAATTTGAATCGCTAATGACATAGAATCATTGAGACCAGAGGGAGCAGGGAAACCCACCATAACATCTTTTACTTTCTCTGACAGACCCTTCCGAAAAAGGGCTGCCAATGCATCATCATTCCATTTGGTCAGTACTGCCCACTTTCGGAATTTCTGACAGTACAACTCAGCGTCCTCAAGCCCCTGAATTAATTCCAACAAGGTTTTTTCAGCTTGATCAGTGACATTAGGTTCATCGTACAATAACCCCAGAGCCAGAAAAAATGCATCAACATTACTCAAAACAGGGTCCCCAGGTGTCAGGGAAAAAGCCTAATCCTGAGGATCGCCGCGCAGGAGAGAGATGAGAATTTGAACCTGCTGTGCTGCGTTCCCTGAGGACTTAGGTTTTAAGGCAAAAAACAACTTACAGTTATTTTTGAAATTCAGAAATTTAGCTCGATCCCCCAAAAATAAATCTGGCATGGGGATCCTGGGTTCCACAACCGGCAACCCTGCAAGATAGGTAGCAATACTCCGAACTTCAGTGGCAAGCTGATCCACACGGCCAGACAACTGTGCAAACTCCATTGAGAGAAAAAAAAAAATCCTCCTCAGCACCCAGAGAGAAAGAGGGAAAAATGCAACAAACAGAGAAAAAAAATAATTTCTGACAACTTTCTCTTTTCTTTTTCCTTTTACTATTTTTCCCTTCTGTTGAGTACCATATAAATTCAGTTTGGCTGGTGATACCGTTATGATTTGGTAGCTGAGGAGAGCAGGCAAAAACGGCAATACACCAGAGAGGTAGGAATCTACTGGATTGCAGTACCCTGACTAACCACCACAACTAAAGGCAGCCGTGGAGCGTTCCTACATTGGTCCTAGACGCCTTGTCACAGAGCAAACGTTGGGGCCCAATCTTCCTAGACAGAAAGGGATAAGAAGGACACTTACTGCAATCCAAAAAACCCTAAAAAATGCCAACTCTACTAATTGCAAAAACACCTGAGCTCACACGACCTCTACCACCTAAATTAGTTCTCTGGTGTAACAAAACAAAGCCGCAGCCACTGAAAATACTGGAAAAGGCAAATGAACAAATAACAGTGGCTCCAGAAGAACTGAGAGGAGCCCAAGCCCCCCGGGGTGGGGGGAAGACCTGGCTAACCTCACAGAAATGCAGAGAAATAAGCAAATGGTAAGCACAAAAACAAAAAACAAAAAATATCTTATCAGAGAGCAGGAGAAGAGGCAAGACTCAGCAAGCTTCCAAGTGAACCAGGAACCACAGTTGAGACAAGAACAATTGATCACCGGCAACCATGATGGGAGGGAACCTCCCTTATATAAGACCAGTCTGTAACTCCTGATTGCCAATCCTCATTGAATGGTTCAGTACTGTTTGTAACCACCAGAGGGAGCTTCTGCTCAGAATTCATTTCTAACACATTCACAACAGGGGGGGCAAAGCCATCCCCCTGGGGTAAAGCACAACTCTTCCTGTACCTGTGGGTCGAGTGACGTCCCCATAACGCCACATAGGCGTCACAGGTCGGGAAGGCACCAACTTTCATGACGCCTATGTGGCATCACAGGTCAGGAAGGGGTTAAATTCTAAGAGATTAGTTAACTCTCAAGATCCCAGTCATCTCTCACCAGCCCATTCATTTCTACTTAGCAGTTAGCTGTTCACTTCTCTCTCCCTCTCTCTCAGCTCTCTATTCCTCCCTGGTACCCAGCATCAGCAGTTTTAAGAGCAGTTCTAATCGTGGCTCACGCTGAGTGATAGGATTGTTCAAGTATATATCTCTATATACAAATAGAGTGATATAACAGTTTAAACTTCAGAACAATGACAGTAGCAGAAGGAAAGTGACCAAACAGTCACCCATAGGCATCACAGGTTTGGAAGGCACCAACTTTCATGACGCCTACGTGGCGTCACAGGTTGGGAAGGGGTTAAATTCCAATAGATGAGTTAACTCCAGAGATCCCAGTGTATCTCACCAGCCCATTAATTTCTATGTAGCAGTTAGCTGTTCACTTCTCTCTCCCTCTCTCTCAGCTCTCTATTCCTCCCTGGTACGCAGCATCAGCAGTTTCAAGAGCAGCTCTAATCGTGGCTCACGCTGAGTGATAGGATTGTTCAAGTATATATCTCTATATACAAATAGAGTGATATAACAGTTTAAACTTCAGAACAATGACAGTAGCAGAAGGAAAGTGACCAGAACAGTCACTCAAGGATGAGTGCCTGATTCCTCCCAGCAGCCAGGAAGTAAGGAGACGGTAAAGCTGTGAGCTGCTCAAAGCCCATTTAAATCTTGCCTAAAAATAAAAAAAATAATAAAAAGGACCTATATAATCTAAACAGTGCTCTTTCATTTCCAAGGTCCCCGTTTGAGTTAGGTAATATATTAGGACACCATATTTATGTTATCTATAAAACTGCAAAAAACGGGGTAATAGATATTTAGTTGCATCTTCCTGTTTTGACCTGCTGTGTTACAGAAAAAATTATTACAAAATTGACGGCAAAAATAAAAAAAAATTCACATTCAAATTACTTCCATTTTTGTATGATATCTAAGGTGTTAGTAATCTTCCTAAATGCTGTTTTGAAAATTTTAAAGGATGCATTTTTTAAAATTGGGTTATTTGTGGGGTTTTCTAATATATTGGCATCTTAAAGCCATTTGATAAATGGATTGGTCTCTAAAAAATATTTCAGAAAGTTTCTTGAAAGTTTAAAGAATTGCTGTTAATTTTATAACCTTTCTAAAATCACCAATGACAACCTAAAGTTGACATGATAAATGCAATTTAATAAATGTTTTGTGCAATATGATGTTCTGTTAAGGGCAGAAATATTAACATTTTAATGAATGCATATTTATTCAACATTTCAGAACAAGTACAGATTTTTTGAATATACTCAAAACATATTGATCTAAATTTTTATTTGCATGAAGCACAATTTAATATCATAAGCAGTCTCAAAACCTAATACACACGTGGTTAAAATTGTTGGTGCCCCTCATTTAATGACAGAAAAACCCATAATGGTCACAGAAATAACTTGAATTTGACAAAAGTAATAATAAATTAAAAATCTATGAAAATGAACAAATGAAAGTCAGACATTGCTTTTCAACCATGCTTCCACAGAATTAAAAAAGAATAAAACTCATGAAATAGGCCTGGACAGAAATGATGGTACCCCTGAAAATAATGTGACAAAAGGGATATGTTAAATCAAGATCTGTCCACTAATTAGCATCACAGGTGTCTACAATCTTGGAATCAGTGAGAGGCCTGTATAGAGGGCTACAGATATTCACTGTGCTGTTTGGTGACATGGTGTGTATCACAATAAACATGGACCAGAGGAAGCGAAGGAAAGAGTTGTCTCAGGAGTTTTAAAAGAAAATTATAGACAAACATGTTAAAGGTAACAGTTATAAGACCATCTCCAAGCAGATTGATGTTCCTGTGACTACAGTTGTACATATTATTCAGAAATTTAAGCTCCATGGGACTGTAGCCAACCTCCTAGGACGTGGCAGCAGGAGGAAAATTGATGACAAATCAAAAAGACGGATAATACGAATGGTAACAAAAGAGCCCAGAAAAACTTCTAAACAGATTAAAGGTGAACGTCAAGCCGAAGGAACATCAGTGTCAGATCGCACCATCCATCATTGTATGAGCCAAAGTGGACTTCATGGGAGATGACCAAGGAGGACACCATTGTTGAAATAAAATCATAAAAAAGCCAGACTGGATTTTTGCCAAACTACATGTTGACAAGCCACAAAGCTTCTGGAGAATGTCATATGGAAAGATGAGACAAAAATGGGACTTTTTGTCAAGGCACATCAGCTCTATGTTCACAGATGGAAAATGAAGCATATCAAGAAAGGAACACTGTCCCTACTGTGAAACATGGAGGAGGCTCTGTTATGTTCTGGGGCTGCTTTGGTGCATCCGGCATAGGGTGTCTAGAATCTGTGCAGGGTACAATGAAATCTCAAGACTATTAAAAGGTATCAACCACTGAGGACTCTCAAGTCTAAATATTTTTCAAGACTATCAAGGGATTCTAGAGAGAAATGTGCTGCCCAGTGTCAGAAAGCTTGGTCTCAGTCGCAGGTCACGGGTCTTGTAAAAGGATAATGACCCAAAATACACAGCTAAAAACACCCAAGAATGGCTAAGAGGAAAACATTGGACTATTCTGAAGTGGCCTTCTATGAGCCCTGACCTAAATCCTATTGAGCATCTTTGGAAAGAGCTGAAACATGCCGTCTGGAGAAGGCAACCTTCAAACACGAGACAACTGGAGCAGTTTGCTATTGAGGAGTGGGCCAAAATACTTCTGCATCATGTAAAATGACATGCATCCAATTTTAGAAAATGGAGCTACAGCCTGCAGCCTGAAATCATGCCAATTCTTTAAGGCGTTAATATTGATTTAAAGCTTCAATATTTATATTCAGTTTTTATCATTTAAAAAATAATAAAATAATACTAAACAGTGTGAAAAATTTGTGCATAAATAGAGTAAGGTGTTCAGTTTTTCAGAACTTAATTTTTTATTTTATCCACTCAGATTTTCGGTGGTCAAAGTTGCATAATTATTTTGATTGTGTAAACAGTTTTGCCAAACCATAAGTGGATAAGTAGGTAAAAGTGTTTTTTTAAGGAAAAAGAATAAAACTATATCATGGTTTTGTACATTTTTTAAAACATAGCCAAGATAAACATTTAAACAAGGATTTTGTTTCATAAAGTCTGCAAACCATTCAGCCACTAACCCACCATACCAATCAGGAAGCGCCAAGCAAAATAAGGAAAGATTATTTCAGCTCAACCTCTAAACCAAATGTTACAAGTTCTAGACTTCATCATTAGGCTACTTGCATGTGAAGAGAAAACTTCACATTTATTTTTTCATTGACAGATGCTGACCACTAGATAAATAATGCTTGCTTAGCAATTTTATATAGAAGGAATACATACTGTGTATATTTCTATTAAAGGGGTTGTCCTACTAAATACAATTACCACCTATAGACATATATAAATAAATTGCTGGGGGTCCAGCACCTTAGTTTACTCAAAAATGAGAGTCCTAAAGTCCATTATGTAAAGCCTCTGTAAGTGTCGTTGCAATGGATGATCACACATGTCCACTACTGCTCAATTTAGACAGCAAAATTTAGGACCTTCATTATCCAGATCATTGGGAGTCTCACTGGTTAAAACATCAGCGATCATACATGTATCACTGATCTTTTTGATGGATGGTAAATGTATTTTGTTAGACAAACCCATCAAAGAAACTGATATTGCTACATATAGAAATTGTCATATATTCTCAGGTCCATAATGTTGCTGGTACTGAGTGGTATAACAGATAAACCATTAGTAAAGTGTAGTGTACTAAAATTACTGTATGAATACTGGATTTGTCTAAGGGTACCATCACACTCAGCGACACAGCAGCGATCCCGACAACGATACGACCTGGCAGGGATCATGCTGTGTCGCTATGTGGTCGCTGGTGAGATGCCAAACAGTCAGATCTTCCCAACGACGCAGCAACCATCGGCGACCCGTAGCGACCTGTGTAACGATGTGTCTCCTATGTGTCTCAGTGCAGAGTCGCTAGGGAGATCGTTGGTCAAAGGTGTCAAACACACCGATGCATGCTACCCAGCGGGATCTCAACGACCAAAGAAATGTCCAGGCATTTCTGACACGACCAGCGATCTCACAGCAGGGGCTTGGTCGCTGGTATGTGTCAAACATAGTGAGATCGCTGCTGAGATCGCTGTTGTGTCACAAAACTTGTGACTCAGCAGCGATCTCGCTAGCGATCTCGCTTAGTGTGCCGGGGGCTTTAGTCACAGAAGGGTAAGTTTGAGAAAGGACATACAAATATGAATGGAGTTTCAGCTCACCACCATGTAGAGAAATGCAATCATTTTCCTGATGCTTGGAGGAGTCCAAGTCAGTCTCCTAAAATAATATCAAAGTGAGAAAACAGAATGTAATAACCTGGCATCAGTGTAAGGAATTTAAAATGATATTATTTAATTTCCATCTTCATAAAAATTCTATATAAAACAGTTAAGGATACATATGACAGCCTTACTAATTTTGAACTCACAATGACTGAGATCTTTTGCAAGTTCAAAACCTAGAGGCAGTTGTCTCAGTTTCATCTTTACTGTGGCCTGGGGATGTTGTGAGTGACAGCTTAGCCCTATGGGATTTGGAGTGTGCTGGACTGTCAGTGTTATGAGTGACAGTCCAGTCATCCGATCTGATGCTGGGGCATGCTTGACTGTCAGCATTTTGATTGACAGCCCTGCTGCTCAATCTGGCCTAGCCTGTGGGTGTTTTCCCAGGTATCTTTCATCTTTCGTAGTTTGTGAGCAGTCCAATGTCAGCTGTAGCTTAGCTTAAGCCCCCGTCTCACATAGCGAAATTGCTAGCGAGATCGCTGCTGAGTCACAAGTTTTGTGATGCAACAGCGATCTCCCCAGCGATATCGCTGTGTATGACATGCAGTGACGATCAGCCCACCCTGCTGGGTATCGCTGATCGTCGCTGAATGTCCTGGACATTTTTTTGATCGTTGGTCTCCCGCTGGCCAGCACGCATCGCTGCGTGTGGCTGGCGGGAAACCAGCGATCAGTGAGCTGGAGCTTGTAACCAAGGTGCACATCGGGTTTCTAGAAACCCGATGTGCACCTTGGTTACCAGCTCCCTGCACCAGCGCACTGGTATCTAAGGTACACTGCGGGTAACTAAGCGACGTGCATCGCTTGTTACCCGCATAGTCGCTGTCCTGATCGCTGCTGAGAGCTGCCTGTTTGGCAGCTCACCAGCAATCATGTAGCGACACACCAGCGATCCTGACAAGTTCATATTGTTGTCGGGATCGCTGGGGTGTCGCTATGTGTGACGAGGCCCTTAGTCTGGAGTAGCACACTAAGCACTAGCTCTGTGTCTGATTATGTCTTATTCTCTAATCTTGTTGCTGGACCTAGGATTTGTTGTGAGGATTATCCCTTCTGCTCTTGATGCTCTCTGACTTCAAGTACCTGACTCTGAACTTGGCCTCCGACAATCTGTTTACCTTACTCCTTTGTCTTGACATACCCTCCTGGTATCTGATTCCGGACTGTTACCTGACCACGCCTTTGTCTTGCCCCTCTGTACCTCGAGCCCTCCAGGTATCTGACCTCGGACCTCCTGACTACCCTGTCTCATGGCTTGTCCCTGAGTAGTGACTCAGCATAACAGCAGTCATATGTATCCTTAGCTCTTTGATATATATATATATTTTTTATGAAGATGTAAATAAAATAATACCAATTATTAAAAGAGCTGAACTTATAATTTCCTTCATAAATATCTATCTTTAATCCCTAACCTCTTTTGTAATCTGTTTTATTATAAAGTTCCCTCTATCAGTCTAGGCTATGTACTGTATTAGTCCTGTTCTTACGACCATTATTGAAAGTAATAGGGTTGTAAGATACATGAAGGATAATGTTTATTATTGCTGTTATAGGTTTCCAAGTTCTATATTCTAAGGCTTTTGATTACCATTTTGTCTCGGCCAGACCAGGAAAATTATCACTATAGAGAAAGTGAGAACAAGGACTCAAGCACAGGGTTGCCAACCTCCTAAAAAAAAATTTTTTCTGAACGACAGGACTCAAAACCATGGATGGCCTAAATTTTTTTCTGACATTTGACATTATCCCTATAGACAATGCCTCATACAGACCACTGACCACCCTCTAAAGACCGCACCCAAAAATGAATGACCAGAATAGCAGAATATTCACCAGAGGAGATACTTAGAATTAAATTACAGGATAGGATATGTGGTACTGTGCAGTGATGTATATAAATATAAATATATATATACAGTATATATGTGTGTGTGTGTGTGTGTGTGTGTGTGTGTGTGCAAAAATCCAAAAATTCCTATATTGCAGCTCCTAGACTTGATGGTGTCACATACACATACACAGCATTGCACTGTACACACAGATCTAATATACATACAGTATATACAGACATACTATATACAGACTGGATATAGTGTGGACCTGCATGGTGCTGTGTATAACAATTTGAAGACAGACACATACAGAATTATACTCACCACCAGCTGAGCCGCTGCCACTCCAGACGCCATGTATTCTTCCCTCAGAAGCTGGATACAAATGGTGTTCTGGTGGCGCCCTCATCGGGGATTGGAAGATGTTTTCACAAGCGACTCTTCTTCCCGGATGGGTACTCTTTGTACAGTGCTTGGCAGCCTTTTTGGTGCACGTGCTGGCAGCCTTTTTAGTCTACACGCAGTACAAACTTTAGGGGTGGGGGGAAAATTCACAGACTGTGCTTTTTTTTTAATGGACACTACAGACTACAGAGAAAAGCACTGGGTTTTTGAGGACTGTCCATAAATTTACGGACTGTTGGCAACTGTAAGGAAAAGGTTGTCGCCATTTTGTATAGGGCCTGTACCAGCCTCCATTTTGTCAGTTCACACAGCCACAGACTTTTAGCTACACATTGCCTATTAGCATATCCAGTACGACAGGTTTTGATGCCCACTAGGAATCAATAGGCCTTTACATGCTAATTAGTCTAGGCCAGTGACTGAATGAGATGTTCAGTCGTATGGTAAATAGCCCAAGCTCAGGCATTGTTTCCTGTTCCATATGAATTGCAGGCCAATTAATATGCGTGCT
Organism: Oophaga sylvatica; assembly: GCA_033576555.1. Classification (NCBI taxonomy): domain Eukaryota; kingdom Metazoa; phylum Chordata; class Amphibia; order Anura; family Dendrobatidae; genus Oophaga; species Oophaga sylvatica. The sequence continues at coordinate 678,526,961 of JARQOD010000001.1, forward strand.
TCAAAGCAATGGGGATGGGCCTAGCAGGTCTAAAAAACTAGCCATGACCAGGCTGCTGGTCATTCCATTTCACACACAGAAGCCAAGAAGATGGTCTAGGAAAGACCAAGGGACTATTCAGGAACGGAAGACTGTACCTGGGAATGGCAGAGCCAAGGCCTTCCCAAGACCATAATACCCGGTAATATTGATCCATAGCTTATACCTTTAAGCCTTATACATTATTGTTGTATTTTTACTCTGACTGCCATTCCATTGTAGTTACGTTGTATAGCTTTACTGTATATTTCTGTAATTATCTAGTGCGCCCTTAAGGCAAATTAAACCATAAAATTAATCTTGGGCTGATGCTTTTACTCTGATCATGAATCTTAGAATACCCAGTGGGTAGCAGGACACCTTCCCCGGCGGCCATTTGCTCTAGGTGCAGTTCTCTTACTGACCTGAGAGACAAAGGGGGGCACCGGAAAGCTGTACCTGTGGAGTTACGTCCCATTGGTGACGTGGGAGGAAAGGGATCGTCCGTCACATTTGGTAGCGGCGGTGGTATCAGAAGCTGTGATACCCGGGCTACCGTGTGGCGGCCGGCTGAGTTCCTCACAAATTGGTGGCAGCAGTGGGATCAGAGTAATAGTGTGCGTGGGACCCCTACTCCCAGACACTAGAGACTACCAGCAGTACTTTCACTGCTGGGGTCTTAAGGTCAGCCCAGCACTAGACGGTCAGAGTGTAAATATAACAAGTTGTGTGCAAGGTCAGGGTTGCAGCTGTGTTTCAGTGACCAAAGGTTCCCAAGATGGCGGAAGGCACCAGGAGTAGGGCAAAGGGGGAGGCCAATGCTGTGGTCTATGATGAGTTCGATACCGATGGAGGCGAGGGGGAGCTCAGCCAGGGCTCCCCAAGGAGCCCGACCCCCGTGCTCAGTCTCACAGTGGACTGCCCACCCCCTGCCCGTCCCAGCCTGTCCAGATCGGAGACCCTCTTCCAAGCGGCTATGGCGCAGCTCGAGGCTGGTAATGACGCCGCCTATGAAAGACTCCTGGTGGCGGCAGAGACAGCAGCAGAGCGTGAGCGAGCAGAACGCCGTGAAGCTGCGGAGCGTGAGCAAGCAGCGGCAGAGAGAGCAGCGGAGCGGGAGCATGCAGCGGCAGAGAGAGCAGCGGAGCGCCGGCACCGACTGGAGATGGCTCAGCACGGGCCCCCACTGGATGCACCAGGCCCACTGGAGACAAGGGCTCTCAAGGTCCGGGCGGAGGACTTTCCCTTGCTTGAAAAGGATGGAGACCTGGATTCCTTTTTGCTGGCTTTTGAGAGGACATGCCTCCAACATCATCTGGCCCTGGATCAGTGGGCAAGGTACCTGACCCCCCGTTTGAGGGGTAAGTCCCTGGAAGTTTTGGGGGACTTACCTGCCGGGAGGAGCAGGACTACAACAGCATCAAGCGGGCCCTGATCCAGCACTAATCAAGCGGGCCCTGATCCAGCACTACAACCTCACCCCGGAGTCGTACCGCAGGAAGTTCAGGAGCCTGCAGCGGGGTTCAAAGGACACCTGGACCGACCACATGCGGGCCCTGTTGAGAGCTGCGGAGCACTGGACCTCGGGTCTAGAGCTCACTACCCGCCAGGAGGTCCAGGAACTGTTTGTCGTGGAGCAATTTTTGTGGAACTGCCCAGAGGACCTCCAGCAGTTCCTCCGTGACCGGAAACCAAAGGGGCTTCTGCTACAGCTGCCCTGGCAGACGAGTATGCCAACAACAGGCGCCGGAGCCAAAGAAGCCTGCCAGCAGCACCTGGAGAGGGGGTAAGCCCAATCCTGCCCCAGCCCCATATCCAGCCCCCAGAGTGCAAGGGGCGTACTCCCCTGCTGACCTCTCCAGGCCAGGAACAGACCCCAGACGTTGCCATAATTGCAATCAGCCAGGACACTTTAAGGCTGCATGTCCCCAGCGCCAGAAGGCCCCATCCCTGTCCCAGAAACCGTCCACTGTTTTGTGTGTGGGAGGGGGTGGTGGGAGGTCCCTAGACAATTACCAACCCGTCACCATCGGCCGCTCAGCGGTCATGGGACTGCGGGACACAGGCGCTGAACGAACCCTGGTACGCCCTGAGGTGGTGTCCCCTCAAGACTTGGTACCTGGGAAAACCCTTTCCGTCTCCGGAATTGGAGGCGTTGAACCGGCGCTGCCCGTTGCCAAGGTGTATTTGGATTGGGGTGCCGGGAGGGGGATGCGGGAGGTGGGAGTAACGCCGAATATTCCTGCAAATGTGTTGCTTGGGACCGATTTGGGGCGGCTAGTGTCCCAGTATGTGGCCACTGAACCCCCAAGTCCGGCTCCCCAAGAATGTCATGACTTTACTGTGAATGCTAATGTTAATGTATTGAATGTGCCTCCAACAGTGGAGGAGGGAGTGAAACCTGATGGTAAGCCATGCACTGACACTACACACACAGGGCTCACAGTGAGGACAGGTGAGGAGGCTGTAGGGGAGAGCTCAGAGGTGGAGGGAGGGGCTGCTATGGGCAGTGTAGGGCCCCTAAGTGAATCCAGCCTGCTGAGTCTAGGGCCCCTGCAGGAAGAGGAACAGGCCATGGGGGGAGGGGGTGTCCCGGGAGAGGAGCCACCAGGTAGGACCCCAGGTCAGGAGTTCCCCACATCCGGGATGTCAGGAAGTCAGGGAAGTCTGCCTGACCCGGCGACTTGGTCAGAGGAGGAGGGAAAGCAGGCGCTACCCGTGGTCTCAGCGGTCGTGGCCGCTGTTACCAGGAGTGGGAGCGCTGAAGCCCAAGGAGCCTCGCGGAGGTCCGACGGTTTCCCCCTCTCTGACCAAGTGGCTGCCGAGTCAGACAGTAGCCAGGAGACAGATCCCGGGGAACTGACAGAGGACAGGGCAGTTTCGTCAATTCTTGCCATATCTAGTCAGGGATTTCAGGCAGCGTTGGAAGCTGACCCTAGCCTGAAGACTCTCAAGGAACAGGCGGCACAGCCTCCCCTGGAGTCCGACCGCGAGCGAGTGGTCTGGGACCAGGGACGGCTGTACCGGGTAACGGTCCAGCAGGGTTCACCGGAGGCGTGGCCCAGGGACCGACAGTTAGTGGTGCCCCATCCGTTCAGGGCGGAATTGTTGCGGATCGCACACGAGATTCCAATGGCCGGACACTTAGGGATCACTAAAACCAGGGCCAGGCTAGCTCAGCATTTCTACTGGCCTGGAATGAGGACCGAGGTGATAGCCTACTGCCGTTCGTGTGACACCTGTCAGAGGGTGGGGAAGGCGGGGCCGCGCCCCAAAGCCCCACTGGTAACTCTGCCCATCATCGAAGAGCCTTTCTCGAGGGTGGCTGTGGATCTCATTGGACCTCTGTCCACTCCCAGCCGCTCCGGGAAATGCTTCATACTAACGGTAGTGGACTATGCCACCCGGTACCCGGAGGCGGTAGCTTTGTCGTCCATTCGGGCCGACAAAGTGGCCACTGCCTTACTGGAGATTTTCTCCAGAGTGGGGTTTCCCAAGGAAATGCTCACCGACCGAGGGACCCAGTTCATGTCGCAGCTGATGGAGTCTCTCTGTAAGCAGGTACAGGTGCAACATCTGGTGGCCAGCCCGTATCACCCACAGACCAATGGCTTGTGTGAGCGGTTCAATGGCACCTTAAAGCAGATGCTGAGGATGTTGGTCGACTCCCACGGGAGAGACTGGGAGCGGTATCTCCCACACCTGCTGTTTGCCTACCGGGAGGTTCCACAGGCCTCAACGGGGTTCTCCCCCTTTGAGCTCCTGTACGGGCGACGTGCACGGGGGCCCCTTGCTCTGGTGAAGGAAGCATGGGAAGGGGATTTAGCCACCCCTGGAGTGTCGGTCATTGAGTATGTCGTGCGCTTCCGGGACCGAATGATGGCCTTGACACGGCTGGTGCATGACAATATGGCCCAAGCTCAGGCTGACCAGAAGCGATGGTACGACCAGAATGCTTGTGAGCGGACCTACCAGGTGGGTCAAAAGGTGTGGGTACTGGTCCCCGTACCACAAAACAAGCTTCAGGCGGCCTGGGAGGGTCCATACCTCGTGCACGAGCAGCTCAACGCCGTCACCTACCTGGTCACCCTGGACCACGCCCGTGGAAGGAGGAAGGCCTTCCATGTGAACATGATGAAGGCCCATCATGAGCGGGAGGCTTATGCTCACCCAGTGTGCAACCTTCCAGAGGAAGGAGAGGACAGAGAGTCAGAAATCCTCGTGGATCTGCCACCCTAGCCAAAGAGAGGGTGCGGTAGGGCGCATGGGGGAACACAGGAATGTGATACCCCCTAGCGCCCTCAAAAGCAGGGAGGTGTAAGGAAAAGGTTGTCGCCATTTTGTATAGGGCCTGTACCAGCCTCCATTTTGTCAGTTCACACAGCCACAGACTTTTAGCTACACATTGCCTATTAGCATATCCAGTACGACAGGTTTTGATGCCCACTAGGAATCAATAGGCCTTTACATGCTAATTAGTCTAGGCCAGTGACTGAATGAGATGTTCAGTCGTATGGTAAATAGCCCAAGCTCAGGCATTGTTTCCTGTTCCATATGAATTGCAGGCCAATTAATATGCGTGCTTCAAAGCAATGGGGATGGGCCTAGCAGGTCTAAAAAACTAGCCATGACCAGGCTGCTGGTCATTCCATTTCACACACAGAAGCCAAGAAGATGGTCTAGGAAAGACCAAGGGACTATTCAGGAACGGAAGACTGTACCTGGGAATGGCAGAGCCAAGGCCTTCCCAAGACCATAATACCCGGTAATATTGATCCATAGCTTATACCTTTAAGCCTTATACATTATTGTTGTATTTTTACTCTGACTGCCATTCCATTGTAGTTACGTTGTATAGCTTTACTGTATATTTCTGTAATTATCTAGTGCGCCCTTAAGGCAAATTAAACCATAAAATTAATCTTGGGCTGATGCTTTTACTCTGATCATGAATCTTAGAATACCCAGTGGGTAGCAGGACACCTTCCCCGGCGGCCATTTGCTCTAGGTGCAGTTCTCTTACTGACCTGAGAGACAAAGGGGGGCGCCGGAAAGCTGTACCTGTGGAGTTACGTCCCATTGGTGACGTGGGAGGAAAGGGATCGTCCGTCACATTTGGTAGCGGCGGTGGTATCAGAAGCTGTGATACCCGGGCTACCGTGTGGCGGCCGGCTGAGTTCCTCACAGCAACCATGCCCCAGCTCCAACGTGGTAGAGTCTCCATTTCCACCATACAAGTAGGGGAGGATTTTGCATACAGTGTGCTCCCACAAAGGTCATGGCCGACAGCGATCTGACGGCACAGCAATGACTGGACGAGTGGATGGTCCGGAGAAGTGAGTGGTTTGGTGAGTACAGGAATTCACATTTTTTTCATTTTATATTTATTATGTTGTGAGGTCTGGAGAGACTGCTGAGTACAATAAGATATTAAATACAGTGGGGAAATAAGTATTTGATCCCTTGCTGATTTTGTAAGTCTGTGAACAGGAGTCTTTTATAAAGGTGACTATGTAAGACAGCTTTTGTTATGCAGGTAGCGAGTTGATTAGGAGAGTATAACTGGTCTGTAGAAGCCAGAACTCTTAATGGTTGGTAGGGGATCAAATACTTATTTCCCACTGCAAAATGCAAATAATATAATTTATACAATGTGATTTTCTGAATTTTATTTTTGATATTTTATCTCTCAAAGTTAAAATTAACCTTCCCTTAAAATTATAGACTGTTCATGTTTTTGTCAGTGGGCAAACTTACAAAATTAGCAAGGGGTCAAATACTTATTTCCTTCACTGTGTGCAGAGAATAACTTCTCCGTGTCTCTAATTTCCGCAACTCGATAAAAACATGCGAATAAGCGAATTCGAGATTTTCCTCATCCACTCACCTCTACTAATGATATAGTTATACTGACAATCCTTTAGCCTTTTTAATTTTTGGTTATTGTATTTGACCATAAAAGCTTGACAGATTTGGACCCTGCACAACTGGCCAGGCTTACACATCTCAGCATGGTGCATTTATTATTACAAATTATAGCATGCTGTAGCAAAACACCAGACCAGGCGCTCTATAATCAATTGCCGTAATACAGGCAATGACTTTTCGCTCTGTTGTTTTACTTTTCCAGTGCATTAGTGTATCCTGTGATGACATTTGTTCCTTAATACATTTTGTGTTGCTGTCAAGCAAATGTCAAATATTTAATTACAAATGGAAGAAAGGAAAAAAGGAACATAAAAGGAACATTGACTATATCCAGCTTTTTTTCTGGACTATTTATAGTCTTGTGTTTCCATCGGTTGCTGATTTATGTTGACCTTAAAAGTGAAAGAGCGGGAAAAAAAAATTATCAATAAAAAAATAGGAAGCATCAAAGTATAATAACGATGTTTGTGAAAAAGATATTATTTTTATTTTAAATGTTTTATTAACTTCTATTTATATTGCCTTACTCATCTGGTCTATCCAAGGAGATGCAAAGTGTTTATAGCAAGCATGTGTTGCTCCTGGCTATATAACTCTGTTTATTTACATTGAGTAAAGCATCTTACCCACACACAGACAAGCTTAATTCAACTTCCTTTCCTCATTGAAGGCTTTTTTTTCCAAACAGAGAGCACAATATATCTCAGTGAACAGAGAGACAGTAGACCCCAGGTGTATGCCACATGGGGCACCACCATCTGTCTGGTTACCAGCTAATAGAAACTTTGATGCTTCATACAATTTCAATACAAATGAAAGACACCTAAAAGTAAGTTACACCTAATAAGTGTAAAGTGATGCTTGTTATGTCTCATACTCCATCTAGTAAAACAATCAATAGTCTACATCAAAATTTACCTTTCGCTCCATAGCTGAAAATGCCTACTTAAACAGAGGTGAAAATGATATCACCGAAGTATGGGATCACTTAACTGCAGTTCAAGGGGGGCATTTAACTTGAATGTTTTGAGCTAATGGTAGCAATTAGGTAAAGGTCAATAATTGCTATTAACTCTTTCTTCTGAAGAGTAAATTTGTTTGACAAATTTTCTTAATCATCCCCCCACTTATGACAGTATTTGATTTCAGCTAATTCATGGGTTAGTAGCACTTTTAGTAATTGCGTCTTTTAGTAATTGCATCTTTTATCCAGAATTATACATATGGATAGATTCATATACCAATTATCCCAAAAGTCTAATCATTGCCAAATTTTATTCGAGTGTCTTAGTTCAATGGTTTATTTTTGTGCACCTGATAGACTGACAGATAGAAATTGCCATCACTCAAAAGATAAAAACCTCATGTTCTTTGCCAGATTTTAACGCTCCATGTATTGCAAGGCATGACAGTTGACCAATGATCATTATGCTGGCTCAAATAAATATGACTAAGGCCCTTATCATCATTTACGTTTTTTAAGTCACTTTCCTTTATTGTCTAGTGGTAGTTGATGCTGGTTTAGGGCATCAAATTAATTAAAACGGTGCACTCAGTGAATTTCACGCAAACCCAAAAATGGACTTTCTTCCTGTCTTGAACTGTTTTTGAAACGTTTGGCGCCAAAAACCTCACGTTGGCATTAAAAGTCACAAAATTTGTACCAAAATGGTGGCTCTACTTAAACATGCACCAGGCCACAAAGTGAAAAAAGAAAAAAAAAACAAACAGGTGAGCACATATAAAATAGACTTAAAAAGGCGCAAATAGAATAATAGATTGGATGCAAGCAAAAAAAGGCTCAAAACTAGACAAAATACAGTTGCAAAGGAAATAATGAATAGGGGCCTAAATGTTTAGAAATGTGCCCAGTGGATCGACAATTGGGATCAGGAGGGGAAGATTAGCCCATTTGGGGTGGACTGAATCAGGCATTGTGGTTGTACATATAACTCCTCCTTTTATCCTTATCCGAACTTGATTGACATTTGTCAACCATTTAAACTATATAACTATGTGTCTGTTTGCAATATCCACTTATACAATTGCATAAGTAGTTCTGGGAACAATTAGGCATCGGGCAAAGGCTGGATCAGAGGAGTCTGTGGTCTCCCATCCAGGTCCAGCCGGGGCAAATGCTGCACAGCTTCACCGTCAGTCCCAACACCTAGCCAATACAAGAGAAGTACAAGCTGTTGCAAGGGTCTTTGTGCCTAGTAGCTTCAAGCATAGGTTTCAGAAAGGAACAGGGCTGCCACAGCCTAAGTCCAAAATTTCCTGCACTGAGCATGCCCGTGACGTGGCGGACCGTTATTGGTGATTTGATGTCAGCTGATCCGTGATCTGGCACTGCCTGATTGGTCACGGGTGACATCATCAGTGATGCGATTAACGAGATGGCTGGGGCAGGGCTTAGCCCTTTAATAGCCTGGCGGCGGTGTGGTCAGATCATACTAAATAGGTCGTGCTCATGTGTGGACTACCAGAATCTGGGCTCCACGTGCTCTCTAGCTTTGCTCTCTGGGACCTGCCGATGCCAGAGTTCGCTCGGCTAATTAGCACAGGTCCTTCAGGCAGGTTAGCTTATGCCAGGCAGGTAGCCAATGTGGCACAGTCTAGCTCCAACAAGAGGGTAGCAATACACCCTGAGCAGACTGCGGGGCTCGTAACCTGGGCATCGCCTACCAGCTGAAAAGAGAGTTGCTCAGTCCGGTCACACACCGGCTGGCAGCACGTACGCCTGGCGTGAGTCGCATGCACTTCTTAATCGGCTGGCAAGTGGCTTCTGTGCAGTTAACAGGGCTACGTCTACACCAGCCTGCAGCACATCTCCCGTGAGGTTAACGGAGATAGTGCAAATCCGATATCTGGCAAGTGGCTTCTGTGCAGTTAACAGGGCTACGTCTACACCAGCCTGCAGCACATCTCCCGTGAGGTTAACGGAGATAGTGCAAATCCGATATCTGGCAAGTGGCTTCTGTGCAGTTAACAGGGCTACGTTTTTTTGCCAGCCTGCAGCACATCTCCCGTGAGGTTAACAGAGATAGTGCAAATCCGATATCTGGCAAGTGGCTTCTGTCCAGTTAACAGGGCTATGTCTACGCCAGCCTAAAGCACATCTCCCGTGAAGTTAATGGAGATAGTGCAAATCCAATATCTTGCTTAGTGTGAAGTAACACAGGCAAGACCTTTATATTTCTGTTGTCAGTTTTCGGCCGCAGCATCTCTAGCTGCACCGCGGACCCCAGGGTTCGGTTGCTCTCTATTATTTATTAAAGTTATTGCAACCGTCCCCTTAACACAATGCATGTCAGTAAAGATCAGTGCTAAATAAGTAATGCAATGTAGTAACAAAGTTACACAATCATATCTATGTATAATCTCTGCTGTGGAGTTCACATGACACAATACACACTCCACATTCAGAAGTTTACATTATACAGTCTTATCAAAGAATATATTATATTGTGGATTATTGATTAACTTCTGCCTGACCACAAAAATAGTTCAATATGGCTCTTTCAGATATCTGGGTCATAGCGTTGAATAAATATACTGTTAATAAATCAGACTAAAGTTATGAATTACTTCTAAGGTAGTGATAAGCATGAAATGATGCACAATGTGTTTCATTGTATGACGTATTGCATGATATAGATCCTATAGTAAAAGACACACACCACAAAAATAAAATAAATCATTTAATAATTCAAATTTAAAACATACCAAACATATTAAAAATCAGGGAAATATCAAAACATATAAGTGGATTTGTAAGGGAAAGAATATGCCAAATTATAATGGATGATATCTAAAAATCAAAGGATTGGAACAGAATTCATGAAAACATAAAACATCAGAGTAAATCCAATGAATTCAATAAATTAAATGAGATCCATATGAAATGAATTTCAAAAGTTGCATATATAGAGATATTAGCCATGATTCAAATATAAATATACAATCTGCAACATGATCAAGATATAGTAACTACATGTAATCCAAGTCAACACTTACAATATCCGTGCCACAATGCGCATTTCACATACCGCTTTTCGGCCCTTGAGCAAGCAAGATGCGAAACATGCGTCGGGGTGTGAATATTATAACTGCTAACGTGGATTTGGGGCATGGCAACCCCCTGCTTGTCAATTTGCGTTCCTTATGTCAGAAATCTTATTCTAGTCCATGACTGCAGTAAGTTTTGTGGGGAGGTGCACATAGAGGTGCATGCTACTTATCAAAAATTCCTAATTGATTAAGAGGCGTGTGCCACGTACAGTGAGTTTGGAAAGTATTCAGACTACTTTACATTTTTCACTCTTTCTTTCATTGCAGCTCATTAATGTACAGTCTGCACCCATCATGACTGATAAAAAACAGAAATTTAGATTTTTTTGAAAATTTATTAATAAAGAAAAACTGAAATATCACATGGTCATAAGTATTCAGACCCTTTGCTCAGACACTCATATTTAAGTCACATGCTGTCCAGTTCCTTGTGATCCTCCTTGAAATGGTTCTACTCCTTCATTGGAGTCCAGCTGTGTTTATTTAAACTGATAGGACTTGATTTGTAAAGGCACACACCTGAATATATAAGACCTCACAGCTCACAGTGCATGTCAGACAAATGAGAATCATGAGGTCAAAGGAACTGGCCAAGGAGCTCAGAAACAGAATTGTAGCAAGGCACACACATGGCCAAGGTTACAAAAGAATTCCTGAAGTACTCAAGGTTTCTGAGAGCCCAGTGGCCTCCATAATCCTTAAACGGAAGAAGTTTGGGACCATCAGAAGTCTTCCTAGACCTGGATGTCCAGCCAATCTGAGCAATCGTGAGAGAATAGCCTTGCTGAGAGTGGTAAAGAAGACCCCTAAGATTACTGTGGCTGAGCTCCACAGATGCAGTAGGGAGATGGGAAAAAGTTCTACAAAGTCAACTATCACTGCAGCCCTCCACCAGTCGGGCCTTTATGGCAGAGTGGCCCAACGGAAGCCTCTCCTCAGTGCAAGACATATGAAAGCCCACATAGAGTTTGCTAAAAAAACACATGAAGGACTCCCAGACTATGAGAAATAAGATTCTCTGGTATGATAAGACGAAGATAGAACTTTTTGGTGATAATTCTAAGCAGTATGTGTGGAGAAAACCAGGCACTGCTCATCACCTGCCCAATAAAATCCCAACAGTGAAACTGTCATGGTTTGCTGAGTTTGTGGGAAAAGGTAGGTTAAGGGTTAATTTGGATGGCCTCACTCTGGGATTCTGGGAGGCTTCTTATAGCCTCATTGTGGGGCCATTCCTTGTCGCTTATACTTTGACCCTTGGCCGAGTGTGTGTGACCCTGTGTTTTGTGCTTGTGATTCTTTATGCTTGCTTGGTTTTGACTTGGTTCTGTTCCCGTTACGAGTTCTGCCTGCCCCTCCTGTACTGCGTTGCTATCTCATGTATGACCTCTTGCCTTTGTCCTGACAATTCTCTGCTTATCCCTCCTGTACTGCGTTGCTATCTTGTGTATGACTCCTGGCTTATGTTCTGACTATTCTCTGCTCGCCCCTTCTGTACTGCGCCGTCCTCTCCGTGTATGACCCCCGTTTGTCTGACCTGTGTTTCCCTATTCACTAATCCAGGGTCCCTGTAAGTCCTGCACTCACCTCCAATAGCAGAACGCTAGGCCCCGCCCCCTGTGGTCACATGATCGCAGGTCCTTTTGCTTACTGCTACTCTCACCACGCTGCTCTGGTCCCATCTGCCGGAGCCCCCCCCTGTGGCATCTGACCCCGGGCCCTTCCACAGTGTGGGTGAGTCACCCTGCTCAGCCGTGGCAGTTCGCTGGCGCTGACAGGGTCGTTACATTATAAGTGACCTTATATTATTCTGTGTTGGGGAAGCTAAGTTTCTTTCCTAAAGAAAAAAAAAAAAAGAGTGTCTAGTATCATGGATCCCATGCAAGCTTTGGCAGATCAGGTTAAAAACCTGACACTAATGTTCCAGAAACTTAATGTGGAACAGCGCACAATGGCTCAGACCCAACAACAGTTGGTGGACACTGCTGCAGGGTCTCCTAGCTCGGATGATAGAGATGTTTCGCTGGTGTCCCACGAGTCCCCGGTCAAACTGCCAGACTTCTTCTCTGGGGACAAAAAGGAGTTCATGGCCTTTAAGGAGGGGTGCAAGCTTTTTTTTTCTCTGAGGCCTCGTTCCTCCGGGGATGAATTCCAGAAAGTGGGGGTAGTTATTTCTCTACTTCGGGGTGCACCGCAAGCGTGGGCTTTTTCTCTGTCTCCCTCTGCCCCTGAAAGGATGACTGTCAATGCCTTTTTTGAAGCCCTGGGTTGTATATATGATGAACCCGACAGGGTTCGCATGGCTGAAGACATGGTGATGAATGTGCGCCAGGGTAAACGCTCGGCTGAGTGGTTTTGTGCAGAGTTCCGGCGCTGGGCAGCAGAAATTTCATGGGATGATGCAGCACTTCGGGGCTTATTCCGCAGAGGCTTATCTGAACGCCTCCAAGATGCCCTGGCCCTTCACCCTCCACCTGACACCTTGGAGGACGCCATTACCCAGGCCGTACTTATGGACCGCAGGCTACGGGCTAGGGGTGTCATGCAGTCCGAGGCATCCCTATTCTCCGGTAGCAAAGAGACTGGTGTCGCTCCCGAACCCAGGAGATTGGCGCTACTTCGGTCAAAGAAAAGGAGAGGAAACGCCGCCGTGAGAAACGGCTCTGCTTTTATTGTGGAGAGTCCGGTCATTGGATAAAAGATTGTCCCTCGTGTCCGTCATCCTCCAAGGCGGCGGGAAACGACTAGGTCTGGGTAGTAATCGAGGAGGCTGCCCAGACCTTCAGGTACTCTCTTCCTCAAGCCCTAAGGTTTTGCTAAAGGTTGAACTGTTGGTAGACAAGTATCGTTTTTTCTCCACAGCACTGGTGGACAGTGGTTCATCACTCAACTTGGTCAGCTCTGATGTCATTTCCCAGCACCAGATAGGGACAGTCAGGCTTCATACCCCACTAAAAGTCGTGGCCATTGACTCTTCTCCTCTGACCCGAACGGGGATTCTTTCAGTTTCTGAAAAATTTATGTTGAAAGTTGGTTCTTCCCACATGGAAGAGATTGAGTGTTTTGTTATGGACAAGTTGCCCACCGGGTTGGTTTTGGGCATGCCATGGCTTCTACGCCACAATCCAGTTATTGACTGGGAATTGGGGGAGATTATCAAGTGGGGGTCCAAATGTGTCGACTGTTACCATAAAGATGTTTTTTGTGTGAAAATTGCAAAACCTGTTTCTGTGTCTTCTATCAGTCTGGAAGGTATTCCGGAGTACCTGAAAGACTTTGAGGACGTTTTTTCAGAAAGTGAGGCTGAGGCGTTACCCCCTCATAGGCCATTTGACTGTGCCATCGACCTAATTCCTGGAGCCAAATTGCCCAAAGCTCGTTTGTTTAACCTATCAGGTCCCGAGCGCCTGGCTATGAAACAATATATTGCTGAGAGTCTCCGCAAGGGGCACATAAGACCTTCAGTTTCCCCGGTAGCAGCGGGGTTTTTCTTTGTTAAGAAAAAAGATGGCGGCCTACACCCCTGCCTCGACTTTCGAGAACTAAATAAAATCACGGTCAGGAATACATATCCACTGCCGTTGATTCAGGATCTCTGTAATCAGCTTTCTGGGGCCATGTGGTTTTCAAAACTTGACCTTAGGGGGGCTTATAATTTAATCAGGATTCGGGAGGGGGGTGAATGGAAGACGGCTTTCCTCACCTCTGAAGGGTTATTTGAGAACTTGGTAATGCCATTTGGTCTCACCAACGCACCTGCAGTTTTTCAAAATTTTATTAATGTTGTGTTCTCGGACCTCATCGGCCGCTTTGTAGTTGTGTACCTAGATGATATTCTCATATATTCTGCTGACAAACATTCTCATTTGTTACATGTTAAGACTGTACTCCAAAGGCTCAGAGAAAATCAATTGTTCGTCAAACTCGAAAAATGTTCATTTTTTGTTCAAGAGTTGTCGTTTTTAGGGCTGATAATCTCACCTCAGGGGTTTCGCATGGATCCCAAGAAGGTGCAGGCTGTTGTGGAATGGGTCCAACCTCGAGACCTTAAGGGACTTCAGCGCTTCTTGGGATTTGCGAATTATTACTGCAAGTTTATTAAAGGTTTCTCACAGGTAACTAAGCCCCTTACTGATCTCACTCATAAAGGGGCAGATGTCAAGAACTGGTCCCCGTTAGCCAAACAGTCTTTTCTAAAGGGTATGCCACACTAAACAATATCGCTAACTGGATCGCTAAAAAACGTCACTATTTAGCGATCCTGTTAGCGATGTTGTTCAGTGCGGCAGCTTCCAGCGACGAGCTTCCTGCTGTGATCTCGCTCGTCGCTGGAATCGTTCCGGACCCTATTTTCTCGTCGGCGCTCCCGCTGGGTAAGTATCTAATCGCTGTGTGGCACCTTTTCTTAGCGATTTAGCGGTACTTTTGTACCGCTAAAGTCGTTAAGAAGATCGCTAACGGCGATAGCGTCGTTAACTATATCGCTAAATGTGGACGCATTTAGCGATATAGAAACAATCCCGCTAGCGATCGCATTAGTATGCGTCGTTATCGTGATCGCTAGCGGGATTGTTTAGTGTGGCAGTACCTTTATGCTAAAAAACTGTTTTACATCTGCTCCTATCCTGGTTCAACCTGACCCTTCCAAACCGTTTGTGGTCGAGGTTGATGCTTCTGAGGTGGGGGTGGGAGCAGTGTTATCTCAGGGGCCAGCTTCCCTGACAAATCTCAGGCCTTGTGCCTACTTTTCTAAAAAATTTTCTCCCTCTGAAAAAAATTATGACGTAGGCAATAGGGAGCTATTGGCTATCAAATTGGCGTTCGAAGAATGGAGACATTTTTTGGAGGGGGCGGCTCACCCTATTATGGTTATCACGGACCATAAAAATCTAGAATATATTAAAACTGCTAAAAGACTGACCCCCAGGCAAGCCCGTTGGTCACTTTTTTTTTTTTCCAGATTTCAGTTTTCTATTACTTTTCGACCAGGATCTAAAAACGTCAAGGCTGATGCTCTGTCACGTAGTTTTGAGCCATTATCCGCCCCCGATCCACCGTCCCCCATTCTTCAACCCAGTGTTGTTATTGCCGAAGTGTCGTCGGAATTGGAGCGAGAGATTGTGGAGGCACAATCTTTAGCGCCAAGGTCCAAACCTGAAAATAAGTTGTTCGTGCCTCAGCATTTGCGCACTAAACTCCTGTGGGAGTTCCATGATTCGAAATTGAGTGCCCACCCTGGTATAGCGGCCACGCGAGAAGCAGTGGCAAGACTTTTTTGGTGGCCTTTAATGACTTCGGATATTAAGATGCATGTTGCTGCATGTGGGATATGTGCCCGTTCTAAGAGCTCTCATTGCCGGCCGGCCGGGGAATTGGCGCCTTTACCAATTCCGGGAAGACCGTGGACTCATTTGTCCATGGACTTCATTACCAATCTGCCATCCTCCCGTGGAAATACTGTAATCTGGGTAATTGTGGACAGATTTTCTAAACTAGCACATTTTGTACCCATGGCAAGTTTACCGTCAGCAGAGACTCTCTCCAGACATTTCCTTTCTCAGGTGGTACGTTTACACGGGGTGCCTACTAATATTGTGTCAGATAGAGGGACGCAATTTGTGTCTAAGTTTTGGCAGGCTTTTTGCAAAAAGTTGGGGATATCGTTGTCTTTTTCCTCAGCGTACCACCCAGAGACCAACGGGCAAACTGAACTGCACCAACCAATCGCTTGAACAAATTCTTCGGTGCCTGACTTCTACTCTGCAAAGCGACTGGTCTGAGGCCTTACCATTAGCAGAGTTCGCCTTCAACAACCGGGTAAACCAGTCTACCGGTAGGTCACCATTTTTTATTAATTATGGGATAAATCCTCATTTTGGCGAGTTCTCGCGTATTGATTCTGGTTGCCCGGGGGCTGAGGACGGGATTAGTCGTCTCAGGAATCTCTGGTCGAAAGTTCGACAAAATATTTCCAGGGCTCAGGAAAAGTATAAACATTTTGCGGATAAAAAAAGGGACTCTGTTCAGAGTGACCCGACATGAAATGACACTTGGTGTACATAGGGTTAACCATGTCTTTTCATGTCCTTTGCTATCTAATTTGCACAAACAATTAAATCAGACTATGTGTGCAAAATTTCACACCTCTAGGGGTTAATTAAAGGTGTAAATTCGTAGCAAAAAAGTCCGTTTTTTTTACAACGAATTTACACCTTTAATTAACCCCTACAGGTGTGAAATTTTGCACACATAGTCTGATTTAATTGTTTGTGCAAATTAGATAGCAAAGGACATGAAAAGAAATGTTTAACCCTATGTACACCAAGTGTCATTTCATGTCGGGTGCTTCTGTCTTTTCACTGAAGCCGGCTTTACCCGGCAATTGAATCAAAGGATATTTTACTATGTAGAAGTGTATAAACTATACATATATGTATATATATATGTCACAATGACATGTATATATATTATATGTATTCTATGTGTGTATATTTAGTGTTTACAAGGAAAGAATGGGGTTTTTTTTAGTTGCGATATTTTGTTCCCATAGACTTACATGGGACTTCCGGTATCGGTATCGGGTATCGCCGATATTTTAGTGATATCGGCGATACCATTCCGATTCCGATACTTTAGCATATCGGAAAGTATCGCTCAACTCTATTCAGCACGTAACATTGCAGCTCCCAGCCCTCTCTGCAATATCACCACATAGTGACTGAATAATAGCACATACAAGGGACAAATTCCGTCACAACATGAACAGATCACATAATTCCACCACGTAGTGACCAAATAATACAACATACAAGGTACAAATAAAGCCACACCATGACCAGATCAGATATTACCATCAGACAGTGACCGAATATTGCAACACTGATCATTAATAAAGAAAAAAAAAAAATGCTAATATTACCATAAGTGCCATTATACACAGGATCTCTTAATATAGTGTACAGTATATAGTGTCAGTGTACAGCAAATACAGTGACTCACCAGTGGCATTATACACAGGAGCTCTGTATATAGTGTATAGTGTATAGTGTACAAGTAATACAGTGATCACTAGTGACGCTATACACAGCAGCTCTGCATATAGTGTCATTGTACAGTAATACAGTGGTCACCGGGGACATTATACACAGGAGCTCTGCAAATAGTGTACAGTGTACAGGTAATACAGTGATCACCAGTGACATTCTACATAGGAGCTCTGCATATAGTATACAGGTAATACATGGATCACCAGTGACATTATACCCAGGAGTTCTGTATATAGTGTCAGTGTATAGGTAATACAGTGATCACCAGTGACATTACACAGGAGCTCTGTATATAGTGTCAGTATATAGTGTAAGTGTACAGGTAATTCACTGACTCACCAGTGCTGTCTCTAGTTGAAGATATTCATCTTCGCTTTTCTCTTCATACAGTGCAGACTATCATCACTTCTTCCAGTCATCACTCGTCTATTCAAAAAATAACACACAGTAATCTAAAGCACATTCCCCAATATTTCCCCAACTTCTACACTGCGCAGATAAAGAAAACAAGTGACAGTGTAATCCTGCACAGTAACAGGACCCCCCACTGAAAACAGTATCCTCAAGAATAAAATACATCACAGCAGTAATAATATCCCTTAATTAGCCCCTACAGTAATAATGTCCCACATTATGCACCAAGTGTCTCCAATCGTGCCCCAGGTGTCTCCTATCTGCCCCATGTGTCATCATCATGCCCCATGCGTCATCATCATGCCCCATGTGCCATCATCCTGCCCCATGGGTCATCATCCTGCCCAAGGTGTCTCCTATCCTGCCTCAGGTGTCATCATCCTGTCTTATATGATCTCCCATCCTGCCCAAGTGTCTCCCATCCTGCCCAGTTGTCTCTCATCCTGCTCCAGGTGTCATCATCCTGCTCCATTTGATCTCCCTTCCTGCCCAGGTGTCTCCCAGCCTGCCCCATGTGTCATCATTCTGCCCCACGTGTCATCATCCTGTCCCAGGTGTGTCCCATCCTGCCCCAGGTGTCATCTTCCTGCCCCAGATGTCATCATCCTGCCCTATATGATCTCCCATCCTGTCCCACATGACCTCCCTGCCTGCCCCAGGTGTCTTTCAGCCTTCCACAGGTGTTTCCCATCCTGCCTCATATGATCTCCCATCCTTCCCTAGGTGTCTCCTAGCCTGCCCAGATGTCTCTCAGCCTACCCCAGGCATCTCCCATCCTGCCTCATATGAACTTCAATCCTGCCTCAGGTGTCTCTCATCCTGCTCCAGGTTTCATCCATCCTGCCCCATATGATCTCCCATCCTGTCACTAAATTATAATTCGCAATGTTATGTGTATCGAGGAAATCATCCAGCCCTATTTTAAAAGCATGAGATTTTATAAGGATGTTGTCAAGTTCATGCCTTGAAGATTGTATGCTGAATTTTACTATTCAGAAAGGTAACATTAAACGAAGTTCTCTCCCATTTAGTATGTATAGTCCTTGACCTTTACTAAGTTATCAGGATTTTTTTTTATCATTTTAAATACCTTAGTCATTTCTGTTATTGGTCAGGTTCTTGTTTTCTGTTTTATTCTGCCATCATTACTTCCATTCATGTTATTGATTTTGGTCTTGACATGGTCATGAGTTTGAACTTGGATATTTTTCTGTAGCAAAGCATATAAACTTAGTGTATTCGATCACAGCACAAACTGGCCAAACAAAGGTCATTGGCCCAGGTCAACAAAGTAATGACAGTCATGAGATAAAAGAAAACAAACACTATAAGTTAACCAGGCTAGTTAAAACATTGTAAGTAAATAATGACGTATTTTGGATGGATATCAAGTGCTCTAGTTTGCTGTGTGCTGGGTAAATACAAGTGATTGTAACATTTTGTGCCTTTTACCTTTATTGACTTTGTGTTTTCACCGTTTGCTTCATTTTCCTAGATAACTTTACCACTATCTTTGTAAAAGAATAATAGCAAAACCTTGCATAATATTTACAAGTGTGTGATTGTAGAGCGTGGTGGACTGACCCCTCTGACATTTGGGACACAGAGTGGTAGGGATTCTCACGCACAGACCACAAGTCGTAAAGGAATCTGTCATCAGGTTTTTGTTTCTCCATCTGAGAAGAGGATAATGTGGGGGCAGAGGCAATGATCCCACTGATGTATCACTTACTGGGCTGATTTCTGCAGTTATGATAAAATCCCTGTGGCTCTTTATAACCCCATCACTAATTGGCATCTCTCTGTATGAACTTTGCATAAGTAGTCCTCTAGCGATACACTTTTTCTATTAAATCAATGATTTTGTAAAACCTACACCAAGGAGCCCAGTCTCTTCCCCTACATAATTTTGCTCTTAGATTAGGTAGCAACTAGCAAAATTTCTTGTGACAAATTCCCTTTTATATGCCTGTGGAGTATCAAGTTTGAGTCCAATTTCATGAAATTTGAGCAAATTCAAACATTTTGAAATTGGATTCACAGTTTCCAGAAAAAAAAAAAAGATTAACATCATTTTGTGCTGCGGCGTGAGTTTCCCCATAATGCCCTGTAGCTATGACATCAGACAGATTTTCGTACCTTGTACAGTTGTGGTAAAAAACCTGGGCCATCATAGATCAGCAGTTCCCAGAGGAGCACAGTTTGTACGGCCGAGATGTTTTCCATCTGCAGAGTCACTGGCTTAGTCTCTCTCACCTGTAGAATATAAGCTCATATGGTCAGTGGTGTCCTCTCTTTTTCTTGCCTGCATAATGTAAGCTCTTATGGTTAGCATAGTCCTTTCTTTCTCTACTGGTAGAGTGTAAGTCAGTCATGTCCTCATTCTCTCCCCTGTGAGTGTAAACTCATATGGTGAGTGGGATCCTCTTTTCTCTCAATAGAATGTAAGCTCTCAGCAAAGTTCTCTCTCACCTGTACAGTGTAGGCTCTTCAGGTCAATGTGGACCTCTCTCTGTCTGTCCTTTACAGTGTAAGCACTTATGGACAGTGTGGTCCTCTCTTTTGCCTGTAGAGTGTGAGCTCTTATAGACAGTGTGGTCCTCTCTTTTGCCTGTAGAGTGTGAGCTCTTATAGACAGTGGGGTCCTCTCTCTTTGCCTTTTAAGTGTAAGGTCACTCTTTCCTCTCCCCCCATGTATTTTCCAAGCTTCCAGTGTTAAGATTCACACTAATTTATTACATTTGATTAGAAAAATATATATTTTTTGGAAGATTTAGTCACAAATGCCAAACATGTCCAATACAGCACACTGTGACCCTGTCTACATCATTATAATTAATCTACCCCTCAGCGCATACTCCCAATTCCCGTTTTGCAGGGCTTCAGATGTGAACCTCAACCTTAACTTATCCTGAAACTCTATGTGAACACAGTCTCGGACAGATATTCTTTACAAAAAAAATCTTGCAAAAATGTGTGCCATGTTAAAATCTCTGTGTTCCAACTGTCATAAACTATTTTTTTTATAAATTAGCTGTATTGGGCTCTGTACTGTATTTTATGGGACAAGTTGCAGTTTTTACATTTACTGATACATATAGGGGATCATTCATCAAGACTGATTAGAGCATACTCACACCCCACCAGTCTTGCTTTAGTACAAAGCACCAAATTCATTAAAAGGCACATGGCATTTAATGGATTTGAAGCATATTCTGTGTGGTGTATACCCTGCCAGAATGCACATTTCTGCTGTATAAAACACTGCCACCCAGCTTGTTTCCAACTTCATCCATTTCAGAAGAGATCATTCAATCTGGTGTGAAAACACCAAAAATCACATCATGCTTTTGGTGATGAGTATATCTGCTGAAATTCAAATCCGGTTTAAATAACTCATTTTGCATCACTTTAGATTCTAGAGCAGAACAAAACTAAGGGATACCTCATCATGAGGTTTAGTCAATGCATAAGAGTTCTGAGGAGTCACTGGAGCTTGACTGGTTTGCATGGCGGACAGGCGAGGTCCAGAGAGAAGTGAAAGTGAGTATCATATTTATGTATTTTCTTACTCCTTCCCATCCCAAAACTGAAGTCAACAAAATGACAGCCGGCTACCATTTTGCTGGATTCCAGCTAATGAAATCCCCAACAATTGGGGTTTTGCAATTCTGAATTATTTTTTAAGAATTGAAAGCAAATTTGATTTGCCTTCAAATCGATTAACCCATCTCCAAATGCATTAGATAACATAGTGATTTTTTGAAAAAAATAACAATTATTTGTAGCTATTTATTCTTTTTGTTTTTATCGTATTGATAAAAATTTTATGGGGCAATCAGGGAGTATAATTTTTTTATTTGCCTTTAAATTCGTTACCTGTTTTAGTGTTATTCACTTCTTGGCTGCTTTCTGACTAAGGCCGGTGTCACACTTGCGTGTGTGATGCGAGAAACTCGCACTAGTCTCTTGCATCAGGACCCGGCACTGCCGCCGGCACTCGGACCGGAGTGTGCTGCTACATGTATTTCTATGCAGCCACACACTCCGGTCCGAGTGCCAGCGGCAGTGGCGGGTGCTGATGCAAGAGACTAGTGCGAGTTTCTCGCATCACACACGCAAGTGTGACACCGGCCTAAAGCATACAGTACACTTTAGCACCCACTCTGCTGAATGCTCCTGTGTTCTCTATGAAAGAGATGCTGCCAAAAACAAAGAGATTGACAGTCTGAAAGTTACCATGCTGGCTCTTTATCTGCACCAACTTCATCTGTTGGGGGAGAGACAGAGGTCCCCATATACATCCAAGTTTTCGTTGAAGCCATCACTGGAGCTTCCATGGTTATTCTGGTGCTGAGGCCCACCCTGTGACCATATACAGTAGGACTTAGTGTCAGAAGAACCACAGAGGACCAGGAAAGCTGTGATGGCAGACATGGTAAAAGGATTCATGTGAGGGTATTCCCAGTTCTCCAAAGGACCAAGCAAAATGAAGGCCAAGCATTTTACTGGATTCTATGTAAATACGTCCCCCAAATTTTGGATTTTCAAGAATCCAAAATTTTCAACACGTTCGTAATGAATTTGCTTAATTTTGAATGAATCTTATCCCTATTTGTAAGTACAGCCTACCAGATCCCAAAACTGTTCTGTGTCTGTGAGAATTATCCAGTTAAGGCTATGTTCACATTCAGCATTTTTACAGCGTTTTTTTGCTGTGTTTATTTACACAAGTGAAAAGGTACCCTTAACAGTATCAGCAAAAGCTATGAGATTTCAGAAATCTCATGCAATCACTCATTTTTTTAAACTAACTGAATTTGAGAACAGCAGCTTGTTTAAAATTGCCAGCATGTCCATTCTTTCAGAGTTATCACCTATAAAAACAAATGTGAAATTAAAAAATACACAGCAAAAAATGCAACAAACATGTTTTCGTTGTGTTTTTGAAGAATTTTTAGTGAATAAAACTAACTTTATTAAATATGTACTGTGAAAAAAACACATGTAATCTGCATACGAAAAACAAATTAAAAAAGCAGTGAAAATGTCTCAAAATAGAGCATTTTGAATGCAGCATTTTTAGTGCCTTTAGAGCAGGTTTTGCCTGCAGAAATAAACACAGTAAATATTCTTCATATGAACATAACCTTATTTTCACTTTACAAACGTGAGTCATTCAGATTAGTTGAAGTTGCCAATTTCATTTTCCCAAAAGTTTTCACATCATTTTTCTATAACCTCAGATTATCAACAGGTTTTCTACAAAGATCAAGACTGGAAGTTTGGGTTCTGGTATCTGACTAAAAACTTTATTCCAAAGTTTAGTTCAGATACCTAAACTGTACACGAAGTTGAACCAGAACTAGAACCCCTTTGAAAACAATGGGGATAAGAACATTTGACATGGAGAATATTCTCTCTGTCTCATCCTGAAACTCCCAACATTGCAAGAGAAGAAGAGAAATCCGTGTTTGGCAATTAGCACCAGACACTAAATTTCCATTATGAACCCCAAACTTTTAAATTCAGGTTCGCTCTTCTTTAATCAAGACTTTTTTCCACCTCATCTTTTGCTTTTTAATCCTCATTGGATTTTAAAATTAAGTTTAGAAAAGCGCATGAAAACCTTAATTATTTAATTGCCTGGAAGTGATATTGTCAAAAGAATAGTACCTGTAGAACCCCTTCAAGCATCTTGCAACCCCTTCAAGAAGGGACTCTAAGAGGGGTGTACTATTCACTTCAACTGGCTCCTGCAGTGTGTCTCTGCCAGAGCCGCAACTAGTCTTGTGCCATCTGGAGTTCTGCGGTCTCTTCTTTTTTTTTCTTCTATGATCCTGGTAGACCAGGGATTGTGCCAAATATTGCATTGTTAGTAGATTTTATACTTGCTGAATTCCATCCATAAACATGCTATTTAAAGAAAAATGTATTAAAAAAATTTCTACTGAAAAATATATTGAGGTTCATTTTTTAAGTATACAATTCCTATAATAATATTATCATTGAACCTTGTACTTTTCATTATTTATGATTTCAGGCTGCCATCCAGCCATTCTGAGCAGTGTTACACAACCTGCTTACTGTCCCGAGCACTGTAACAAGACAACTGTTGTTGTTTCTGTGGGGCAGGATAAAAATAAGGTCAGCACGAGCTTGGAGAGCTTTCTAAGGTTTAGCCTGCTTGAATTATTTCATGCTTGTGAAAGTTAAGCAGATGAGAAGCACATTAAATAAGATGACAGAATTCAGATTATACTTTTTTTCCTCCTCATTCCTGGTCTTTAGTTCAGTAGATGAATTCTCCCTTTTTTCAATTTGCTAAGATGGTGAAATCTGCTTTGTGTGATTTATGAAGGAACTTGAAGCGATTAGTTTCATAGTGCATAAAAATTCCTCAGGTTCAGAGGGATGTCCAATCTGTTACACCATGAGCTGTTGACTGGATGAGAACATGAGCAGCTCGGAGCCATAAGGAGATTGTGTTGAGTTATTAAACACTTGTGCTAAAGCTGCTTATTGTTAATTCCTCAATGTCCTGCTGAAGCGATTGGATAAGATCAGATCGGATTAGATCAAAGAGCCTGGGAACCAGTCTTTCGAGCAGATTCATTTAATCAATAAAGAGGGTTGAGAGAGCGAAAGGGAGAGGGAGCTAGATGAAAACACAATGTAAACATGGGCTCAATGAACGAATAAATGAGGCCGTGCTGCACAAATTTTCCAGATTTAATATCAAGTCCAATTTCTAACATTTCATTGATGAAGAAAATACAGGGAATAAGATAAGCAATCTTCTAAGCACTGCAGAATATGTTGGCACTGTATAAATAATGATTATTATTATTTGATCAATACAGTTACAAGTAGAGGTTACAGCCGGCATCTCCCTTACATAAAGCAGGCTCAAGTCCTGAGCCGGCATCATACAGCCCTTAATGACCTATGACAGAAAAGTATATTATAGGTCATTAAGGCATTACATATAAACAATGGGTATCTGCCTCCTGAGGTTTTATCCTTCACCTGGACGAACAAATTAAAAAAATAGGTTGTATTTGATTGACTTTCTTTTTTCTTACATAGCTATCAAACTAGCTAAGTGGAAAACCTCTTAAAATTATTCTTCCTTATAAGTTGTTTTTATGGAAAAAATTGCCAACGGTTATTTAATGTTGAATCATCCACTTAGTGTTTTTACTCCATAAAAATGGATTTCAAAAGTAACGCAGGATGACTACCCTAGGAAAGAAGGTACATAGGGATCTCAATGTTCAAAAAAATTGTAAAAGGAATATATTACATGTATAAATTAGAGATTACATAAATTAGAGAACGTTTCAAAATGTGAATTTGCCTAGCTTGACTAACTTTTGGCAAAAATTCCAAAAGGGGCCGGTAACTAGTTAAATGCTGATGCCAATCTTTGACAGTTGCACTTTCAATGCACCTGTGGGGTGGCATGCTATTCTTTGCACCCATTAATGCCCCCATGGCATGATAAAGCGGTATTGTTGGGTTGCCATGATGGCAGGGGGTCTGCTGAGGACATGATGGCACTCCTGTGATTGCTACCTTCTGATTGGTGTTCATAAGAGAACTTGATTTTTGCTATATACTGTAATACTTGGGTAGCAAATACAGTGAAAACAGCAAATTAAAAAAAGCATACAAAAAATAAAAATATATGAAAGTTCAAATCACTCTCCTTTTACTACTTAAAATAAAGAAATAAAAAAATAAAAATAGACATATGTGGTATTTTTACATCTGTCTATCAAAATGTAAAATTAATTAAACTGATGGGTATATAGCAAAAAATTATAACCATGAGAATTGCGGTACGCTTTTTCTGCCACCATTGCACTACACAAAAATGCAATAAGAGGTGACCAAAATCTACTCCAAAATGGCATCAATAAAAACATTGCTTCATAAAACCCCATTGACAAAAACGTAAAACATTGTGAGTCTTGGAAAATGGTGACATCAGCAATTTATTTTTTTTTACAAATTTCCGAATTTTTCTTCACCACTTAAATAACTATGCTTATTTGGTGTTGCTGTAATTGTACTGACCTGGAGAATCATATTGTGGGGTAATTTTTACTGTATAGTAAACAGTGTAAATGAAAAACCACCAAAATAATTGAGGATTTGCTCTTTTTCACAATTTTGCGGCACTTGGAATTTTTTTCTCGCTTTCCAGTATATCGTATGATAAAATAAATGCTCTCATTTAAAAGTACAACTTGTCCTGCAAAAAAAAAGTCTATGTTCACAGTAAAGTAAAAAAAATATGGCTCTTGGAAGAAGGAGAAGTAAAATGAAAACATGAAAACAAAAAATAGCCCTGTTGGGTAAGAGTTAATCAATTACAATGACACTGGTGCTGCTACATGCCACATTTCTCTCTCTTCC
Organism: Oophaga sylvatica; assembly: GCA_033576555.1. Classification (NCBI taxonomy): domain Eukaryota; kingdom Metazoa; phylum Chordata; class Amphibia; order Anura; family Dendrobatidae; genus Oophaga; species Oophaga sylvatica. Next base: position 678,552,862 of record JARQOD010000001.1, read on the forward strand.
TATTGATGTAACTACATGGTAATCACCAATAGTGCCTTTTTTTTTGTCTGTATATGGTGTGAGCTGTGTTCTCTGACCTTGATCCTTCTGCGGTAAAAGGCATAAACTTGGCACTACTTGGCCAGCTTTCATCTTTTATACTGGCTGTGTTAGCTCCCCCAGATTTGCTGGTCATGTTATGTGATATCTGCAAGGCATTATGGAACGCGCGCCTGACCACTCCTGTCAAGATTAGCTCACTCTGTGACTCTTTAGCTGTGTGTGAAATGGTGGTGTGCATTGTTTTTCTGGCTGATCCATTCAAATTGACTCAAATACTGTTTGCTGGGACCTGTGAATTTCAAGGAATCTTAATCCAATTCCATATGCCTCAATATGATCCAATCATCTCTAGTATAAATATTCTGACAGCATCAACATTATTCCCAGAATATATAACAGTCATGCTGTAATGTTGGTATATGGTCTACTGTAACTCCACCAACCCACTATCTTGCACCAATGATCCAGAGGGAGGCAAAACAATCTCATAAGACAAGACAAGGATGTGTTGCTGCAATATGGATAATACATCTCTGATTCATTTTCCAATTTTAAGCAGTTAAGTATTAATAATGATGATTGTGTCAATAAGGGCATGTTTTTTAGGGGATAAAAACAATCAAAAAGCATTATTTATAGGGATGAGCGTACGTGCTCGGTGATACTCCGATATGTCTCAAGTATCTGGGTGCACAAATGTGCTTGTTACTCGGCAAGCATTGGGTGGTGCGCAATTTCAATCTCGAATATCCAAATGTTTGGCGCCTGTTACACAGCCAATAATCATGCGGGGATTACCTGTGTATCACTCTAATGCCATAGCCATCTTGGTAGTGACATTACTGTGAATGGCTGGTCATGTGACATCATCAGGGGTTATAAAATATACCACCAGCCTCGGCATTCTGACACCATTGCACAGCTCTTTGACAGTTGTTTTTGGAAGGAGAGAGTGCTTGTCCAGGCGTGTGTGTGCACAGTTTAACAATTCAGAGTCCTGTAGTGTTGATACTAGTGCTGAAGCTAAACCATCATACTATCAGTTCTTCTAACTGCTAATTTTGTGCTTTGCTGTTTGTATCAGATACATTCTGCATTTAGCATAAGGAGGGAGAGAGAGTTTCAAGAGCAGGGATAATGGCTGAATACAGTTTTTAGGCAGGGATTAGGCTTTTCAGTCCATTGCTAAATATACAGCTGCAGAAGTTGATTACATTTTTTTGTGTAAATAAAATTACTATATTGTGATCCATAGAGTATTACATGTTTTGTGATACATTTTGATGTTATATAACACTCCAAAATGAGTATTCCGTGCTCTTGGGTACATTTCTGTAGCATAAAACACTCCAAAAAAGCATTGAAATTTTTTTTCTGTATTTACTTACTCATCTGTAGAGTAATCCGTATTCTGGGGTACATTTCTGTGGCATATAAAACTCAAAAAAGTGTTGAAAGTGTTTTCTGTATTCATTTACTCATCCATAGAATTTTATGTGCTCTGGGGTACATTTCTGTGGCATATAACACTCCAATAAAGCATTAAAAAAATTTTTGTATTCACTTCTTCATCCATAGAATATTCCTTGCTCCCCTTGCTCCGGAGTACATTTCTGAGGCATATAACACTACAACAAAGAGTTGAAAAATTTTCTGTATTCACTCACTCATCCATAGAGTATTCCATGCTCTGGGGAACATTTCTGTGGCATATAACACTCAAAAGAAAGCATTAAAAAAATTTCCTATATTTACTTACTCATCAATAGAGTATTCTGTGCTCTGGGGTACATTACGGTGGTATACAAAACTCCAAAAAAGTGTAAAAAAATTGATCTGGATTTAAATACTCATCCATAGAGTATTACATGCTTTCTGTTACATTTCATTACTATATTACACTCCAAAAAAGCATTCAAAAAATATTCTGCATTCAATTACTCATCCATAGAGTATTACATCCTCTAGAGTACATTTTTGTGTTATATAACCCTTCAAAAAAAGCATTAAAAAAATGTATATGGATTTATCCATGCTCCGGGGTATATTACAGTGTTATGTAAAACTCAAAAAAGCATTCAAAAATGTATCTGGATTCAATTACTCATCCATAGAGTACTTCTTGCATTCTGATACATTTCGGTAGTATATAACCATCCAAAATAGTGTTAAAATTTTTTCTGTATTTATTTACTCATCCATAGAGTATTACATCCTCTAGGGTACATTTCTGTGTTATATGACCCTCCAAAAAAGCGTTTAATTTTTTTCCGCTATTATATTGCACATCTGTAGAGTATTAAGTGCTTTGGTGTACATTTCATTTAAAAAAAAGTATTCACAAATGTTCCTGGTTTCGGTTAGTCATCCATAGAATATTAGGTGCTTTCTGTGACATTATGGAGGTATAAAAGACTACAAAAACGCATTTAAAACTTTTCTGAATTCAATAAATCATCCATACAGTAGTAGGTGCTTTCTGTTACATTTCAGTGGTATATAAGACTCCAAAATAACAATGGAAAATTTGTGTGGATTCAATTAGTCATCCATACAGTATTAGGTGTTTCTGTTAAATTTCAGTTGTATAAAACACTTGGTACCCTGTCACCACTGTTTCTCCCATTTGGCGTCCCTGCCTTGTACCAGCTCTTCTCTAGGAACATTACCCATACCCTTAGCAGCATGGTATTCTTAACTTACAGACCGACACATGGATAAGCGATTGTGGCCAGAGACGCTACATTTCCCTGAGGGCACACTGGGTGAACATTGTGCAGGCTAAGGCTGAGTCCCACCATGGCATGGTACATGTGCTACCAATGCCAAGTATTGCTGACCCTACTTCTATCAGGGTTTCCTCCACCTCCTACACCAGCTCCAGCACTTCCTCCTGATTCGACTCATCCTCCATCACCGATGTGCTATTTCAGAGCACGTCATCTATATCAGCCGAAAGTTGGAAGCACTGCAGCACTGCCTCAGCGAAGCGGCAACAGTCTCTGCTGAAGCTAATTTGTCTAGGAGACAAACTGCACACTGTGGTAGAGTTATTGAAAGGAACAACAGACCAGACAAATCTGTGTCTCTCACCGGTGATCCTACAAGCAGGCATAGTCATGTGTAATAATGGGTGTAACCTAGTGGCTGCAGTAAAGCTTGGCTCACACACATACCATGCTTGGCCCACATGCTCAACTTGGTAGTTCAGCGGTTTCTGAAAACCTACCCAGATTTGATAGAGCTTCTGGTCAAGGTATGCCGTGTCAGCACCCATTTCCACAAGTCAGCTACAGCTGCCGCCACTCTGGCAGTGCTGCAGCAGCGCATGCAAGTGCCAGCTCACTGACTGGTGTGAGACGTGACCACCAGCTGGAATGCCACACTGCGCATGCTGGCAAGGCTGTGTTAGAAGCAGAGGCCAGCCCTGGAATACCTGCTCCAACATGCCCATCAGTGTTCTGGTCAGCCTCCACACATAACAACTGAAAAGTGGGCATGGATGTCTGAAATATGTGTGGTTCTCCAAGACTTAAATCAGAGAGGCAGCACACAGACCAAAGTGAACCCTGCAGAGTTTCCAAGCAGAGACTTAAGTATCTGTCTATATGATCATAATAAGACCTACACTCCATAGAGGTGGCATTTATGGAAAAGTGGGCAGAAAAAAGGCTTTACTTTCACACAAAAAATATAAGACTCATCTTTATTTTGACAAAAGACATAGGAGATTTCCCAAATGGTTGAAGAAAGATGCTGTGGTCAGATGAGCCCAAAATTGAACTTTTTGGCCACCTGTCACGCTGTATAGCAGATATATATATATGTGATGACAGTAATCTATATCAAAAGGGCAACATACAATATAACATGCGCATAGATATATGATAACATAGAATTACCTGACAGAAAGTCCAGTGGGTCAATACGGAATCCGTTATACGCTGACTCCGGCTAGAGGGTGACCGGGGTCTATGCTGACCCTAAACTGGGGTCCTAACTAATCCCTCTACCGGGAAGGTACTGTTAAAGGTACAGAGGTCCAGGCCACCAGCGTAAACCCTGTCTCCTATCAATCCCTGCCAACTGTAATCTAGTCCTAAGAAGGACCCTGATTACCACCAAAGGGAATGAACAGGTAACGGTTAATGAACAGAAAGACATACAAGAAAGACAAGAAATAAAGTAAATAAAGTCTTACATACAACACTCACACACAGTAGGAACACCTAAGGTCTCAGAGATAAACTATAAGCTATAAGAGTAAAAACAACTAAGGAGCTCTTAGCTTAAGTATTCTCAGAACCGATCCAGTCTGCTAGACTACATAAAGGCTTTCACCGGCCTCTAACAAGCAGACTGGCAGGTATATGAAGGAATCTAATTAGAACATAATCAAAAGCAGCCGGGCGAGGCTGGACCTAGTCTTAGCAAAGAGCTAGGTAAAATTAACTCCCTCATTACCAAACACAAAGAAACAGCAACTCAGCTGTGAGAAGTCAGAGTGTGTAATCGCGACGATCCTTGTGGCGATACACCCATGACAGTACCCCCCCCTCTACGAGGGGACTCCGGACCCTCAGGGCCAGGTCTGCCCAGGTGAGTTGTGTGAAAGGTCCGAACCAATCGATCTGCGTTAACATCAGACGCAGGGACCCACGTCCTCTCCACAGGACCATACCCCCTCCAATGAACCAAGTACTGAAGGGATCGGCGACTGAGACGTGAGTCAATGATTTTCGACCCATGAAATTCCACGTTATCATTGACCACCACTGAAGGCGGAGGTAGAGGTGACGGTATGACTGGTGCCACATACTTTTTAAGTAATGACTTGTGAAACACATTATGAATTTTAAACGTAGGAGGGAGGTCCAGACGAAATGCCACAGGATTAATTATGGAACTGATCCTGTACGGCCCGATGAATCTGGGACCCAACCTCCAGGAGGAAACTTTAAGTTTTATATTCCTGGTAGACAACCAAACTAGATCGTTCACCTTCAGATCTAGACCAGAAACTCTCCCCCTATCAGCCATCCGTTTGTAACGGTTCCCCGTAACCTTCAGTCTTAACCGATCTGGAACTATCAGTCTCCCTGGAAGTCCCACCGGGGCGTCCCCTGAGCCCCCAATACCTCCCCCTCAAGCTCAGAGCATACAGCTGACACTACAACTCCCTCCTGAGGAATAGGAACCGGATCATCCGTCTTCCCGGCCCCTGGGAAAGTACGAGATAAGGCATCAGGAAGCAACTTTATTGAGCAGTCATATGCGCGATGAGGAGGTAACTCTTTACACCCTCCTCTGAGAACATCTCCCCAAAGTCCTCCAGAAAAGGAGACAAAGTCCTAGGCACAACCGCACCGATGACCGTGCTCATGCAGTTATTCCTGCAAAATTCACCCCACTGGCTTATCTTTCCGGATTGCCAATCAATCACTGGGTTATGTTTAGCCAACCAAGGAAGTCCCAACACAATAGGAGTAGGTAGACCCTCCAACACATAACAAGACAATTGCTCTTTATGTCTTGCCCCTACTCGAAGATCTATGTTATGAACAGCTTGTACCAAGCTACCTTGACCGAGAGGTCTAGAATCAATAGAGACTATAGGGACCGGTTTGGCCAATACACTCAGTTGCATACCATGCACCTGGGCAAACCGAGCGTCCACCAGATTAGCCCCGGACCCACTATCAAGAAAAACAGAAATCCTCTCAGTTCTAGTACCAATCACCACCTCCGCAGGCACGAGAAACTGAGAGGGATTTGGGGACGAAATACACACTCCCAGGTTAACTCCTTTGCTCAAAGAGGCCCGGGATGGACACCCCCCAACAAAATGTCCCTCTCTCCCACAAAAGAAACACCTTCTAGTCTTGCGGTGCACTGCCAATTCTCTCCTACAAAAAGATGTCCCTCCCAACTGCATGGGTTCCTCAGAACAGACCAGGGGAACCTCAGTATAAGGGACTTTAGTAGTAGGTGGAGTCATCACGGAAGGCGGAGTTACCTCGCGTCTTCCCCGAATTCGTCTATCCATGCGAATAGCGAGGGCCATAGCAGCCTCCAGTGATGGAGGAGAATCATACTGAGCCAACACATCTTTTAATTTGTCAGACAACCCTTGACAAAACTGGCTCCTAAGAGCTGGGTCATTCCACTGAGTATCTGTTGCCCATCTACGGAACTCAGAAGAATATTCCTCCGCTGGACGATTTCCTTGCCGTATTTTACGTAACTTTGTTTCAGCAAGGGAAACTCGATCCGGATCATCATATACCAGACCCAGGGCAGTAAAAAATCGATCCACTGACTGGAGATCTGGGGAGCCTGGAGGAATAGAGAACGCCCAAGATTGAGGGTCCCCTTGTAAGAGCGAGATAACAATTCCCACCCTCTGCTCTTCACTCCCAGATGACCGAGGCCGCAGCCGAAAGTACAATTTACATGCCTCCCGGAAAGTAAAAAATTTGTCCCGCCCACCAGTGAACCTGTCCGGGAGAGCAACCTTAGGTTCAGATCTGGTTTGCTCCGGGGGAACAAAACCTTGGACTTAATGTCTGCAAACTCCATGGACAACCCCTGCAACTGCCGGGCCAGCTGGGCTACTGGATCCATGACAGCTGGAGAGAATCTTTAGTATGGCCGGTGAAAATGTCACGCTGTATAGCAGATATATATATATGTGATGACAGTAATCTATATCAAAAGGGCAACATACAATATAACATGCGCATAGATATATGATAACATAGAATTACCTGACAGAAAGTCCAGTGGGTCAATACGGAATCCGTTATACGCTGTCTCCGGCTAGAGGGTGACCGGGGTCTATGCTGACCCTAAACTGGGGTCCTAACTAATCCCTCTACCTGGAGGTACTGTTAAAGGTACAGAGGTCCAGGCCACCAGCGTAAACCCTGTCTCCTATCAATCCCTGCCAACTGTAATCTAGTCCTAAGAAGGACCCTGATTACCACCAAAGGGAATGAACAGGTAACGGTTAATGAACAGAAAGACATACAAGAAAGACAAGAAATAAAGTAAATAAAGTCTTACATACAACACTCACACACAGTAGGAACACCTAAGGTCTCAGAGATAAACTATAAGCTATAAGAGTAAAAACAACTAAGGAGCTCTTAGCTTAAGTATTCTCAGAACCGATCCAGTCTGCTAGACTACATAAAGGCTTTCACCGGCCTCTAACAAGCAGACTGGCAGGTATATGAAGGAATCTAATTAGAACATAATCAAAAGCAGCCGGGCGAGGCTGGACCTAGTCTTAGCAAAGAGCTAGGTAAAATTAACTCCCTCATTACCAAACACAAAGAAACAGCAACTCAGCTGTGAGAAGTCAGAGTGTGTAATCGCGACGATCCTTGTGGCGATACACCCATGACAGTACCAAGGTAAACACTATGTCTGGCACCAAACCAACACAGCTCATCACCCTAAGAACACCATTCCCACAATTAAACATAGTGGTGGCAGCATCATGCTGTGGGGATGTTTTTTTGGCAGCAGGGTCAAGGAAAGTGGCGCGAGTCAAGGGAAGATGGATGATGCAAAAGACAGGGATATTCTTGAGCAAAAACCTGTTTCTATCTGTCAGTGATTTAAACCTGGTATGGAGGTTCATCTTCCAACAAGATAATGATCCAAAGCATACTGCTAAAGCAACACTCAAGTCGTTTAAGGGGAACCATGTAAATGTTTTGGAGTGGCCTAGTCAAAGTCCCGATCATAATCCAATTGAGAATCTGTGGTCAAACTAGAAGATTGCTGTTTAGCAGAGGAAACCATCTAACTTGAAGGAGCTGGAGCAGTTTTGCCTTGAGGAAACAAAAATCCAAGTGGCAATATGTAGAAAGCTTATAGAGAGTTATTCAAAGCGACTTGCAGCTGTAATTGCTGAAAAAGGAGGCTCTACAAAGTACTGACTTAGGGGGGTGAATAGTTATGCACACTGAAGTTTTAAGTTATGTTGTCCTATTTATTGTTTGCTTCACAATAAAAATAAAAACAAAGGTTCACAGTTGTATGCATTTTCTTTCCATGAACTGATGCAAGCCCTCAAAAAAACCAGTGAAATTTCAGGGTGTGATTTACATATACTTATGCAACGTGCATACATATGTTTAATGTGTTTGTAGTTATGTGGTACGTGGGTAATATACACTGCTCAAAATAAATAAAGGGAACACTAAAATAACACATCCTAGATATCATTGAATGAAATATTCCATTTGCAAATCTATTTTCATTACATAGTGGAATGCGTTGAGATAGAGTTGAGCGATACTTTCCGATATCCTAAAGTATCGGAATCGGAATGGTATCGCCGATATCACTAAAATATCGGCGATACCCGATATCGATACCGGAAGTCCCATGTAAGTCTATGGGAACAAAATATCGAAATTAAAAAAAACCCATTCTTGCCTTGTGGTTAATTGTACATGAAGGAAAACAAGAAAGAGTAATGTAGAATGTATTGGGGAAGGTTGAGGAGACATTAAAGGCATAGATGTTTAACCCAATCAAATGGAATAGCATAAATATTTTTTTTTTTAAAGATGTTCGGATTGACGAAGAAATTGACAATGTTAACGTTTTTTATATTTTGGCAAATATGTATATTACACAACTTCCATGCTCTTCATCTTCACCTTTTTAACTTTTCACACACTTTCTCCTTCATAATCTTCTGCAGCATCATCTTTTTCATCAAATTATTCTTCATCTTCACCTTCTTTATCTTCTTCTTAAACTTCTTGCTATTCATCTTTGTTAACATTACTCATATTCTTCTTATTAAACTATTATTCTTATTCATATTCTGCTTCATCTTCTTCATCATATTCTTATTTGTGACAGAGAATCCTGTACTTGTAATCTGTCAAAGTATGAATTTTTCATCCTTCCGTTCTTGCTGTCACAAAAGATTTAAATTACAACAGTATTTGTCCGTGTTCAGTTTAGCCTGCAGCAGCAGGCATTTTCCAGGGGCACCACGAGGAGGAACGGACTCACCCCCATACACTGCTTAGTCTTCTTCTGCTTAGAATTTAGAGCATATATTTTGCTCTTCATTTTGGTCTTATACTTCATGTTCTTCTGCTTTTAGATCTTCTGCTTATTGTTCTTGTGTCTCTTGTTCCGTATCTTGTATTTGTAGCACAATCTTGTACCAGCTGATGTTACTGGGACACGGTTACTAAGCAGGAGGTACCTGTGCTCCAAAGCACTACCAAGGACCAGCAGACGTTGCTGGAACTCGGATACCGAGATGGAGGCACCTAGGCCAAAGGCACTGCGGAGAACCAGTTGACGGTACTGGAACCCGGACGGGTAGCAGAAGGTACAAGAGCCAATGCAAGTAACGAGGACCAGCTGACTGTGCTGGAACCCGGAGGGGCAGCAGAAGGAAAAGAGCCAATGGCACAACCGAGGACCAGCTGACGTTACTGGGACACGGTTACTAAGCAGGAGGTACCTGTGCTCCAAAGCACTACCAAGGACCAGCAGACGTTGCTGGAACTCGGATACCAAGATGGAGGCACCTAGGCCAAAGGCACTGCGGAGAACCAGCTGACGGTACTGGAACCCGGAGGGGCAGCAGAAGGAAAAGAGCCAATGGCACAACCGAGGACCAGCTGACGTTACTGAACCCCAGTAACACAGGAGCAAGTGTTGACTGTGCTAACAGCACTTCCGAGCAACAACTGGCGGTGTTGGAGCCCAGGGTCAAGGAGGATGTTTAAATACTAGATCAAGTAATTTCCTTGTTACCTGTCAATTTTAAATGTCTATACTTCAAACAAGAGAAAGATAACCTTTACTACCATAAGATGATGATTTCATTTAAACTAATATCTAGATAAATAAAGAATTGACAAACATAAACACATACATTAACATGTTGAACAGCAATGCAAACCACAAAATAAATTAGTTAAGGAATCTGCTATACGGTTGTACATAAAAGCATACAAGTACATATCTGAATCCATTAATGATGGATAAGTAACAGTATGTACACCATTTTTATTGTATAGACAATGAATGTCTGACTTCAAAACATCATCAGCATTACAAGTTATCTGTGACATTACTAAAATGTTACATTTGCTGAATAATGTCACTAAACAGTTTATACAAAATTATACAATTTCCATCATGTAATACTCATAATATGTGGCAATAATCATGTTTATTAACAAACATAACCTTTAAAAAGTGCATAGTGCATAGTGAAAATTGCTATTTATGCCTGACTGTCGACTTGCAAGCATGACAACGGATAGATAAGGTATATATAGATGAGACTGCATAGCCACAGATGGTGAATGGCGATGTAATACTGTACCTCAATAAAGTGTGCGTCACTACTACATAATTTTTTTTATATAGCTTTATAAACAGGGTACGTGGATGTATGCTTGCGCCTTTGTTTTGACGCACAGACTGCCTTCCTGCTGAGACGCGTTGGGTAGTGAACAGTTGTGTGCAGTGTTCACTGTAGTCTGAGGTTTTCCTTTTTGGAGTGCAGATCACGCTCCAGTTAGTTCTTCAACCACTGCTGGTTGTAGTCTGCTGAGCGTGTGTCACTGGCACATCCTTGAAATTTTTCTCTAATTGTTGCTGCTCCACTCTATTACAAATAAATAAAATCTATTAGTGTGACGCGCTTCCATCCGTATACAATACATTGGTTGCAAACACTATAGAAGTACACAAAGGGGCCTTTCACACCTACTGAACAGTTGTGTGCAGTGTTCACTGCAGTCTCTGCGGAATAACCACACTTAGGCCTTATAACTTTTCAGACTTTCTTTATCAATCTACCAAGATGAAGAAGGCAGGGAGTAAGGCACGTGGTCGTGGAGTTTCTTCAGGGAGAGGACGTGGGGATTCTGTGGCTGCTGCGGCCCCCAGTGACACAGCATCCACCAGTTTTCCCCGGGCCGTGAGCGTTCCTTTATGCGCACTTTTGTAGGAGCTCGGAGTACCCCCCTGCTGCGGGAAGAACAAATTGAAGCCGTTGTTGTTTGGATCTCAGCCAATGCATCGACTTCAATTGCTTCCACCTCCTCTCAGGACCACAGCACTGTTGGGCAACCATCTGTCTCTTCACCGCCTGGCAAATTGCCCAGGCAGTCAGAGAGTTCTGTACAGGAGCCAGCTGAGTGTCTGCTTCTGTTCTCAGAATCTATTGGCTTGCAAACAGGGGCCCAGCCAAGCAGCATTCTGTAATGTGAAGAAGAGGGAGTATGCAGTGATGCGCAACAGCTGTGTCTCTCTGAATCTGAAGAGGCGGGTGAGACAGTGCCGATGGTCAGCACACCGCAGAACGCATCTGATGATGATGATGAGACCCAGGTGCCAGTTTCTGTTGAGCATGGTGCTGGCCAGACCACCCAACAGCAGGTGTTGGAAGAGGGTAGTGGAGATGATGAGGTCCAATACCCAACATGGCATGAAGAACAGGAAGGTGGTGGGAGCAGCTCAGAGGAATAATAATAATATTTATTTATATAGCGCCATCATATTCCGCAGCGCTTTACAGTTTAGCAGTTTCAGAACACAAGTCATAAGTAACAACGTTAACAATACAATAATTTAAGCTAAATAAGTCGCCCCTGCTCGTGACAGCTTACAATGTACAATGAGATGGGGGAGATACAAAGTATAGGTGTTTATATACAATGGTGCATTTACAATGATGTTCCAGCCATCTTAAGGGACTGAGGGATGGAGATAGTGAATGGGCTAGAGACACACACACACTTACACAGAATACATAGAATGACTTTGATTAGTGAATGTGATAGGCCGCTCTGAACAAATGTGTTTTGAGGGAGCGCCTGAAACCATGCAAATTGTGGATAGTCCTAATTTCTTGGGGTACAGCATTCCAGAGGATTGGCGTAGAGCAGGAGAAGTCTTGGAGTCGGGAGTGGGAGGTACGTATTAGTGCAGAGGTTAGTCGAAAGTCGTTTGCAGAGCGCAGCAGTCGGTTAGGCCGATAGATAGAAATGAGGGAGGAGATGTAGGAGGGGTGCTGCACTGTGGAGAGCTTTGTGGGTGAGAACCAGTACTTTGGTTGAAAGCTGGGAGAGGCCTAGAGAAATGGTTAGTGATAGAAGGAAGATAGAGGAAGACATTGCCCCAACGGTACAAACAGGAGGGAGAGTTAGGCTGCAGACTCGGTTGCCTGTAGCCTCCAGTTTGGCACCTGTTCGGAGCAGTTGTCTTCCAAAAGTCAAAACGTGCGCTCCCAGGACTTGCACTGCGTGGTCCTTTTTTCACACACTTGCACATGATATTTGCTATGTGAAATGCAAGCTGTGTAATCAAAAATTAAAAATAGCTAAAAGTGTCAGTCACCTCAATACCACAAATATGTGGAAACATGTGCGGACAAAGCACGTAGTTGAGTTACAAAGACACACTGGAGATGTAGGCCAACCTACAGCAGCACCTACATCTTCAGGTTGTGTTGAAGCCTCTTCATCGAGCTCACACACAGCTGGTTATGCTTCCTCACAGGATCGCCATGGAAGAACCTCGGCCACTGTTGTCCAGAGACAAACTGTTATTCCACACACAGCAGCAAGTTCCCTGTCATCCTCACACTCCCAGGCCACAAAACAGCCAGCGGTAGCACAGGCATGGGATAAAACACGGCCATACTCCGCAAACCATGCACGAGCACAGGCTCTGAATGCTGGCATTGCAAAACTCCTGTCCCTTGAAATGCTGTGATTCAGGCTGGTGGAGACAGACAGTTTCCGTAACTGAATATCATTGTCAATCCCACAATACAATGTGCCAAGCCGATTTCATTTCAGCAGGCAAGCCGTCCCTGGTCTGCAAAAGCATGTTGAGGGAAAAATTAAACATGCGCTACTAAAAGCCCTCAGTAGCAAGGTCCACCTGACCACCGATGCGTGGACCAGTACCCATTGTTATGATCTGCTACAACCAGTAAGGAAAGAAGGGAATTCTGTCCCTACAATACAACTAAGCTGAATCCCTACGATGTAACGGGGAACCTGATTCTGCGACCAGACCCGCTAAAGTCCTCATCTAGTGTGAACGAAGACCTATAGTTGCGAGGGAGTAATCCCTACAAGATCTAGGGACTGGGAGAAAAGGTGGACACCTCCTAACATAAATTGTAGCATGGATAATTAAACAGAAAAATAAATACTTTGTGATCCTAACATCAAGCAAAACTCACAGATTAAGGCACCTAAGCACCTGGCTAGCTTAACAGTAGATAATACAATGAAGTCAAGCAAAGCCAGAAGGGCGGAGCCAGACTAAATAGGGAAAAAAGGTCATGTGACCAGCAAACTGAAACAAAACCTAACAAGAGGGTTCTAACACCATGGCCAGGGACAATACCTTTCCCTCACTGGCCATTGGGTCAATGTTGTGCAGCCGGGTACTGATCTTGCGAGTGGCGCTGTACGTGTTCTGCCAACTCCAAGGATTGCAGGAATCAAGTCTGTACACATTGATTCCTCCTCCTATTCCAGTTCCTCAGAATCATCGCTGCAGGAGCCGTCACGGTCTACCTCCACATGGACCCGTGAACGTTTACCTGTTGCGACCGATATGAGCACAGCCGTGTCCAAATGTCAACAGGCCATCCTGAAATTAATTTCCATGGGGAATCTTAGCCACACAGCGCAGGAGCTCTGTAATGCCATAAAGCAGGAGAGCGACGTGTGGTTTTTGGAAGAGAATCTACAGGCAGGCTTGGTAGTGTGTGACAATGGCCGAAATCTGGTGTCAGCTCTGGGCCTTGGCAACCTCAGTCACATACCATGTCTGTCATATGTGCTCAACTTGGTCGTGCAGAGTTTTTTGAGGGACTATCCGGATCTTGATGCACTGCTGCACAAGGTCCGCCTAGAGTGCGCTCACTTGCGACGTTCCAGCATGGCCAGATCGCTGATTGCAGCTCTGCAACGCAGATTTCACCTTCATGAACATCGCATTATATGTGACGTACCCACCAGGTGGAATTCCTCGTTACATATGTTGGAGCGGTTGTGTTGAGCAGCAGCCAACAGTAATGGAGTATCAGCTGCATCAGGCGCAGTCAACTCGCAATTTGCGGCGTTCACACTTCACCACTACTGAGTGGGCCTCTATAATAAGAATAATAATATTATTTATTTATATAGCGCCATAATATTCCGCAGTGCTTTACAGTTTAACAGTTTCAAAACACGAGTCATAAGTAACAACGTTAACAATACAATAATTAAAGCAAAATCAGCCGCCCCTGCTGGTGAAAGCTTACAATCTACAATGAGGTGTGGGAGATACAAAGTACAGGTGTTTATATACAATGGTGTTTTTACAATGATGGTCCAGCCATTTTAAGGAAGTGAGGGATGCATGGAGATAGTGAATGGGCTACACACACAGAATTACACATAGAATGACTTTGATTAGTGAATGTGATAGGCCACTGTGAACAAATGTGTTTTGAGGGAGCGCCTGAAACCATCCAAATTGCGGATAGTCCTAATTTCTTGGGGTAGAGCATTCCAGAGGATTGGCGCAGCGCGGGTGAAGTCTTGGAGTTGGGAGTGGGAGGTACGGATTAGTGCAGAGGTTAGTCGAAGGTCGTTTGCAGAGTGCAGCAGTCGGTTAGGCCGATAAATATAAATAAGGGAGGAGATGTAGGGGGGTGCTGCGCTGTGGAGAGCTATGTTGGTGAGAACCAGTAATTAGAATTGGATCCTATAATGAATGGGCAGCCACTGCCAGTGTAATGAGTGGCGAATAACTCTATGAAGGATATCTGCCACGTTTTGCGTGCGTTTGATGAGTCAACGCGGATGGCGAGTGCAGATGATGCACTAGTCAGCCTGACTGTCCCCCTTATCTGCCTGCTTCAAAAAACACTGCAAGCACTAAGGCATGAGGTTTTGGAAGAGGTGGAGGATGAGGAGTCACAAATTCCATCACCTTCTGGACAGTCAGCGCAACGTGGTTCCTCACAAAGGGCTGGAGGACTTTCAAAGTACCATGCTGTATCAACAATTGAACCTCCAGAGTCGCTGTCTATATTTTCATAACCATTACAAACTTTTAATGTATTTACAAAGCACATAATGTACATTTTTTGTCTATCCTTTTGTAATGCTATTGTGTTTCCATAAACTGATGTTACAGAATTATGATACAAAGTTTTTAAATTTTGAGTTTTAAATTTTGTAAATTTATATGTATTTGAAGGACTTTGTGAGGAGGATGAGGAGGAGTCAATGGAGGAGGAAGACATCGCTCCAGAGGGAGGTAGACAATGCTCTAGTCAGTATGTAGACCAAGGGTGGGGTGATGCACAGCAGGCGGAGATGACGCCTCTTGCAGGGGACAACGTTTCTTGGCCAGTTGGGAGTCTGCAGCACATGGTTGATTTCATGCTGCAGTGGCTGAGAAACGACCGCCGCATCGAACACATTCACACCACGTCTGATTATTGGGTGTACACCCTCCTAGACCCTCGCTACCGGGACAACTTACAAAGCCTCATCACACCGTTGAACCGGGAGCGTAAAATGCGGAAGTACCAAGACACACTGGTGCAATCCATAATGTTCTCCATTCCAGCCGAGAGCACTGCTGCTGCTACTGATTTACAAAGCAGCTCTGTGCGTCGAGGCAGTGGAGACAGCTCTGCAACAAGAGGGAGCACAAGCAGCGCCTCTGCACAGGGCAAGAACAGTATGTTCCAAATGTGTCGAAGTTTTGTGGCAGCGCCACCAATGTCTACACCATCCGAGACGGCTCCAGTCAGCAGGAGGCAACATTTCCGTAAGATGGTGACAGACTACATGTCTTGCCCTCTCAGTGTACTCCCAGATGGCTCTTCCCCATTCAAGTTTTGTGTCTCTAAGCTGGATACATGGCCAGAGCTTAGCCAGTATGCATTGGAGGTGCTGGCTTGATCTGCTGGCAGTGTATTATCGGAGCGCGTCTTTACTGCTGCAGGTGGTGTACTAACAGACCGTTGCATGCGACTATCCTACGATAATGTAGAACGGCTTACTTTTCTGAAAATGAACTAGGCATGGATCTCGCCTGAATTTGCCTGTCCGGTTTCAGATTAACTAACTGGTTGACAACGTTTTCCATGTCTCCTGTTATGTTCATCTTTCTACCACCTGAGCTATACTCCCTGGGCTACAACACTGCCAGTTGCTGCTCAGAAGTGTCGTGTCCACAGACCAATACACAAGCTATAGTGATAGTGGGGTTCAGTAACGCCTGCTGTTCCCCTGCTGTGTGTCCGGCAAAAATTACTGCTACCTACCTACACATGTTTAAAAAAACATGACATGTTAAAGTGGCTAGTGCTACACATAGATATCAGGCTACACCCTTATTTCTAAGCTGTAAACAAGTGAAACGTCAAATTTAAAACCATTCAATGATTAGTGTTGGTAACAAATCTGTAACTAAATAATTGTGACATATTATGGCAGATATCCACATGTCTAACACAAATGCTAACACAAAAGCATACTTATGCTATAGGGTACTGATGGTGAACCTTCTCACTCCATAACTTTGACCAATCCAACTCACATCATGCCTCAAATGCTGCAATGTTGGAAGTGCATAATGTGGGTTGAACTTTGACAACAGCTGCAGTGCGAAGGTTATCCTTCTGTGTTCTTGGCTTTTAAATAAAAGCATACAAGTAAATATAATAATACATTGTTGATTAAGGGACATGATGTACACCTGTAATATTGTGCAAACAATGGATGTAGGACTATTCCTCTTCAACATTACTTACATTTGTGTCATTTGAAAAAATACATATTTTAGTTAAAAATTAAAAACCCATGTTCAGTAGCTGTGAAAGGCCCGTTTGTGTACTTCTATATTGTTTGCAACCAATGTATTGTATACGGGTGGAAGCGCGTCACACTAATAGATTAGATTTATTTTAAATGGAATGTAGCAGAACCAATTGGAGATAAATGAAAAGGATGAGCCACTGAGACACGCTCAGCAGAGTACAAGCAGCAGTGCTTGAACATGTAACTGGAGCGTGATCTGCACTCAAAAAAGTAAAAAAACACAGACTGAAGTGAACACTGAAACAAACTGTCCACAATCTGTGAAAAGCTCCTTTCTGTACTTCTATAGTGTTTGCAACCAATGTATTGTATACGGATGGAAGCGCGTCACACTAATAGATTAGATTTATTTTAAATGGAATGTAGCAGAACCAATTGGAGATAAATGAAAAGGATGAGCCACAGAGACACGCTCAGCAGAGTACAAGCAGCAGTGCTTGAACATGTAACTGGAGCGTGATCTGCACTCAAAAAAGTAAAAAACACAGACTGAAGTGAACACTGAAACACAACTGTCCACAATCTGTGAAAAGCTCCTTTCTGTACTTCTATAGTGTTTGCAACCAATGTATTGTATACGGATGGAAGCGCGTCACACTAATAGATTAGATTTATTTTAAATGGAATGTAGCAGAACCAATTGGAGATAAATGAAAAGGATGAGCCACTGAGACACGCTCAGCAGAGTACAAGCAGCAGTGCTTGAACATGTAACTGGAGCGTGATCTGCACTCAAAAAAGTAAAAAACACAGACTGAAGTGAACACTGAAACACAACTGTCCACAATCTGTGAAAAGCTCCTTTCTGTACTTCTATAGTGTTTGCAACCAATGTATTGTATACGGATGGAAGCACGTCACACTAATAGATTTGATTTTTTTTTTCTAATATAATGGAGCTGCACCAATTCCACAAAATAAAAAAAAAAAAAAAAAAAAAAAGAGTCAGTGACACGTGCAGATGCCTACAAACAGCGGTGGATGCAGAGCAAACTGCAGCGTCACCTGCACTGTCACACACACACCTTGCACAGAGCTGTTAAAACAACACTGGCAAAATGAAGCTTTACACAGCGGTTGGTAAACTAGCCTGCCTCAAGCACAGTAGTACACAAAATCGCAATATCTAACTGTCCCTCAGAGTGAGCAGAGTAGCGTTCTGTCCCTTACTGAGTTCACAGCACAGTGACGCTAAAATGGCGGCGGCGCCTTTTATAGTGCATTCTGACATCATTTCAGCAGCCAATCACAGCCATGCCATTAGTTAAGATGACCGCAGCATTACAGGATGTGCCCACACTTCGTAGGATTCCTCATTGGCTGACTAAAATCACATTGCCTCTCAAAGAATTATGGGAACTTCCGATTCCGGTATACGATATGGAAAAAGTATCGGAATTAAGTATCGGAATTCCGATAACGCGAATATCGGCCGATACCCGATACTTGCGGTATCGGAATGCTCAACACTAGTTGAGAACAATAAAACCTAAAAATGATCAATGTAATCAAAATTAATATTGTATGGAAGTCTGGATTTGGAATGAGACTCAAAATCAAATTGGAAAGTCAATTTACAGGCTAATCCATCTTTAGTGGAAATGCCTCAAGATGAGAAAATGATGCTCAGTAGTGTGTGTGGCCTCCAAGTGGCAGTATGGCCTCCCTACAATGCATGGATAAGGTCCTGATGAGGCAGTGGATGTTCTCTTGAGGGATCTCCTCCCAGACCTGGATTAAAACATCAGTCAACTCCTGGCCAGTCTGTGGTTCAACATGGTGATGGTGGATGGAAAGAGACTTGATGTCTCAGATGTGCTCTATGGGATTCAGATCTGGGGAACAGGCCAGCCATTCCATAGCATCAATGCCTTCATCATGCAGAAACTGCTGACACACTTCAGCCACATGAGGCCTAGCATTATCATGCATCCTAAGGGCCTACTGTACCTGCATATGGTCACACAATGTGTTGGGCTGTAAGCACAATACCCACTTGTGGATGTCGGGCCCTCATACCACCCTTATGGAGTCTGTTTCTGACAGTTTGAGCAGACACATAGATGTTACTGGCCTGCTGGAGGTCATTTTGCACAAAGAAGAAAGTAGCGGTCCTGCTCCTACGACCCCTTCCTTGTCTCCTGGTGTACTGGCCTGTCTCCTGGTGCTGTATCTGCTCTATGCTCTAGAGCAGTGTTTCTCAACTCCAGTCCTCAGGACCCACCAACAGGTCATGTTTTCAGGATTTCCTTAGTATTGCAAAGGTGATGGAATTAATGCTTGAGCAGGTAATAAAATTATTACCTGTGCAATACTAAGGAAATCCTGAAAACATGACCTGTTGGTGGGTCCTGAGGACTGGAGTTGAGAAACACTGCTCTAGACACTGTGCTGACAGAAACAGCTACCCTTCTTTTCACAGCTTGCATTGATGTGCCATCCTGGATGAGCTGCAATACCTGAGCAACTTCTGTTGGTTGTAGAAATCGCCTCATGCTACTGTACCTCTACACATCAAAAAACTGACAGGCACATCCAAACATAGATCCAATGTGAACAGGTGCTAAAACCTAGAGTCACCAACTCATACATATTCAAGAAAAAAAGGTAGCACACTGTAGCGCTATAGCTTGCGGACACAAAATATGAAAAATATGAAAAATGAATTGCATCACTGCCTTAGAAATATGAAAAATTGAGAAGTCTTAGCGCATAAAAAGTCCAATTTATGTGTACCTGGGAGCCACGTTAAGGCTCTTCTCGTATCCCAGGTCCTAACTATGCCAATCCTAACTTAGAAAAGTCTGTCTGCGTGGGAACATATGAATCCTCTCTTCAGACTAAAATCTACATCTCTGTGGAGGGGTAATGAACCTGGTGTAATTAAAAAGCCTGTGACCAACAGGTGGAGTGATCAGGCAGAAGGTTACTGAATACACATCAAAAAACTGACAGGCACATCCAAACATAGATCCAATGTGAACAGGTGCTAAAACCTAGAGTCACCAACTCATACATATTCAAGAAAAAAAGGTAGCACACTGTAGCGTTATAGCTTGCGGACACAAAATATGAAAAATATGAAAAATGAATTGCATCACTGTCTTAGAAATATGAAAAATTGAGAAGTCTTAGCGCATAAAAAGGCCAATTTATTTGTACCTGGGAGCCACGTTAAGGCTCTTCTCATATCCCAGGTCCTAACTATGCCAATCCTCATTAGAAAAGTCTGTCTGCGTGGGAACATATGAATCCTCTCTTCAGACTAAAATCTACATCTCTGTGGAGGGGTAATGAACCTGGTGTAATTAAAAAGCCTGTGACCAACAGGTGGAGTGCTCAGGCAGAAGGTTACTGAATACACATCAAAAAACTGACAGGCACATCCAAACATAGATCCAATGTGAACAGGTGCTAAAACCTAGAGTCACCAACTCATACATATTCAAGAAAAAAAGGTAGCACACTGTAGCGCTATAGCTTGCGGACACAAAATATGAAAAATATGAAAAATGAATTGCATCACTGCCTTAGAAATATGAAAAATTGAGAAGTCATAGCGCATAAAAAGTCCAATTTATGTGTACCTGGGAGCCACGTTAAGGCTCTTCTCTTATCCCAGGTGATGGAATTAATGCTTGAGCAGGTGATAAAATTATTACCTGTGCAATACTAAGGAAACCCTGAAAACATGACCTGTTGGTGGGTCCTGAGGACTGGAGTTGAGAAACACTGCTCTAGACACTGTGCTGACAGAAACAGCTACCCTTCTTTTCACAGCTTGCATTGATATGCCATCCTGGATGAGCTGCAATACCTGAGCAACTTCTGTTGGTTGTAGAAACCGCCTCATGCTACTGTACCTCTACTGTTGGGGTGAGAACAATGATAAAAAGCAAAAGTGACAAAAAGAGCAGCCAAAAAGGATGAGAACAGATAAATGGTCCGTGGTGACCACCTACAGAACCCGTCCTTTATTTGGGTTGTCTAATGAGTTACATTGTGTTGTTTAAGTGTTTCCTTTATTTTTCTGAGCAGTGTAACAACAATGTAAGTGTAGGTTATTAATATATGTGTGATGTGTATGTAATGTGTACACAAATGTGTGTAATGTGTATGAGTATGTGTCCAATATGTGTACAATCAGGATCAGAGAGAGAACAACTGTAGCCCAGCTTTCAGCCTTAGTAATCACCATATTACCATGACATAACTAAGTTTTTTTTGGGGTGTCACCAGTATGGGTTATGCCCCTACACAGTCTGATAATGTCCAATCAGTCCTGACAATATCAGACAAGGTAGGAACATGCCTGCTTGATAAGAGTAATGGTAATGTCATGGGTTTACCACGACAGAGAGGAGCCAGAAGACCGCAGCGTCTGATTTCTCCTACTCCTACACTGATTAGAAGCACTTCTCCTTCTTAGTAAACAGTGTAAATTTATTTTGGCAGTGCAGGGGTTAATTTGCTCAGTTGATAGCTTATGGAGAGTTTAGGCTCTCAGCTGTGCACACTCTCATGTCCTATGTAATCTGGGTCCTGGTTATCACTCATTGTCAGAGATAGCTTATGATGCATGGCTGGAGATTGTTGTTGGTTATTATAGGAGAAGGTGTTTGGTGGCTTTATATGAGACTGTTGCTAGGTTTATTGTCCTATTTTAGTTTAACCCCATCCTCCACTCCCGATGTATTCATCTGTTATATGTATGAGTATATTTGTATGTTTGGTATTTTTCGCTACCTCTGTTCGTATTACCTTGTTAGTCTGGTTAGTGTATTACAGTACACTGCTACTCCCCTTCCCTGGTTGGGGGAAAGGTACAGAGTGAGGGCGTATTAAGGAACTTTCTAAGGCAAGGTACTTGGCCCCGGCATCTTCACCATCAGAAGTAACCCGGGAAACAGGGCAAGCTAGGGCACCCTCTAGCATTAAGGACATTGAAGGAGTCCCTGATCCTGCGACACCCAACAACAGAGTTGTGACAGGTAACACTCAGTTGTCAGTTGAAGAACAGCAGTGCACACTTTTAAAAATGCATAATCAATGGTTGTTATTTCATGGAGAATACCAATATTTACTAAAACAGACTTGTCATTAATGGTGACAGGTTATTTTTAATTGTACAGATGACTTAAATATCTGTATGATATGATACATTTATGGTAAAAAAAAATAATTTTTGCATAAACTGGTAGCCGAACATGGCAAGAATGTTTGACACTTTATTACTATCTCTAAAGCCTTAGTCATGCAAGAAAGGTCTGCAATTGAATTTGACATGTTATTACTGATGATTATTGTTATAGATAAATTAGATTGAACAGAAAATAACCTTCATTTTTACCATGTTTTAGCTCTCCGAATTAATGTGATTTGGTGAACACATATAAATAAAAGTCTGATGAGTCCCCACTGACTGTGAGTGTGAAGTGTGTTAATTTCATGCAGATGATGAATTCCTTAAGCATTCAATGATAATCATGCTTGATTTGACAAGACTTTCTCATGCTATTTTAGGGCCTTAATTTTCTGTGAAGTTCTGTCAAGTACTCATCAAGAACCCACTTATCTCCCTATATTAACCTGGCATCCAATCACAAGGTTGCCTAACAGTGTTTCTGCCAAGTGCCGAGCCATTATTATTCTGATCATGTGATTGTCCAACAAGAGAAGCCAATCAATGACTGATTAATATTCAGATCACATGACTCCCAAGGAGAGTAAATGAGTTACACAGTGAGACATCAAACAAATTTTCATCTTGAAAGAGTGATTGCTTTTCCTGCTGCTGTGATGTTTGTCAAACTCACTCTAGCCTTGTCCAATTAAGCTTCATGAGTTGAATTAATAATGAAAAGATGTGAGCTCTGTGCCAGCACGATAGCTAGCAGAAGCATTTCGGCTGAAAAACATTGACAAAATGATTGAAACACATCTGGATAACTGAAATAATTGCTTTCGCAATCCTGTTTCCTATTCTGTAATCTCTAGTGCAAAGTGTGAATTGATGTTAGCTCTTTGTGAGCACTTTGTGTGGCACTTAAAATGTCGAAAGGGGTTGTCTGTTTGAACACAGGCTCGTAATTAGGTCAAATAAATTAAACAAATATAGGTTAATTGAGAGATTCACAATCCGTGTTATAATCAATTAATTGTTAATGGTTTCTTCCTATTTAATCACAAATATGTATTCCAATATATTAGTACTGAACAAATATTAGTCTGTTATATGCAAGGCACAATAGTTCAGATGGTAGCAATTTAGCATTAGCATCATTCTATCTGCAATTAATAATATTTGGGAATTATTCATGTTTAATATTTATAACAATTAGTAAAATATGGTATAATTATTTAGTCATATTAGGAAAGCAACTAAGTTAGCATTGCTGGAAGTGACCCTTCAGGAAAATCTAAAGCTACAGATTTTGTTGCACAGAGGGAAGGTTTTCACCTTGTGCTTATGTTATACATACTCATTCACTGCAATAAAATGGAGTTCAATGGCGGTCTTAAAGGGAATCTACCCGGAGGTTTTTTGCTACCTCACCTGAGAGTAGCATAATATAGGGAAAGGGACCTTGATATCAGTAATGTATCACATACTTTACTAAATACAACAGTTTTTCTACAATCAGAGTTTTTTCTTTTCCAGATGTAGCAGAGCTCAGAAAGATGACCTCGCCCACATCAGTGATCAGTAGCTTTTTATGTACATGGTACAGTATATTGACAGTAAGCTGCTAATCAGTGCTGGGGGTGTGGTTGGACCAGGAAGCATGACATACCTAGTCATTTAGTGATAATCTCCTAAGAAAAAATGCAAAAATTGGGCTGGAGTTTGAGTTGGCATACATGCTGTCACGGGGTTACCGCAACAGTGTGGAACCAGAAGACCGCAGCGCCTGATTGCTCCAAGCCGGGCGCTGATAAAAAGCACTTTTCCTTCACTTTAAATGTGTTTATTTCTTCGGGCAGAACATTGGTTAATCGGTCATGTTGGAAATCCCTGTGCTCACAGCTGTGCTCAGTTAGCCACACCTTTTCTCTTTATAATCTGAGCTCTGTTACTAATCCACATCAGAGCTAGCATTTGCTGCATGGCCAACGGTGGGAGAGGAGTTCTTATGAGAAGGAGAGTTGGAGGAGTTTTTAGTGACTGTTGCTTGGTTTGTATGTGTGATATAATTCCTTATTCTTGTTGGTTTTTTGTTTATTCCCCTACCTTTACACCCTGGTGCATTCCTCTGTTACATGTGAGTGAATATTTTGTATGCCTTGAGTTTTCTGCTAACCCTTGTCACCTTGTTTGTCGGGTTGGTATACTATGGTGCACAGTAGCACTCCCTCTTCCCTGGGTGGAGGAAGAGAACAGACGGAGGGCTAACTCGGGAAATAAGGCAAGGGTGGAGGCCCCAGCATCTTTGCCATCTGAAGTATCCCAGGGAGCAGGGCGAGCTAGGGCGCCCCTAGTGTTAGAAACAGGGAAGGAGTCCCTGGTCCCGGGTCACAGAAATAGAAAAAGAAAATGAGCATATACCTTGCTGTAACTAAAGTAGTAGAAAGCAAAAGTGCTTTTAAATAACTCAGTGTCTTAGTAAACACTGTTTTTAAATGAAAAAAAAAGCATCCCACAAGCATTCAGGACGGTCCTACCCTGTATAATATTACAACCTTACCATATGTCAGACATGACTTCAGTGTTAATAATGGCAAACAAAGGACTGGGTCCCAAACTTTTATCACAAGCCTTGGGAAGCTATATAAATGTAATGTCCATCTCAAGGAAGGGAAGCCACATCCTAACTTGCACAACATGCAAAAATCCAAAGAAAATAACACAAAAATGGGGCTGAATCAGGGCTTAAAGCACTAATAGTATTGAACAACAGCACACAATCTAGCAAATGACAAATCACTGAATTCAGTGTCTCAGACCCTACCTACAGTGTTCTCAGCTTACATAGCAAAAATCCTCTGACAGATTCCCTTTAATACCACAGCTTATCCACTACAGCTACCTGCTTAAATCCTAAACACTGGTTTTCATGGCCCACATGAGAATGTGTAATTTTAAGGCTTATTTTAACATACTAAAAACAGACTGAAAACTAAACCTAGTCTTTGACTAATACAAACTTGCTAAAGAGGTTGACCTACCTTTATATATATTAAATCAACTGGGGCGATAATAAAAATAATTTCCAAATTACATACTCTCAACCCCTTGGATATGTGGCCAGTTTTGGTTTTGAATAACACAGTTAATTTTACTGCTCTTTTAAGTTTTGCTTTTACGATGTTCATTTTGCAGTATCTTTGTTCTATGGGTCATCCAGTTTCACCATGATGTTTTACTACATAAAAAAAAATAAAAAAATAAAATTTTGGGGTTCAGTTGCCATATTATTTTAGCCATAACTTTTATATTTTTAATTTGCAAGGTTCCTTTACACAGGCATGCTGTAGTTTTTATTAGAACCAATTTGTAGTTCATATGACTTTCTAATCTACTTTTATTTATTTTTAGGGAGGTAAGGTGACCATAAAAATATTTGATTCTACCATTTTGATTTTTTTTTTCATCTTGTTGTATACCCTCAAAGATAAATGTTTTTACATTTTTTTCAGACAATTAATCAAGTTGTGCTATGTTTTTATATTATGGGTTATTGTTTTTTATGTTTTAGATTTTGCTATTTGCGTTTTGAGAAGGAATTAAATATCAATTTTCTCTTTTTACAGTTTTCTTTTTATATTTAAAAATAATATTTTTTTCTTTCAATACATCCTTTGCTGTCACAATGAGTGGGGGGATGTATATCTGAAGGGATCCCGCCCTGTTTCTAAATTCTTAAATATCACTGCCAGAAGCACGTCAGTTGCACTTGGAGTTAGCGCCAATCTCAGCAGTCACTGTCCCATACTGGCTGTTTGACAACTCTTGAGACAGCTCATTAGAGTTAGTGCATTAATGTGAACCGGATCGTGGTAAGGGGTTAAACACAAGATCTAGAGAAGAGTTATGACATTTTCTTATATAGCATTGCACCGTCCAGTATTCACAACACTATGCAGGTCTATCCCCTGAGCTTTGAACTGGTGGTCACACATCCTCAGTTATTCTCCTCACAGCCACGTCTATGCATATTGATCCTACATACAATGCAGATCGGCCAATAGAAATAGCCAGTAGAGCAGAAAGCTATTTGTATTAACTGCTCGTAGTCAACAGACAATGTTATTCAGTTCATTAGATGGACATATACATTTAATTTCAACACCAATTGGTACAATGCTATGTTAGTACTATCGACACCTCATTCTCATGATGCAAGCGGTGACGTCATCTGCTATGAACTCCTGTGACCTTTCTCACATCAGCGCTAGACACTGCAGGAGGGTATTCTAGCTGGCTTGATGAGCAGTCACATCATCTCACCGCTCAATAAACCACTCGGATGTAGCAGAGATGAAGTTTTTTGTTGGACAAAAGGATTGTCGCTAGACAGGTGAGTAATATATTGTGCTTTTTTAATTTTACATTAATAAATTGTTAAAAGAGGGCAGTGAGCGTTTATCTACATAAAAATGAGTGTATGTATGTGTGTATGTGTGTGTATATCAGCTACGCCCACTCCACATAGCCCCACCCAATCACTAAGCATCTTTCATTTCACCAGAGCTGTTTAAAAGAAGCTGAGCTGTGATTGGTTGCTATGAGCAACAGTTTTTCCACTCCACAACACTTCAGCAGACATTGACCGGGTGGGAGAAATCTAGCATCCCCAGGAACATAAGCTCCAGCCATTGTCTGCCCCCCAGAAAGGAGCAGAGAGCACAAGACAGAAATGAATCACCCCCTCCTCTATTACTGCCGCGCTCCGTTGTTACCGGCGTAGAAAATCGCATCATCAGCGGCCGCACACAAAGCAGCACTGCCAGGTTACATAACAACACATCTCCATTAACTCCCTGCTCAGCGCCACTCAGCTCAGAACTATGGGATAGAGGATGCATGATGGGTATATGGGCACTGGACTATGGGATGGAGGATATGCATGGTGGCTATAAGGGCACGGGACTATAGGATGGAGGATATATATAATGGGTATATGGGCATGGGACTATGGGATGGAGGATGTGTGATGGGTATATGGGCACGGTACTATGGGATGGAGGATGTGCATGATGGTTATATGGGCACGGGACTATGGGATGGAGGATATGTGTGATGGGTATATGGGCACTAGACTATGGGATGGAGGATGTGCGATGGGTATATGGGCACTGGACTGTGGGATGGAGGATATGTATGATGGGTATATCGGCACTGGACAATGGGATGAGGATTTGTATGATGGGTACATGGGCACTGGACTATGGGATGTAGGATGTGTGATGGGTATATGGGCATGGAACTATGGGATGGAGGATATGTATGATGGGTATATCGGCACGGGACTATGGGATGGAGGATATGTATGATGGGTATATGGGCACTGGACTATGGGATGGAGGATATGTATGATGGGTATATGGGCATGGGACTATAAGATGGAGGATATGTATGATGGGTATATGGGCATGGGACTATGGGATGGAGGATGTTTGGGTATATGGGCACTGGACTGTCGGATGGAGGATATGTATGATGGATATATGGGCACTGGACTATGGGATGGAGGATAATCATTATGATTTGTTATAACTAACCACAGTTCGTTACGATGCACAGGCAACGCCGGGCTCTTTAGCTAGTTTCAAATAAAAGAGTCTGTGTCTTTATTTCAATTAAAGGACTTTACTCTGTGTGTGTCATTATTATATTTGATTACGGGGATAGCAATGGGAATAGACGCCTCTCCATTACTAACCCTGGGCTTGATGTCAGCTGACAATACAAAGCTGACATCAACCCCAAAACTATTACCCCATTTGCCGCCACACTAGGGCAAGTGGGAAGAGTGAGGCAAAGTGCCAGATTTGGCGCATCTTATGGATGCATCATTTCTGGGGTGGCTGAGGGTCGATGTTCTTAGTCGAGGAGGGGGCCAATATCCATGTCATCCTGAGCTATTAATATCAGCCCGCAGCTGTCTGCCTAGCCTTTGTTGGTTATTAATTGTAGGGTGACCCCACATCATTTTTGCAGGGTTCCCCATTTTAATAACCAGCAAAGGCTAAGTAAACAGCTGTAAGCTGAAATTAATATTAGAACAACAGGGTGAAAAAAAACAAAAGAGAGTGTATGGCTGTAATGTATGTGGTACAGTTCATATAGCGTCTTGTGCTTGGGTGCGATGAAAATACTTGAGACACAGGTTGATAAAGAAAGTCTTGTATTGCTTCATACAAATTGGCAAAAATAAACACACAGGTTGCAAACACAGAAGCAGGAGACACAGCAGGCCAGAGTAATCTAAGCTCAGCAATAACTCTCCACAACAGATTCAGATCTTCTTCTCTGTTACCGCAAGTCCATGCAAACGTGAGGCTCTCAAGAGCAGAGTTCAGAGTCCACAAGTGCTTCAGAGTTCCTCAGTAGGAATGGCTGGAGTACAAGGTCCAAGGCTTCAGGAGTCAGAACACAGGTTCACTGCAGGCTAGATTCTGAAGCACTGATTGCTCAGCTGTGGCTGTTTAAGAAGCAAATGGAGAGAATCAGGGCGGGAACATGCAAGCTGGAAAACTCCATTTTGACTGAGGGCAAGATAGCTGCAGCAAAACAGAAAGCAAAATGGCCGACGAACAAACTGAGTTTCAGAAACAGATACACAGAACCTTACATTACTCCCCCTTAGGGACAACCTCTGGATGACCTCAGACCAGGCTTGTGTGGGTACCTCTGATGAAACTGACGGAGCAAGCGAGGAGCATTAACGTTATTGACTGGCTCCCATGAGTTGTCCTCCACTGGGTAGCCCTGCCATTTAATCAGATATTGTAACTGATTTCTATACAACCTGGAATCTAAAATCCTTTCCACCACAAATTCCTCCTGACCATCGACTAGCACTGGGTCAGGGCAAGGAGAAGAACGTCCAGGAAACGTATTGGGTGTCGCAGCCTTTAGTAGGGATACATGAAAGACAGGGTGGATTCTCATAGTTCTGGGCAATTGAAGACGACAAGCAACGGCATTTATAATTTTACTGATTTTATAGGGTCCAATGTACTTATGTCCCAACTTAGACGATGGAATCCTTAACTTAAGATTTCTGGTTGACAGCCAGACCAGGTCTCCTACCTTAAAAGCTGGTGCAGGTTTACGAAATTTATCTGCTGCCTTCTTGTACCTTTCCTGAGCCGATTCCAGATTCTCCTTTAGAAGATCCATATTCTTCTGTAAAGTCGTGACTCTTTCAGCCACTGCTGGCAAAGGCGTCTCTATGGGAAATCGTGGTAGAATGTTAGGATGATAACCTAGATTAGAGTAAAAAGGAGACTGTTTAGTGGAGGCACTCTGAGAGTTGTTGTAAGAGAACTCAGCCAATGGAAGTAGATCCACCCAATCATCCTGTAGGTGGCAGATAAAGCAGCGGAGATACTGCTCCAGGGTTTGATTGGTTCGTTCGGTTTGTCCATTAGTCTGGGGATGAAAAGCAGAAGAAAGGTTTACTTTAATGTCCAATGCTGCACAGAAATTTTGCCAAAACCTAGAAGTGAATTGCACCCCTCGATCCGAAATAACCTCATCCGGTACTCCATGTAAGCGAAACACATCTTTAATCATCAAATCTGATGTCTGTTTTGCAGTGGGTAAGCCGACACAAGGGATAAAATGAGCTGCCTTTGTTAGACGGTCAACCACCACTAGAATAGTGTTCTTCCCTTGAGAGGTTGGTAATTCCACAATGAAGTCCATAGAAATGGATCCCCACGGGCGGGACGGGGTGGGAAGAGGCTGTAACAGACCAGTTGGTGAAGAGCGAGGTGTTTTGCATCTTGCACAAACCTCACACGAAGTGACATAGTCCAAAACATCCTTCCTACAAGTGGGCCACCAAAAGAAACGAGAAAGAAATTCCTGTGTCTTTAGAATTCCTCTATGCCCGGCTATTTTGGAATCGTGAATGAGTTGCAATACTCTCAATCTGACTGTTTCAGGTATATACAGACGTTGTCCCAGAATCCACACACCATTCTTAAA
Source organism: Oophaga sylvatica (assembly GCA_033576555.1). Lineage (NCBI taxonomy): Eukaryota > Metazoa > Chordata > Amphibia > Anura > Dendrobatidae > Oophaga > Oophaga sylvatica. Next base: position 678,582,970 of record JARQOD010000001.1, read on the forward strand.
GACAAGACTTACGTCCCTTGGGGGTTGAGCCAAAAAAGAATCCGCATGGTATGCTTCCTTGATGTCTTTAATTAGGTCTTGATGATGAATCACTCCTAGGAATCTAGAGTCAGGAAGAATAGTCTTAGGAGGAGTAATTGGACGTGTCTCTGCTGAGTAAATCCTAGAGAGTGCATCAGCCTTTCCATTGCGCGATCCTGGTCTATAAGAAATAATAAAATTAAATTGGTTTAAGAAAAGATTCCAGCGAGCCTGGCGAGGAGTCAGGCACTTAGCCGACCTGATAAACTCAAGATTACGATGGTCTGTCAGAACGACTATTTGCTGTGCAGCTCCTTGAAGAAGGTGTCTCCATTCTTTGAAGGCGGCAATAATGGCCAACAACTCTCTATTGCCCACATCGTAGTTCTTCTCAGCCGAAGACAACTGCTGGGAAAAGAAGGCACAGGGATGCAAGACATTCTTCTCACCTGTTCTCTGAGAGAGTATAGCTCCCACGGCACAGTCTGAAGCATCCACCTCTATTATGAAGGCAAGCTTTGGGTTGGGATGTACTAGGATAGGTGCAGTGGTAAATTTATCTTTTAGACGGGAAAATGCTTCCTGGGCTTGGGGAGTCCAGGAGAACTTAGACTCTTTCCGGGTAAGTTGGGTGATAGGTGACACTACCTCAGAGAAATTTCTAATGAAACGTCTATAGAAGTTTGCAAACCGATGAAGCGCTGTACCTCCTTCACATTTCTAGGACTTGGCCAATCATTGATGGCTTGGGTTTTACTTCCATCCATACTAATTCCTTATGTAGACAGTACATACCCAGAAATTGAATTTCGGTCTTATGGAATTCACACTTTTCAAGCTTGATGTAAAGATGATTTTGTCTTAGACGTTCCAAGACCATTCTCACATGTCCATGATGTTCCTCTGTGGAGTTAGAAAAAATTAAAATATCATCCAAATAAATTACCACGAATGTATCCAGGAGATCCTGAAGATGTCATTCACCAAGTGTTGGAAAGTGGCTGGGGCGGTACTCAGACCAAAAGGCATAACTAGATATTCAAAGTGTCCATAGCGTGACCTGAATGCAGTCTTCCATTCATCCCAGGTCTAATACGGACTAAGTTATAGGCCCCACGAAGATCTAGTTTAGAAAAAATTTTGGCATGTCGCACTCTCCCCAATAACTCAGGGATTAAAGGCAATGGATAACGGTTTCTAATAGTAACCTTATTGAGTTCCCTATAGTCTACGCATGGTCTCAGGGATCCATCTTTCTTCTTTACAAAGAATATGGGTGCCCCTGCAGGAGATGAAGAGGGGCGTATGAAGCCCTTGGCTAGATTTTCGTCTATGTACTCTTTTAAAGCCTTCAGCTCGGGCCCCGCCAGGGGGTAGATCTTACCAAAAGGTATCTCTGCTCCAGGCAATAATTCAATTGGACAATCATATGGACGGTGAGGAGGAAGCTGGTCAGCGTTCTTCTTGTCACATAAATCCACATAGTCCTGGTATACAGCTGGTAGTTCAGGGACTGACATGGTTCCTTTAGGAACAGAGCAAAGCTGAAATTTTTGGACTCATCTGTTTCTCTGGAAAGTGTAATTCCTTGGTCTCCCAGTTAATGGTAGGATTCTGAGCCTGCAGCCATGGTAGCCCTAGAATAATGGGAAAGTGAGGAGAAGAGATAAGCATAAAGGACAGTTTCTCTTGATGATCTTTACCCATAAGAACCTTTAAAGGCTCTGTTTCCTGATCCACTGGTCCAGAGGTCAGCAGGGAGCCATCCACAGTTTCCATCTGTACTGGAGTAGCCTTCTTCACTGAACGTATTCCCTGTTTCAGAGCAAAGGAGACATCCATAAAATTTCCACTTGCACCTGAGTCGATCATAGCAGAGCTAGACACCCAGGCTGAGTCAACCCAGAGTTTGATGGAAAGAAAACAGTGAGAATTGTTTTTTTTTACAACTCAGCTGGGACACCGCTGAGGAAACTTGAAAGATGGCAGCATTTACACAGTCAACGTCCTCAGAGGTAACGGAGTTTAAGTCCGAGAAATCAAGATCTGTTGCTGCAGATCTCTCTGGAGCCTGAGGCTCGGACCTGACAGATCCCCTCTCGCAACACTCACAATGAATGAGTGCTGCAGTAGTCTTGCGAGAACGGCTGGGGCAGTTAATAATAAAGTGCCCTGACTTACCACAATAAAAACATAGATTCTCCTTAAAACGATGTTCCTTGCGTGCATCACTAACCCGTCGTAGTAAAGAGTCTACCTGCATGGGTTCAGGTTCAGGTTCCCGTGTAATCCTATTCAAAGGTTCCTTAGCTGGAGAGGAAGGTAGGAAAAGGTTAGTACATTGCTTTCGAACCATCTCTCTTGCCTGCGTTCAGTTAAACGAGTATCAATACGGATGCAGTAGTTAATAAAGTCACCTAACGCAGTGGGAGGGTCGGCACGAGCAAGTTCATCCTTAATCAGTGGGGATAACCCCTTTCGAAAAATAGATTTTTTGGCGGAATTGTCCCAGGTGGTATCAAGGGCCCATCTCCTGAAATCCAAGGCATATTCAGCTACCGAGTGCTTACCTTGGCGCAAAGCTAACATGGCTGCTTCAGCTGTTGCACCTCGATTGGGGTCATCAAACACCTGCCCATGGCTGAAATAAAATCATCAAGGTGATTCAAACAATCATCCTCAGTCTCAATCAGAGGGTTTGCCCACATCAAAGCCTTGTTGGTAAGCAACATAATTATAGTAAGCACCTTAGATCGTTCAGTAGGAAATTGTGAAGCATGTGCAGAAAAAAAAAGATTGCATTGATTAACAAATCCCCTGAATTTTTCACGTTCACCACCAAAACGAAAAGGGGGCAACTTGGGAATCCCAGAACTCGGGGCCACGGCAGGAGCCTGGACTCGCCCCTCCAGAACCTCAATCCTGGCTCGCAAATCCTGGGTAGTCTGTCCAACCACTTGCAAATTGTGATTATTTAGGTCCTGAAGATTTGTAAAACGGGTCTTTATATTCTGCAAATCTGCAAGGATATTATCAGTCACTCCGCAAAGTTCCTTTATGCGGGCCTCCATTTTCCAGATCTTTTAAGACAGGATACTGGAAGAAGAGGAGAAAAAAAAAAAAAACAATAGTGTTCACCTGTGGCAACACTGAAGAAAGAAAAAACTTTAAGGGAACTGCTCACCTGGAATGGTTGTGAGAAGTCACAACCACTATCATCACAGAAAGCTTTCAACCAGACATCTGATATCCAGAGTTTCAGCAGACAAAAAGAGAAGAGAAAAAAAAACAAAAAAAAAACAATAGTGTTTACCTGTGATAACACTGCAGAAAAAAAAACTTAAGGGAATTGCTCACCTGGAATGGTTGTGAGAAGTCACAACCACTGTCATCACAGAAAGTACAACCGGACATCCGATATCCACAGTACAGCAGACAAGCCTTTCCAGACCCAGCAGACACTAACGTTTGGCTTCAGAATCTTGTAATGTATGTGGTACAGTTCATATAGCGTCTTGTGCTTGGGTGCGATGAAAATACTTGAGACACAGGTTGATAAAGAAAGTCTTGTATTGCTTCATACAAATTGGCAAAAATAAACACACAGGTTGCAAACACAGAAGCAGGAGACACAGCAGGCCAGAGTAATCTAAGCTCAGCAATAACTCTCCACAACAGATTCAGATCTTCTTCTCTGTTACCGCAAGTCCATGCAAACGTGAGGCTCTCAAGAGCAGAGTTCAGAGTCCACAAGTGCTTCAGAGTTCCTCAGTAGGAATGGCTGGAGTACAAGGTCCAAGGCTTCAGGAGTCAGAACACAGGTTCACTGCAGGCTAGATTCTGAAGCACTGATTGCTCAGCTGTGGCTGTTTAAGAAGCAAACGGAGAGAATCAGGGCGGGAACATGCAAGCTGGAAAACTCCATTTTGACTGAGGGCAAGATAGCTGCAGCAAAACAGAAAGCAAAATGGCCGACGAACAAACTGAGTTTCAGAAACAGATACACAGAACCTTACAATGGCAATGAAAGCAGATATTTATTTCAAACTGTTAAAATCAAAGTATACAATCAAACTATAGAAATATAGCATCAGAGGCTCCTAAGCATAAAAGCAGTGATTCCTTCCAATACATCACATGGTAAATATATACATGTGCACATATAATACATGAATTCACAAAGCCAAGTACATTACATAGATTCCCAGGTAAACTGTCCTCAGTACAAAAAGTGCATACATATAGATCAATATATACTAAAGTACATGCATAGAACAGTGTTTGCGGTAGCATCCCGGCCGCCTCAAATCACGTTTCGCTTACAGCTTCATCAGGAGTAAATAAAAATATAATGTTATGTCTGTCTGTCTGTCTGCTATCTCAGCCTTCTTTTCTGCTCGCTTTCTCAAACTGAACATGGACAAAACAGAATTCATCATCTTTCCCCCACCTCATTCTACCCCTCCACCAGGCCTATCCATCAATGTCAATGGCTGCTCGCTTTCCCCAGTCCCACATGCTCAGTGCCTTGGGGTGATCATCGACTCTGCCCTCTCTTTCAAACCACATATCCAAGCCCTCGCCACCTCCTGCCACCTCAAACTCAAAAATATTTCCCGGATCCACTCATTCCTCAACCATGAAACCACAAAAACACTAGTGCACGCCCTTATCATCTCCCGCCTCGACTACTGCAACCTCCTACTGTCTGGCCTCCCCTCTAGCACTCTGGCACCACTCCAGTCCATCCTACACTCTGCTACACGACTAATCCACCTGTCTCCCCGCTATTCCCCAGCCTCCCCACTATGCCAGGCCCTTCACTGGCTTCCTATTGCCCAGAGGCTCCAGTTCAAAACCTTAACCATGACATACAAAGCCATCCACAACCTTTCTCCTCCATACATCTGTGACATGTTCTCCCGCTACCTACCTACACGCAACCTTCGATCCTCTCAAGATCTCCTTCTCGACTCCCCCCTCATCTCTTCTTCCCACAACCGCATACAAGACTTCGCCCGGGCTTCCCCCATACTCTGGAACTCCCTGCCGCAAAACATCAGACTTTCACCAACAACGGAGACCTTCAAGAAAAACCTGAAGACCCACCTGTTCCGACAAGCCTACAACCTGCAATGATCCTCAGTGTACTGAACCATCGCACGACCAGCTCTACCCTCTCCTAGTGTATTCTCACCCATCCCTGTAGACTGTGAGCCCTCGCGGGCAGGGTCCTCTCTCCTTCTGTACTTGTGTGTCCCTTGTCTAGCACATGTTTATTGTACTTGTCTATATTTTTCCCTTTTCATATGTAAAGCGCCATGGAATAAATGGCGCTATATAAATGTATAATAATAATAATAATGTGATCATTATACAATACCATCTAGTAAATAACGTGATAGACACACCCCACACCTACATTTTTAAATGGAACCAATGTCTATATAGAAATGAAAAAAAGAACAAATTAATGTTGGGATTCCTGTATGTATCGATGTTCCCATCAGGGGATAGTAAAATAGTTCATCAGTTTTATGAAGGTCCTTAAGATATGAGCAGTAGAAAGTCTAGACTTCACCTGTAAGAAAATTCCCACCATTTACTTCTCCATCCCATCATAAAGAGGCTTGGAGCATTTGACAGTCTTGCTGATGAAGTCGTCGCATGCACAGACATCTATGGTACAGGTCAAATTTCAATCACGGTAGAGGTAGTCACATACTGCAAAACCAAAAACAATTTATAGATTAAAAACCAGAAAATAAAAAACAACCATATTTTAACCATATATTACTTTTTTGAGAGTAATGATCGTCATTCTATACATAATCATGCACCTTCTATGCACTGTCACTTTAATTACCTCCTTCCTACCACTGCAGCAGTTACTTTAATGGGGACCTTTTTTATCCTCTTATTCATGTTTTTGGTCCATTTATTTGGCACTGTCACTTTATATATAATGGCACATTCACTATAATAAATTCTGATGACTGTTTTTGGTTCAATATCATTATTTCACAATAAATGTGGTGTTATTTCTTACCCCACAAACAGTATGTTTGATCTCATGCACTTTTTTCATATTGTGTTACCCTATTCTTAACTTCTTAACTACTAATGTCCACGATCTGGTAAACACTATCTTAACTGAGAGCTCATACTATTTCTCTTTATGGTGTTGCTATGCACTTATCACCTTTGTTAATATTCTTATTTTTTCCCCTCTCATTGCACCTAAGATCTGTTGATATTGATCATCTGTTAATCTGAAAATAAGGGATACCATTTTTTTTTTGTGTTAGCTATCTAGGCTGAAATTTTTTCCCCATACCTACTCTCCGGTACTGCCAGCGCTGTGCGCATGTGCCCTTAGTCTGTGCCTCTGACTTCCGGCACTTCCGGCAATTGTGGTCGCTGGCATGCATCATCATGTTCTATGCCCAGCTGATGCTGTGTGCTTGTGCTCCACGGGCTGGAAGCTGGAAGTCAGCTGATATCAAAGAGGCGGGACCGGAGCTTCATGCGCTGATGAAGGCGCAAACAGTAATACTGTTACTCTTATTTATAGGGTCACATGATTATGTGCTGCAACATCATTGGCCACCAATGTGTATTTAACAGAGTAGCATCCTCCTCATCTACACACCCCCTGTAAAAGTGGCATGAAACGCGCGTCGGGGTAGTGGGACAAAGGACCTAATTTAAAACACATTCCCTGTGATCTTCTTTTCTATATCTATACAGGTAACTATATTTATAACATTAGCTGAACTCTCTGATTTTAATGCATGTCTATACCAGCTGCTAAATGACCATGACATATCAACTTACTTCTGTTATGTTACTGTTATGTTGAATATACTCATTTTGGATTATGTGAATTATGTTCTGTGCCCCTTCATTTTGAGGTATCCATTTTTCTTGTACATTGGTTTTTGTGGTTTATTCACTAAAATAAATATATTATTACTAAAATTGGTGTTCACTTTTATATATCCAACCACTTAATTTTGGGGCTGTGATATTTATTGATATACAAATGAGACATTATGTGTACACATTCATTACTTCTATTAAATTCTAGCTGTCGAAATCAAGTCTCAGTATTCTTAATTGCAACAATTGGCCTCCTCTGCCACAATTCACAATTAACCCCTTCACGACCTTGGATGTATAGGTTGTGTCCCTGCATTTGATGCAAGCCTTGGCACTGAGCCCTCATCTTTCACTGCACATGACAGCTGATCTGATCAATTGTCATGTGCCTCTAACAGCTGCTGGTAGATTGGAGATCCAACTGCGGTTGTTAACAAGTTAAATGCTGCTGTCAATCTCAGTGTCATTTAACACACGCCCAGTGAAAGTGTGTCACAAGACCTGCCCATTGGCACCCCTGTCACTTAATTGCAGGGTACCAATGGGTTGTCATTACAGGCGGGGGTCTGCAGAAGACCCCTGTGCCTGTCATTGCAATCTTATATGAACACAGGCCCATTACCGGCGTTCCTAGGAGATCATGATTTCTGCTACACGTAGCAGGGCTGAAGCACTGCTATGCGTATCACAGACGATTGGATGATCACAGCTTCAAGTCTCCTGAGGTGAACATTTGAAATCACTAAAAAGTAAAAAAAAGTTTTCAAAAATATAAAAAAAAATAAAAAAGCATAAAGTTTAAATCACCTCCTTTTGCCCCATTCAAAGTATAACAATAAAAAAAATTAAAAATCCACGTATTTCATATGATTGAATTCAGAAATGTCTGATCTATCAAAATATAAAGTAAATTAATCTGATTGGTAGACGGATTAACGAGAGCAAGAATTGAAACTCCAGAATTATGTTTGTTTGTTTGCCGCAACATCACAATAAATTGTAATAACAGGTGATTAAACATTGTATATATACCAAAATGGTATCAATAACAACATCTGCTCAGCACGCAAAAAATAATCTCTCACTCAACCCCAGATTCCCGAAAAATGGAGACATTATAGGTCTCGGAAAATGGTGACATTTGTTTTTTTTTCTTAGAAACTTTGGATTTTTTTTGACCACTTAAATAAAAAAAACTATACGTGCTTGGTATCTGCAAAGTGTACTGACCTGGAGCATCATAATATCATAATGGCAGGTCAGTTTTAGCATATAGTGAACTTGGTTAAAAAAAACAATTGTAGAGTTGCACTTTTTTTGCAATTTCACTTCTCTTGAATTTTTTTTCCCATGTTCCAGTACACTATATGGTAAAGTCAATGATGTCATTCAAATGTACAACTTGACCCACAAACAACAAGCCCTCATACGGCCATATTGACGGAAAAATTAAAAACTTATGAGTCTGGAATCTACCACTGGAGACCAGGGTTTCAATATAAATCCAAAACTTTTCATTACCCAGTGTGTATAAAATAAAAACTACAGTATAATTGCAATGGCATAATGACCATCACATATTGTGCAAGCGCTTTCAACTCCACCTTAAAACAGTCTTTTTGAGATGGCCTCTGAAACTTTCAGTGTGAGGTGTCATCATCATTATGGAGGCAGTTTGGTAGAAGTCATCACAAGCTGCATAGGTCTTTCTTTGACTACAGTGATCTAATATTTAGCAACAGAACTGACTTTTTGTGTTTTTTTAATGTTATGATTGGGTCAGAATGCAAATTGCAGATAACATGAAATACATTTTTCATCTTGGCATGGACTGAAGCCACTAGTAAAACTAAGGAGTCACTATGCTCTTGAGGCCAAAGTGTAAAAAAGTTTAAGTAGCTCAGTTCTAGGGGATAATCCTTATGCTTTTTTAGTGTTTGTCAGCTAATCTTGAAAGGTTCACTTACAGTCGGTGTGATTAGCTAAAAATATAGCTGGTAGCATTTAAATTGATGGCAAGTGCCTTGGATGTCCTACATATATTTTGATTCAGTGTTAAACATGAAGGTATGATAAATTTTTTTAGTTACACAGAGCAGATTATTGTATTTTCACTTGAGTTCTCAACATTTGTAGCTTTACCTAATGTTTCATGCACTGCAAACTCAACTTCGGTTCGGTGTTAAGTATGTGGTAGGGGTACCTGCATCGAAAGAAATCTCCACTCACATGGTATCTAGAGGACTTCCTCTAGGTGTCTTACTGAAAGGGGTGGAGCTACTGGCAAAAAACAGCAGCTCAAATTAGGGGAATAACTATAGTGGGTGTGAGGTATGTAGTCGAAACCAGGCCCGGGAGCTTAGGAGGCCCAAAAGTTCCCTTTGATCTATATTAGAAGACCGATACTATTAGAGCATGGTGGCTCAGCAGTCAGTACTGTTGCTTTGCAACGTTGAGGTTCTGGGTTCAAATTCCACCGAGGGAAGGAGTTTGTATGTTCTCCCTATGTTTTGTTAGTTTTCTCCCATAGTACAAAGACATACTGAAAGGGAATTTAGATTGTGAGCCTTATGGGGACAGTGATGAGGTCTGTAAAGTGTATGAGTACAAATGCATAATATCTAGCCGGTCTTTTATTAATTGAGTGAGTAAAATAAATAAACCCATGATAGTTGAAAAACCGGCTAGACATTATGCATTTGTACTCATACACTTTGAGTTACACCACTAGATTCGAGTCTAACCTACACTACACTGTGTCTATATAATATTTATGAAATTGTGTCACAAAAATGAATTTCTTTAAAATTTTAAAGCTTCAAATACGTATTTCTAAAGCTTGATCTTAAACACTGTGATTGATCCCCCTATGACTGCAGATAATGAGTATGGCAACAGGCAGCTAATGCGATTCCTAGTTCTTGCCAAAAGAGGAATCGAATCGATGAAACTACATTTCCCACTATGAACCCTATAAAATGTCTTTTTGACTAAAATATCAAATTTCTAACCAACCACACATTGCGTGAAGAATTATTTTTAAAGAGAAGGTCATATTTAACAACACGTGCCTTTGTGTTCGCCATAGACATCTTTTAAATGCCTTTATGTAAAGTAATCCAGAGTTTTCCACCCTGATACCACTAAGTAAATAATGTAGTTCTGCATTTATGGTGGCTTATTCTACATAAATTGTTGCTCAGTTCCAATGTGTTGTAACTAGGTAATAATTATGCTGCAATAACATAATTGAAGAGCGACGGAATCTTGACTTCAGCTGTCCAGTTGTTTGCTAAGTCCATGCCTAAATGGAAAAAACATGTGAAATATACATAAGTATGTATTTATATTTTGGCAACTCCTAACTGGATGGAAAGGTGTCAGGATTTCGCTGCACACTAGCTCTTATTTTACTCTCACTGACTTATATTTGGATAAGTGCACATTAACCTTTTCAACTGACAGTGCAATTAGTTCTTCCTGGATATTTGGATATTCTGGATTTTGTCAATGTAAAGGCGCTATATAAATGAGTAAAATAAATAAAATAAATATGTGTTGTCCGTATTCACATACACATGTATTTAACATATGGACTTATACAGTCCTGAGCTATCTTTTTAGTATTAGTGTAGCCAATAAACATCGTTGGTATTGCTGCATCTGTTTTTCAGATCATAATATCGTAAATTAAATTATGCCATTAAAAATACATCCAGTCCTGCAAAAGTCCTCATGCGCTAATGACAGCAAAAAAGTTATGGCTCTTGAGAGGTGTGTGGTGAAAAACAAAGCTAAAAAAAATCCTAACCTGCTGTATGCAAAAAAAAACTTTTTTGCTGCTTATTGTAAAAAAAAGACTAAAATCACTGGAATGTTGCAAAGCATGAAGTCTAATGAGGGAGCATATTTTTTGCCACTTTATTTGAAGAGTAGTTGACACAGTAATTGGGACATCTGTCGTAACTAAGTAGCTTTGTATGCGATCCTTTCATCCGAATTATTGATCACAACTTAGTGGAGCTCCTAAACCTAGTGGCTGAGTGTACTTGAAGTTGGGCCATGAGTGGGACTGCCTGTATATGCATTAGTACTTGTAGAGGGACAAAGCGTTGCACCCTTATCGCTAAATTGAACCAACAACCAATCAATTCTTTTATTTCCTGAGAGTCTTTCTCCCGAATGGTCTTATTGCAGAATCCAAGCTCTAATCAAAGCTCCGTAATATCACGGCACTAGTGACATAAATGGCCAAACTTTCCGCATGGTTGGCCGGATTCCAGTGACACCATTTTGATGATACAAAGAGGCTGTGTTGTGCCGTGGAATTCATTTTCTTGTTTACTTCCTACAGAAACAAGAGCATAATCAGCACTCAGTGCATCGGATCAGACTGCTGAGTTGTTGACAGAAGCTTGGAGAGGCTTGCCAGCTTTCCACATGAAACGCTGGCTTTCTTCTAATACACCCCCTACCGTCTGTGTCTTTGCCAATTGTGGCACATCAGAGCAGCCATTGAGATAATGACCGTGAAGTCTCATGATACACTTTGATGAAGTGTAACATTTTTAAAGGATTTTTGTCTGTGCCAAACTGATAGAGACAGCTGACTAAAAATCATCCCATCAATATCAAGGCTGATAAACAGCAGGCGAGAGCATGTGTCCCTACAGAGACCAAACAAATCATTTCTGAACTATATTTTTTTCAGGGGAAAGCTGACAAAATGGAATATATTATTATCTTGTTTTCATGCTTCGTGTGTGTGTGTATCATTTAGTACAGAAATTATGTATAAATTGTATTTATTTAGAGTGCTCTGGGATTATTGTGATAACCTAAATTCCTAATATTATTTACCACTTACAAAATCATGTAATTTAAGCATTATTCATTTATTTATTTATTCATGTGTATGTGTGTGTGTGTTGTGTGTGTATGTGTGTGTGTATGTTTGAGTGTATGTGTGTATGTATATGTGGTTGAGTGTATGTGTGTGTGGTGTATGTGTGTGGATGTTTCAGTTTATGTGTGTATGTATGTGTGGTGTATGGTGTATGGGTGTGGGTGTTTGAGTGTGTGTGTGTGTGTATGGGTGTGGGTGTTTGAGTGAATGTGTGTCTGTATGTGGTCTATGGTTGACCATATGTGTGTGGTGTATGAGTATGCGTGTTTGAGTGTATGTATGTGTGGTGTGTAGTGTATGTGTGTGTGTGTGGTTGAATGATGTATGTGTGTGTATGTGTGTGTTTGTGTGTGTATGTATGGGTGTGTGTGTGTGTTTGAGTGTATGTGTGTGTTTGAGTTTATGTTTGTGTGTATGGGTGTGGGTGTTTGAGTGTACAGTATGTGTGTCTGTGTGTGTGTGATGTATTTATGTGCATGTTTGAGTGTATGTGTGCATGTATGAGTGGTATTTGGTTGAGTGTATGTGTGTGTGTGCGTGGTGTATTTATGTGCATGTTTGAGTGTATGTGTGTATGTATGTGTGGCTTTTGGTTGAGTGTATGTGTGTGGTGTATGTGTGTAGATGTTTGAGTGTATGTGTGTCTGTGTGTGTTTGTGTGTGTATGTATGGGTGTGAGTGTTTGAGTGTATGTGTGTAGGTGTGTGCATATGTGTGTGTATGTGTGTGTACAGTATGTGCATGTGTATATGTGTGTGTAAACACTAGTGTTGAGCATTCCGATACCGCAAGTATCGGGTATCGGCCGATATTCGCTGTATCGGAATTCCGATACTTAGTTCCGATATTTTTCATATATCGTATACCGAAATCGGAAGTTCCCATAATTCTTTGAGAGGCAATGTGATTTTAGTCAGCCAATGAGGAATCTTATGAAGTGTGGGCACATCCTGTAATGCTGCGGTCATCTTAACTAATGGCATGGCTGTGATTGGCTGCTGAAATGATGTCAGAATGCACTATAAAAGGCGCCGCCTCCATTTTAGCGTCACTGTGCTGTGAACTCAGTTAGGGACAGAACGCTGCTGTGCTGACTCTGAGGGACAGTTAGACATTGCGATTTTGTGTACTCTACTGTGCTTTAGGCAGGCTAGTTTACCAACCGCTGTGTAAAGCTTCCTTTTGCCAGTGTTGTTTTAACAGCTCTGTGCAAGGTGTGTGTGAGAGTGCAGGTGACGCTGCAGTTTGCTCTGCATCCACCGCTGTTTGTAGGCATCTGCAAGTGTCACTCACTGACTCTTTTTTTTATTTGATTTTGTGGAATTGGTGCAGCTCCATTATATTTGCAAAAAATCTAATCTATTAGTGTGACGCGCTTCCATCCGTATACAATACATTGGTTGCAAACACTATAGAAGTAGACAAAGGGGCCTTTCACAGCTACTGAACAGTTGTGTTTCAGTGTTCACTGTAGTCTGTGAGCTTTTCATTTTTTGAGTGCAGATCACGCTCCAGTTAGTTCTTCAACTACTGCTGGTTGTAGTCTGCTGAGCGTGTGTCACTGCCTCATCCTTCACATTTTTCTCTAATTGGTGCTGCTCCATTATATTTGAAAAAAATCTAATCTATTAGTGTGACGCGCTTCCATCCGTATACAATACAGTGGTTGCAAACACTATAGAAGTAGACAAAGGGGCCTTTCACAGCTACTGAACAGTTGTGTTTCAGTGTTCACTGTAGTCTGTGAGCTTTTCATTTTTTGAGTGCAGATCACGCTCCAGTTAGTTCTTCAACTACTGCTGGTTGTAGTCTGCTGAGCTGTGTCACTGCCTCATCCTTCACATTTTTCTCTAATTGGTGCTGCTCCATTATATTTGCAAAAAATCTAATCTATTAGTGTGACGCGCTTCCATCCGTATACAATACATTGGTTGCAAACACTATAGAAGTAGACAAAGGGGCCTTTCACAGCTACTGAACAGTTGTGTTTCAGTGTTCACTGTAGTCTGTGAGCTTTTCATTTTTTGAGTGCAGATCACGCTCCAGTTAGTTCTTCAACTACTGCTGGTTGTAGTCTGCTGAGCGTGTGTCACTGCCTCATCCTTCACATTTTTCTCTAATTGGTGCTGCTCCATTATATTTGAAAAAAATCTAATCTATTAGTGTGACGCGCTTCCATCCGTATACAATACATTGGTTGCAAACACTATAGAAGTACACAAAGGGGCCTTTCACAGCTACTGAACAGTTGTCTGCAGTGTTCACTGCAGTCTCTGAGGAATAACCACACTTAGGCCTTATAACTTTTCTGACTTTCTTTATCAATCTACCAAGATGAAGAAGGCAGGGAGTAAGGCACGTGGTCGTGGCCGGGGAGTTTCAGCAGGGAGAGGACGTGGGGATTCTGTGGCTGCTGCCGCACCCAGTGACACAGCATCCACCAGTTTTCCCCGTGAGCGTTCCTTTATGCGCACTTTTGTAGGAGCTCAGCGTACCCCCTGCTGCGGGAAGAACAAATTGAAGCCGTTGTTGGTTGGATGGCAGCCAATGCATCGACTTCAATTGCTTCCACCTCCTCTCAGGACCACAGCACTGTTGAACAACCATCTGTCTCTTCACCGCCTGCCAAATTGCCCAGGCAGTCAGAGAGTTCTGAACTGGAGCCAGCTGAGTCTCTGCTTCTGTTCTCAGAATCTGTTGGCTTGGAAACAGGGGCCCAGCCAAGCAGCATTCTGGAATGTGAAGAAGAGGCAGTATGCAGTGATGCGCAACAGCTGTGTCTCTCTGAATGTGAAGAGGCGGGTGAGCCAGTGCCGATGGTCAGCACACCGCAGAACGCATCTGATGATGATGAGACTCAGGTGCCATTTTCTGTTGAGCAAGGTGCTGGCCAGACCACCCAACAGCAGCAGGTGTTGGAAGAGGGTAGTGAAGATGATGAGGTCCAAGACCCAACATGGCGTGAGGAACAGGAAGGTGGTGGTAGCAGCTCTGAGGAAGAGATTGCCCCAACGGTCCAAACAGTAGGGAGAGGTAGGCTGCAGACTCGGTTGCCTGTACCCTCCAGTTTGGCACCCGTTAGTAGCAGTTCTCTTCCAACAGCCAAACCGGGCGCTCCCAGGACTTGCACTGCGTGGTCCTTTTTTGACACACTTGCAGATGATATTTGCTATGTCAAATGCAAGCTGTGTAATCAAAAAGTTAAAAGAGGTAAAAATATCAGTAACCTCAATACCACAAATATGTGGAAACATGTACGGACAAAGCACGTAGCTGAGTTACAAAGACACACTGGAGATGTAGGCCAACCTACAGCAGCACCTACATCTTCAGCTCGTGTTGGAGCCTCTTCCTCCAGCTCACACACAGCTGGTTCGGCTTCCTCACAGGATCGCCATGGAAGAACCTCTGTAACTGTTGTCCAGAGACCCAGTGTTATTCCACCCACAGCTGCAAGTTCCCTGTCATCCTCACACTCCCAGGCCACAAAACAGCCATCGGTAGCACAGGCATGGGATAAAAGACGGCCATACTCGGCAAACCATCCACGAGCACAGGCTCTGAATGCTGGCATTGCAAAACTCCTGTCCCTTGAAATGCTGTCATTCAGGCTGGTGGAGACTGACAGTTTCCATGACTTAATGTCATTGGCAGTCCCACAATACAATGTGCCCAGCCGATTTTATTTCAGCAGGCAAGCCGTCCCTGGTCTGCAAAAGCATGTTGAGGGAAAAATTAAACATGCGCTACATACAAGCCCTGCCAGTTACAGTACATAGGATACCTTTCCCTCACTGCCCATTGGGTCAATTTGTGGAGCCGGGTACAGATCTTGCGAGTGGCGCTGTACGTGTTCTGCCAACTCCAAGGATTGCAGGAATCAAGTCTGTCCACATTGACTCCTCCTCCTACTCCAGTTCCTCAGAATCATCGCTGCAGGAGCCGTCACGGTCTACCTCCACATGGACCCGTGAACGTTTACCTGATGCGACCGATATGAGCACAGCCGTGGCCAAACGTCAACAGGCCGTCCTGAAATTAATTTACATGGGGAATCGAAGCCACACAGCGCAGGAGCTCTGGAATGCCATCAAGCAGGAGAGCGACGTGTGGTTTTTGCCAGCGAATCTCCAGCCAGGCTTGGTAGTGTGTGACAATGGCCGAAATCTGGTGGCAGCTCTGGGCCTTGGCAACCTCACTCACATACCATGTCTGGCACATGTGCTCAACTTGGTCGTGCAGAGTTTTTTGAGGGACTATCCGGATCTTGATGCACTGCTGCACAAGGTCCGCCTAGAGTGCGCTCACTTGCGACGTTCCAGCATGGCCAGATCGCGCATTGCAGCTCTGCAACGCAGATTTCGCCTTCCTGAACATCGCATCATATGTGACGTACCCACCAGGTGGAATTCCACGTTACATATGTTGGAGCGGTTGTGTGAGCAGCAGCCAGCAGTAATGGAGTATCAGCTGCATCAGGCGCAATCAACTCGCAATTTGCGTCGTTCACACTTCACCACTACTGAGTGGGCCTCTATGAAGGACATCTGCCACGTTTTGCGTGCGTTTGATGAGTCAACGCGGATGGCGAGTGCAGATGATGCACTAGTCAGCCTGACTGTCCCCCTTATCTGCCTGCTTCAAAAAACACTGCAAGCAATAAGGGATGAGGTTTTGGAAGAGGTGGAGGATGAGGAGTCACAAATTCCATCACCTTCTGGACAGTCAGCGCAACGTGGTTCCTCACAAAGGGCTGGGCAGTGTTCACTTTGTGAGGAGGATGAGGAGGAGTCAATGGAGGAGGAAGACATCGCTCCAGAGGGAGGTACACAACGCTCTAGTCAGTATGTAGAGCGAGGGTGGGGTGATGCAGAGCAGTCAGAGATGACGCCTCTTGCAGGGGACAGCGTTTCTTGGCCAGTTAGGAGTCTGCAGCACATGGTTGATTTCATGCTGCAGTGCCTGAGAAACGACCGCCGCATCGCCCACATTCTCACCACGTCTGATTATTGGGTGTACACCCTCCTAGACCCTCGCTACCGGGACAACTTACAAAGCCTCATCACACCGTTGAACCGGGAGCGTAAAATGCGGGAGTACCAAGACATACTGGTGCAATCCATAATGTTCTCCATTCCAGCCGAGAGCACTGCTGCTGCTACTGCTTTACAAAGCAGCTCTGTGCGTCGAGGCAGTGGAGACAGCTCTGGAACAAGAGGGAGCACAAGCAGCGCCTCTGCACAGGGCAAGACCAGTATGTTCCAAATGTGGCGAAGTTTTGTGGCAGCGCCACCAATGTCTACACCATCCGAGACGGCTCCAGTCAGCAGGAGGCAACGTTTCCGTAAGATGGTGACAGACTACATGTCTTTCCCTCTCAGTGTACTCCCAGATGGCTCTTCCCCATTCAAGTTTTGGGTCTCTAAGCTGGATACATGGCCAGAGCTTAGCCAGTATGCATTGGAGGTGCTGGCTTGCCCTGCTGCCAGTGTATTATCGGAGCGCGTCTTTAGTGCCGCAGGTGGTGTACTAACAGACCGTCGCATGCGACTATCCTCCGATAATGTAGACCGGCTTACTTTTCTGAAAATGAACAAGGCATGGATCTCGCCAGAATTTGTCTGTCCGTTTTCAGATTAAATAACTGGTTCGCAACGTTATCCATGTCTCCTGTTATGTTCATCTTTCTACCACCTGAACTCTACTCCCTGGGCTACAACACTGCCAGTTGCTGCTCAGAAGTGTCGTGTCCACAGACCAATACACAAGCTATAGTGTTAGTGGGGTTCAGTAACGCCAGCTGTTCCCCTGCTGTGTGTCCGACAACAAGTCTCCTGTTCCCTACACATGCACAGAAAAACCCATGTCGAACATGCTCCAAATAGGGAAGAGCCGTCACCCTGATTGTTATGCTTAAAACAGGAAATTGTGAAGTTTTCCAGGCCTAGAATGATAAATTTTTATGACAAATATGGACAAATAATAATTTGTCATCACAGCGCATATCTGCACATGTCTATTATAAATGGTAACAAAAACTAAAACATAGTCTTCACTTTTTGAAATTAATGCATAAAAGTACATTTCATACTTATCAATTAATGCTTTTTAAGGAACTTTATCTGTACCTGTAAGATAATGCAGTCAATGGATGTACAAATCATAAAATCCTCATCATCATCATCACGATTTTTATTTATGACAGACATTATAAAATACACATACTGATGCCAACTGTAACTTCACACACCATATATGAAATGGCCAGCATCTAAACCTGGTAATAATGTGCAATAATAAATTATTACATCTATAAAGTGCATCATGCATACTGACAATAGGTAGTACTAGTTATACCTGCAAGTGCTGTTGAAACAACCACAACAGATATAAATTAATAATGGTATATAGGTATCACAGTGCATAGTTACTCATGGACAATGTCGATGTAATACTGTACCTCAATAAAGTCAGCGTGAACCATTATGCTTGTTAGTCTTGTAGATTGTTAAAGAGGGAACGGTCTTTTTTTGTTGGTCATAGGTGGAGTATTAGACAGTAAATGATTACTGCTGTTGTATTTTTGGCGTCCCTAGGGCGCAATAACGCTGCGTAACGTCACATTTTATAGAGTCATCTAATTGACACACGCTACCCTACCCTACGCGTGACAGTAGGAAGGTAGTGTTGACGGATAAAGCCTTGCGCAACCAGACATGCTTTTACCCTCTTCAACACTGTCCAAGCAAAAAATGCATGATTGCAGCCGCAGACTTTATTGACGTACAGTATAACATCGCCATTACCCATCAGAGGCTGTCCACTGTCTGATACAGACATAGAATATACCTTTGCTATCCGTAGCCTTTCTTTCACCTACACTTGCAGGCACACACTTAAATTGTGACAATGCATTATGTTTTTTTAAATGGTTATTTTTTATCGTACATTATTGTGTCATCACATTGTGAGTCCATGCTGGACATGTCATACATGCTGTACAAAGTAACGATTTTATTAACTTAAATAATTGAAATGTCTGTGACTGTCACATCTAAATTGCAATGATGATGATGATGAGTGACGATTACAAAATCCATTGTCTTCACTATGTTATGGTTTAACATAGCGTTCCTTAAGCATTATTCATAAATACAAAAATGGACTTTTATTCTTAAATTTACAACACTATATTTTGTAACCAATTTTTTGGGTGGTGTGTTGTTCCATTTCTTGTTGGCATGTGCATATATGCGTTTATATTTGCAGTGTCTTTATTTTTATTATTGAAGTTAGGAAACATGTGTATCTTCGTACCGTGTTAGCCATTAGATAGAAAAATATTTACACTTGAGAGTCCACAGTGGTTGATACCTTTGAATGGATAACTGAAAAGATGGTAACAAATTGCAAGCTTTCGAGGCTACTCACGTCTCTTCATCAGGCAAAGACTAAAACAAAAAATGAAGCATCACATATTTCTATACACAACAGGACACAGGAATAGTGCAATAGGTAAGACAAGTAAGTGACGTGTAGCAGAACTGTCATTATCACAGAGGGATGAACATAAATATTGGAACAGTTCCTAGATAAGGATAGAAAGTTTTATTGCCCTCTGATTGGGGTCTGGTTTTGTGTTTTAATGCCCCTGGAAGGGCAGAGACGCAGATTCCTTAATTGATATAGAATGACATAAATCCGTGTGATCTATTCATTCCATCACTAACAGTGTCAAAGGTCATGATGAGCTTATATTTGAAACCTTTGTATCTTTGTCATATTTGAAGTTATATTTTAATACCAGTAATTCCATATCCATCATGCTATGACCGGGCATACAAAAGTGTTTTGCCACAGGTAAATCCATTATTTTTTGTCTTATCGTGTGGCGCTGATAATTCATCCTTGTTCTCATTTTTTGGCCGGTCTACCCTCACTTGTCCCTCCCTCACTTGTCTTACCTATTCCTGTGTCCTGTTGTGTGTACAAATATGTGATTCTTCCATTTTTTTTTTAGTCTTAGCCTGATGAAGAGACCTGAGTAGTCTCGAAAGCTTTGAATTTGTTACCATATTTTCAGTTAGCCATTAAACGGTATCAACCACAGAGGACTCTCAAGTATAAATATTTTTCTATTCTTGGAATTGAAATTCATCATTTTATTGTCCTAGTAAAACTTCATTTATTCTTGTTTGAAGTACATACATTTGCAATGGCCACGTAACAAGGCAATAAGTCAATATTTTGTGCCTACACCCTCCTTGACCCTGGGCTTCAACAGCGCCAGTTGCTGCTCAGAAGTGTTAGATGCACAGATGAAAACAATCGCTGATGTGTTTGTGGGGTTCAGTAACGCCTGCTGTTCCCCTGCTGTGTGTCTGGCAAAAATTACTGCTGCTAACTACAACTTCAACTTCAAACGTCTCATACTAGGCCTCTGCCTACACCCTCCTTGACCCTGGGCTTCAACAGCGCCAGTTGCTGCTCAGAAGTGTTAGATGCACAGATGAAAACAATCGCTGATGTGTTTGTGGGTTCAGTAACGCCTGCTGTTCCCCTGCTGTGTGTCTGGCAAAAATTACTGCTGCTAACTACAACTTCAACTTCAAACGTCTCATACTAGGCCTCTGCCTACACCCTCCTTGACCCTGGGCTTCAACAGCGCCAGTTGCTGCTCAGAAGTGTTAGATGCACAGATGAAAACAATCGCTGATGTGTTTGTGGGGTTCAGTAACACCTGCTGTTCCCCTGCTGTGTGTCTGGCAAAAATTACTGCTGCTAACTACAACTTCAACTTCAAACGTCTCATACTAGGCCTCTGCCTACACCCTCCTTGACCCTGGGCTTCAACAGCGCCAGTTGCTGCTCAGAAGTGTTAGATGCACAGATGAAAACAATCGCTGATGTGTTTGTGGGGTTCAGTAACGCCTGCTGTTCCCCTGCTGTGTGTCCGGCAAAAATTACTGCTAGCTACCTAATCATGGTGAAAAAAACCTGACATCTCAAAGTGTCTAGTGCTACACATAGATATGAGGCTACACCCTGATTTCTAAGCTGTAAACATTTGAAACGTCAACTTTCAAACCATAAAATGATTAGTCTTTGTCACAAATCTGTAACAAAATAAATGTGACATATTATTACAGATATGCACATGTCGAAAACAAATGCAAACACAAAATCCTACTTATGCTATAGGATACTGATGGTCAACCTTGTCACTCCATAGCTTAGACAAATCCAACTCACATCATGATGACTCCAATGCTGCAATGTTGGAAGTGCATAATGTGGGTTGAACTTTGACAACTGCTGCAGTGCGAAGGTTATACTTCAGTGTTCTTGCCTTTGAAATAAAAGCATACAAGTAAATATAATAATCCAATGTTGATTAAGGGACGTGATGTACACGTGTAATATTGTGCAAACAATGCATGTAGGAATAGTCCTCTTCAACATTACTTATATTTGTGTCATTTTAAAAAATACATATTTGATTAGAAAGTTAACAGCCCATATCATAAAGGTCCTTCATGTAAACATGATAATCGCTTACAAAAATCATGCATTACCTTGGTAAAGTCAATAGTGCATAGTCACAATAGCAAAATATATACCTGTAAGTGGTGCTGAAAGAACGACAACTGA
Organism: Oophaga sylvatica; assembly: GCA_033576555.1. Classification (NCBI taxonomy): domain Eukaryota; kingdom Metazoa; phylum Chordata; class Amphibia; order Anura; family Dendrobatidae; genus Oophaga; species Oophaga sylvatica. The sequence continues at coordinate 678,604,430 of JARQOD010000001.1, forward strand.
TAGAATACGTGAATGATATATATTTATCAGACTGAATAGCGACATCTGTACAATGTCGATATAATACTGTACCTTAACAAAACAGCTGTGTCACACCTCACACTCGTTTTTCTTGTAGCTTGTTATGTAATAGGGCACATGCGTGTATGTTTCATCATAGGTGCATGTTTACTGAGTAAAGCAGTCATGACAACGCCTTTGTGTTGTCGGTACGCTTGCGATGATGAACGATGCGCACCGTGAATGTTAGTCTGCGTCATAAGACGTACAGACGCTCCAATACCCAACGCGTCACAGCAGGAAGCCAGTCTGTGCGTCCAAACAGAGGCGTAACCATACATGCACGTAACCTTTTATAAAGCTAGATAAAAAAAAGGATGTAGTAGTAACGCACACTTTATTGAGGTACAGTATTACATCGCCATTCACCATCTGTGGCTATGCAGTCTCATCTATATATACCTTATCTATCCGTTGTCATGCTTGCAAGTCCACAGTCAGGCATAAATATCTGTTTTCACTCTGCACTATGCACTTTTTAAATTTTCGTTTTGTTAATATAAATGATTGGCACATATTATCAGTATTACATGATGGAAATTTTTGATATTTTTTAAAAAATTGTAGTTATATTATTCACCAAATGTAAAGTTTTATGAATGTCAAAGAAAACTTGTAATGCTGATTATGTTTTTAAGTCAGCCATTCATTGTCTACACAATAAAAATGGTGTACATACTGTTACTTACCCATCATTAATGGATTCTGATGTGTACTTGTATGCTTTTATTTTAAACCGTATAGCAGATTATTTAACCTATTTTAATTGTGGTTTGCATTGCTTTTCAACATGTTAATGTATGCGTTTATGTTTGTAAATTTTTAATTTACATATATTTTTTTAAGTTAAATCATCATCTTATGGTACTAAAGTTTATATTTCTCTTGTTTGGAGTATAGACATTTTTAATTGACACGTAACAAGGAAAATACTTGATATAGTATTTAAACATCCTCCTTGACCCTGGGCTACAACACCGCCAGTTGTAGCTCGGAAGTGCTGTTAGCACAGTCTACACTTGCTCCTGTGTTACTGGGGTTCAGTAATGTCAGCTGTTCCCCTGCTGTGTGAACGGCAAAAAGTCCTGCTGCCTCCACCCTGTTCTCTTCTCATCCCTGGGCTAAAACACCGCCAGTTGTTGCTCGGAAGTGCTGTTAGCACAGTGAACACTTGCTCCTGTGTTACTGGGGTTCAGTAATGTCAGCTGTTCCCCTGCTGTGTGAACGGCAAAAAGTCCTGCTGCCTCCACCATGTTCTCTTCTCATCCCTGGGCTACAACACCGCCAGTTGTTGCTCGGAAGTGCTGTTAGCACAGTGAACACTTGCTCCTGTGTTACTGGGGTTCAGTAATGTCAGCTGTTCCCCTGCTGTGTGAACGGCAAAAAGTACTGCTGCCTCCACCCTGTTCTCTTCTCATCCCTGGGCTACAACACCGCCAGTTGTTGCTCGGAAGTGCTGTTAGCACAGTGAACACTTGCTCCTGTGTTACTGGGGTTCAGTAATGTCAGCTGTTCCCCTGCTGTGTGAACGGCAAAAAGTCCTGCTGCCTCCACCCTGTTCTCTTCTCATCCCTGGGCTAAAACACTGCCAGTTGTTGCTCGGAAGTGCTGTTAGCACAGTGAACACTTGCTCCTGTGTTACTGGGGTTCAGTAATGTCAGCTGTTCCCCTGCTGTGTGAACGGCAAAAAGTCCTGCTGCCTCCACCCTGTTCTCTTCTCATCCCTGGGCTACAACACCGCCAGTTGTAGCTCGGAAGTGCTGTTAGCACAGTCTACACTTGCTCCTGTGTTACTGGGGTTCAGTAATGTCAGCTGTTCCCCTGCTGTGTGAATGGCAAAAAGTCCTGCTGCCTCCACCCTGTTCTCTTCTCATCCCTGGGCTACAACACCGCCAGTTGTAGCTCGGAAGTGCTGTTAGCACAGTCTACACTTGCTCCTGTGTTACTGGGGTTCAGTAATGTCAGCTGTTCCCCTGCTGTGTGAATGGCAAAAAGTCCTGCTGCCTCCACCCTGTTCTCTTTCATCCCTGGGCTACAACACTGCCAGTTGTAGCTCGGAAGTGCTGTTAGCACAGTCTACACTTGCTCCTGTGTTACTGGGGTTCAGTAATGTCAGCTGTTCCCCTGCTGTGTGAATGGCAAAAAGTCCTGCTGCCTCCACCATGTTCTCTTCTCATCCCTGGGCTACAACAGCGCCAGTTGTTGCTCGGAAGTGCTGTTAGCACAGTCTACACTTGCTCCTGTGTTACTGGGGTTCAGTAATGTCAGCTGTTCCCCTGCTGTGTGAATGGCAAAAAGTCCTGCTGCCTCCACCCTGTTCTCTTTTCATCCCTGGGCTACAACACTGCCAGTTGTAGCTCGGAAGTGCTGTTAGCACAGTCTACACTTGCTCCTGTGTTACTGGGGTTCAGTAATGTCAGCTGTTCCCCTGCTGTGTGAATGGCAAAAAGTCCTGCTGCCTCCACCATGTTCTCTTCTCATCCCTGGGCTACAACAGCGCCAGTTGTTGCTCGGAAGTGTCATTGGCACGGGTACTCACTCCTGCCCAGACTGGTTACAGCACGCCATCTGTTTCCTCTCAGTGTAAACGTCACTTAGCCTCCAATAAGTTGTCCTGTCGTGTTGCGGTCGGGTTAGCCGACTCTATGGTGCTTGGAGTTTAGGTGCTTCCTATGTGTGCTGCGGGATATGCAAATAAAGGCTGTTTCCGTTGTGACAATAGGACAATCACCCACTGTAGTACTGTGGGATTCGGTAACTGCGGCCGGCTCGCGGCCTGTCATCTTAAATTTCCATGGGTACCTTCTGCTACCCGTCCGGGTTCCAGTACCGTCAGCTGGTTCTCCGCAGTGCCTTTGGCCTAGGTGCCTCCATCTCGGTATCCGAGTTCCAGCAACGTCTGCTGGTCCTTGGTAGTGCTTTGGAGCACAGGTACCTCCTGCTTAGTAACCGTGTCCCAGTAACGTCAGCTGGTCCTCGGTTGTGCCATTGGCTCTTTTCCTTCTGCTGCCCTTCCGGGTTCCAGCACAGTCAGCTGGTCCTCGTTACTTGCATTGGCTCTTGTACCTTCTGCTACCCGTCCGGGTTCCAGTACCGTCAGCTGGTTCTCCGCAGTGCCTTTGGCCTAGGTGCCTCCATCTTGGTATCCGAGTTCCAGCAACGTCTGCTGGTCCTTGGTAGTGCTTTGGAGCACAGGTACCTCCTGCTTAGTAACCGTGTCCCAGTAACGTCAGCTGGTCCTCGGTTGTGCCATTGGCTCTTTTCCTTCTGCTGCCCCTCCGGGTTCCAGCACAGTCAGCTGGTCCTCGTTACTTGCATTGGCTCTTGTACCTTCTGCTACCCGTCCGGGTTCCAGTACCGTCAGCTGGTTCTCCGCAGTGCCTTTGGCCTAGGTGCCTCCATCTCGGTATCCGAGTTCCAGCAACGTCTGCTGGTCCTTGGTAGTGCTTTGGAGCACAGGTACCTCCTGCTTAGTAACCGTGTCCCAGTAACGTCAGCTGGTCCTCGGTTGTGCCATTGGCTCTTTTCCTTCTGCTGCCCCTCCGGGTTCCAGCACAGTCAGCTGGTCCTCGTTACTTGCATTGGCTCTTGTACCTTCTGCTACCCGTCCGGGTTCCAGTACCGTCAGCTGGTTCTCCGCAGTGCCTTTGGCCTAGGTGCCTCCATCTCGGTATCCGAGTTCCAGCAACGTCTGCTGGTCCTTGGTAGTGCTTTGGAGCACAGGTACCTCCTGCTTAGTAACCGTGTCCCAGTAATGTCAGCTGGTCCTCGGTTGTGCCATTGGCTCTTTTCCTTCTGCTGCCCCTCCGGGTTCCAGCACAGTCAGCTGGTCCTCGTTACTTGCATTGACTCTTGTACCTTCTGCTACATTTACAAATTGAAGATTTTTTCAATGCTTTTTTGGGTAATCACTCTGGATCTCCAACAATGAAGACGACGACCCTGATGACCACCCCGAAGAAGATGACGACCACAAGGACGACGAGCATCAAGCCAACCAGCCTAAACACCATCACAAAGAAGAAATAAAAGATTACCAAACAGGACTAAGAAGGTTAAGACAAACTGCAAGATACAGAACAAGAGACTTAAGAACAATAAGCAGAAGATCAAAAAGCAGAAGAACATGAAGTATAAGACCAAAATGAAGAGCAAAATATATGCTCTAAATTCTAAGCAGAAGAAGACTAAGCAGTGTATGGGGGTGAGTCCGTTCCTCCTCGTGGTGCCCCTGGAAAATGCCTGCTGCTGCAGGCTAAACTGAACACGAACAAATACTGTTGTAATTTAAATCTTTTGTGACAGCAAGAACGGAAGGATGAAAAATTCATACTTTGACAGATTACAAGTACAGGATTCTCTGTCACAAATAAGAATATGATGAAGAAGATGAAGTACAATATGAATAAGAATAATAGTTTAATAAGAAGAATATGAGTAATGTTAACAAAAAGATGAATAGCAAGAAGTTTAAGAAGAAGATAAAGAAGGTGAAGATGAAGAATAATTTGATGAAAAAGATGATGCTGCTGAAGATTATGAAGGAGAAAGTGTGTGAAAAGTTAAAAAGGTGAAGAGCATGGAAGTTGTGAAATATACATATTTGCCAAAATAGAAAAAACGTTAACAACATTGTCAATTTATTCGTCAATCCGAACATCTTTAAAAAAAATATATATATATGCTATTCCATTTGATTGGGTTAAACATCTATGCCTTTAATGTCTCCTCAACCTTCCCCAATACATTCTACATTACTCTTTGTTGTTTTCCTTCATGTACAATTAACCAACAAGGCAAGAATGGGGTTTTTTTAATTCCGATATTTTGTTCCCATAGACTTACATGGGACTTCCGGTATCGGTATCGGGTATCGCCGATATTTTAATGGTATCGGCGATACCATTCCGATTCCGATACTTTTGGATATCGGAAAGTATCGCTCAACCCTAGTAAACACTTGTCTCATTAACTTATACTCAAAGCCATATCATGGCACAGTTGTCAGAATAGGGTAGGTAAAGAGGTGAATCATGGCCCCTGCTGTACCTTTGCAGGTCTCTGAATTTATATACTGTAGAAACATAATACGAGAGGCATTCATTAAAGATTTCCCCTGACTGAATTCCTGTGGACTGAGAGCAATGAAACTTGACACAGTATTAGTCTTTCTCTACATTGGTACCACATAGGGACACACACTTCTCCCATCTCTTTAAGCAATTGTAAACACCTCGCTGGTGGAAGTCGACAGGTTGCTCCACGTTGTGACTTCAGAAATCAGAGTCTCATCATCTGGAAAATGCTTGCCCTTCAAAAATAACTTCATTGTTGGAAAGAGGTGGTAGCCCGATGGTGCGAGGTCAGGTGAATAAGGGCCCCGTTACACATAGAGACCCTCCAGCGATCCCAACAACGATACGACCTGGTAAGGATCGCTGGTACGTTGCTAAATAGTTGCTAGTAAGTTGTCAAACAGGCAGATCTACTCAATGATGCAGCAACGATACGTCGATCCATATAACAACCTTGGCGGTCGTTGGACTTTGTCACAGCAGCGATTCTAACAAACACAAAGCAAAATCACGAGTTCTGAGTCGCCAACGAGGTCGCTCGTTATTTTTATGGCGTCAAACACAGCGATGCATGCTGGCCAGCGGGACACCAACGATCAAAAAATTGGCTAGGACATTCCAGCACTGTCAGCGATATCGCAGCGGGGTGCCGGTCGCCGCTATGTGTCACACGTAGCGAGATCGCTGGCGAGGTCGCTGTTGTGTCACAAAACCTGTGACGTTTCAGCGATCTCGCTAATGATCTCGTTATGTGTGAAGTTCCCTTAAGGGGGATGCAGTAGAATTTCAAAGTCACAGGCGCATGCTTCCATTTGGGCAACATGTGAGTTGTGAACTGGTGCATTGTCTTGCATAAGGCGGACACCCTTTGTGAGCATGCCATGTCTCTTGGTTTTGATGGCCTCCCACAATTTCCACAGCAGTGAAGCATAGTATGCCTTAGTGATCATGGTAACCTTTGCTAGGAAATTTATCAATACTACTCCGTGCTGGTCCCAAAATACTTTAAGCATGACCCTGCCAGCCTGGGGTTGGGCACGTGCCTTCTTTGGAGGCAGTGAGTCATGATGCTTCCATTGCATCGACTGGACTTTAGTCTCAGGATCATAGTGATGGACTCTGCTTTCATCCTGTGTGATCTGACTATTGAAAAAGTCCTCCTGGTTTCCATGGCACATCGTCAATAGAAAATCAAGAGGAGATGGAGTACCAGGTGATAATAGAGTAAAATTCAGTATAAATTTTATTAAGTAGCAAATAGAGATAAAAGCAATACAATACAGTAACATAAACATCAAGTCTGACATCTAGCCTGGGATCACCATTAGATTGCGTTATAACCATTGGTAAGCTTTTCACTTGGTATTTATGCACATTAAAAGCACTTTATATTTTGTGACTTATTTCCTTTACTCACCTGGGACGGCTTTCTTTGAAGCTATAATTGTCATGTGTGCATTGCCACGAAGATCGTCGCGGTTGCACGTTTTGACTTCTCACAGCTGAGTTGCTGTTTCTTTGTGTTTGGCAGCTAGGGAGTTAATTCTGTCTGTGCTCGGTGCTGGGACTGGGTGCAGTTTCTCCCGGCTGCAATTGATTATTTGTTGATTGGTTTCCTTTAAATTCCTGGTTGTCTGCTTTGGGAGTTGCCAGTGAAATCCTTCATGCAGACCACAGATAGGAATGAATCTGTATAGACTTAAGTTGAGAGCTCCTTAGCTGTTTTAAGCTCAACTTGTTTAGAGTTTATTTCCCAGACCATTTATGTTCCTTCGGTGTTTGAGTGTGTATGCAAGTGAGTGCTATCCTGTCTGTCTTATATGTCTAATCTGTGTATTTAGCTGAGATCAGCCCATATCCCTTTGGTGGTAATCAGGATCCTTCTTAGGACTGATTACAGGGTTCAGGGTCTGACAGGAGACAGGGTTAGGCTGGAGACTTGGACCTCTGAACCATTATCAGTACCTCCAAGGAAAGGGATTAGTTAGGACCCCAGTGTAGGGTCAGGTTAGAAACCCGGTCCTCCTCTTTCCTGTTACAGCTCATCAAGTCCTCAAGATTAACCCTAAGTTCTGCAGAGATTGTGTCAGACAGCGTGGCATTCAAGATTAACCCTAAGTTCTGCAGATATTGTGTCAGGTAAATCTATTTTATACTTACATTCTGATGTTGCTAAACTATATGTTGTATTGAATGTGGTTCCTGTATAAATAGTTTACTGACATTGTATTCATATCATTAGTCAGCGTGACATTTTCACTGGCCATAAAAAATTATCTCTAGTTACCATGGATCCAGTAGCCCAGCTGGCTCTGCAGTTGCAGGGATTATCCATGGAGCTGACGGACATTAAGTCCAAAGTTTTGTCTCCCCTGGAGCAAACCAGAGTTGAACCTAAAGTAGCTCTTCCAGATAGGTTCACTGGTGGGCGAGACAAATTTTTTACCTTCCGGGAGGCATGTAAATTGTATTTTCGGCTTTGGCCGCGATCATCAGGAGTGATGAGCAGAGAGTGGGAATTGTTATCTCACTTCTGCAAGGGGACCCTCAATCCTGGGCATTTTCCCTTCCTCCGGGATCCCCGGCTCTACAGTCTGTAGATCAATTTTTTACTGCTCTGGGATTGGTATATGATGACCCAGATCGGGTCTCTCTTGCTGAGACCAAATTACGTAAAATACAGCAGGGAGATCGTCCGGCGGGGGAATTTGCTTCTGAGTTTCGTAGATGGGCCACGGATACTCAGTGGAATGACCCAGCTCTTAGGAGCCAGTTTTGTCATGGGCTTTCTGACAAATTAAAAGACGTTTTGGCTCAGTATGAGTCTCCTCCTTCTCTGGAGGCTGCTATGGCCCTAGCTATCCGTACTGATAGACGGCTTCGGGAGAGGGGTGAGGTAACTCCACTCCCTGTTGTTACTCCACCTACTACTAAAGTCCCTTATGTTGAGGTTCCCCTTGTCTGTTCGGATGAGCCTATGCAGTTGGGAGGGACATCTTTTCGTAGTAGGGGATTGGCGGCACGCCGCAGGACTAGAAGGTGTTTTTTCTGCGGGAAAGAGGGACATTTTGTTGGAGAATGTCCATCCCGTGTCTTGTTAAGTAAAAAGTCGCCGGAAAACTGCTAATCCCAGGTTGTGTGGTGGACGACAACCTGGGAGTATGTATTTCATCCGCCGGTTCTTCTCAGTTCCTTGTACCAGTGGAGGTGGTGGTTGGTACTAGAGTGAAGAGATTGTCTGTTCTTCTGGATAGTGGTTCCGGGGCTAATCTGGTTGACGCTCAGTTTGCTCAGGCTCAAGGTATGCATCTGAATGTATTGGTCAAACCGATCCCTATTTTCTCCATTGACGCCAGGCCTCTCGGCCAAGGTAGCTTTGTTCATGAGGTTCATAACATTGACCTTCGGGTAGGGGCAATACATAGGGAACAATTATCTTGTTATGTGTTGGAAGGTCTACCTACTCCCATTGTGTTGGGACTTCCTTGGCTGGTTAAACATAACCCTGTGATTAATTGGCAGTCCAGAGAGATAAGCCAATGGGGTGAGTTTTGCAAAAACAACTGCATGAACACAGTCATCAGTGCGGTCGTGCCTAGTACATTGCCTCCTTTTTTGGAGGATTTTGGGGATGTTTTCTCTGAGGAGGGGTGTCGGGAGTTGCCTCCTCATCGCGTGTATGACTGCTCTATTAATCTACTTCCTGATGCTAAGTTGCCTAAAGCTAGGTTGTATAATCTTTCTGGTCCTGAAAGACAGGCTATGAAAGATTATATTTCTGAAAGTCTGGCCAAAGGGCATATTAGACCTTCATCTTCCCCTGTGGCCGCGGGGTTCTTCTTTGTGAAGAAAAAAGATGGAGGCCTACGCCCTTGCTTGGATTTCCGCGAACTTAATCGGATTACTGTTCGAGATCCGTATCCACTCCCTCTTATTCCTGATCTCTTCAATCAAATTGTTGGCGCCAAATGGTTCTCTAAATTGGATCTCAGGGGGGCGTATAATCTGATTAGGATAAAAGAGGGGGATGAGTGGAAAACGGCGTTTAACACGCCAGAGGGACATTATGAAAACCTGGTCATGCCTTTTGGTCTGACTACTGCTCCTGCAGTATTCCAACATTTTGTTAATGACATTTTTCGTCACCTTGTGGGGGTGTTTGTGGTCGTATATTTGGATGACATTTTAATTTACTCGCCAGATCTTGTGTCTCACCTGGAGCATGTGAGACAGGTGTTGCAGATCTTGCGAGACAATAAACTATACGCCAAACTGGAGAAGTGTGTGTTTGCCGTACAGGAACTTCAGTTTTTGGGTTTTTTGGTGTCAGCCTCCGGTTTCCGGATGGACCCTGAAAAGGTGAGAGCAGTGCTTGAATGGGATCAGCCAGGGGATCTTAAGGCTCTGCAGCGTTTTTTGGGGTTTGCTAATTACTACCGGAAATTTATTTGTAATTTCTCGTCTGTCGTCAAACCTCTCACTGACATGACGAGAAAAGGGACGGATTTTTCTAGGTGGTCGGACAAAGCTTGCCAAGCCTTTTCCTCTTTAAAAAGATGTTTTGCTTCGGCACCCGTTCTCATCCAACCAGATGTATCTCAGCCGTTTATTGTGGAGGTGGACGCGTCTGACGTAGGGGTGGGTGCTATATTGTCCCAGGGTCCGTCCCCTGGTAAATGGCATCCTGCGCTTTCTTTTCTAAGAAATTGTCGTCCGCCGAAAGGAATTATGATATCGGCAATAGGGAACTTTTGGCCATTAAATTGGCTTTTGAAGAATGGCGTCACTTTTTGGAGGGGGCAGTCCACCCGGTCACCGTTATTACTGATCACAAGAACCTGCTGTATTTAGAATCCGCTAAGCGTCTGAATTCCAGACAAGCTCGATGGTCATTATTTTTTACCAGGTTTAATTTTGTCGTCACTTATCGTCCGGGGTCTAAGAATGTAAAGGCTGATGCCTTGTCTCGCAGTTTCCCAGGGGCCGGGAAAACGGACGACCCGATTCCTATCCTTCAGGAGGGGGTGGTAGTGTCGGCTGTATGTTCTGAGCTTGAGGAGGAGGTGTTAGAGGCTCAGGGGGACGCCCCTGCAGGACCTCCAGGGAGACTGTTTGTCCCGAATCAGTTGAGACAAAAGGTTATTGAGGCACATCATAATTCTGCTTTAGCAGGACATCCAGGGAGTAAGGCTACTTTAGATCTTCTTTCTCGCCGATTTTGGTGGCCTAACGCTAATAAAGATGTTATAACTTTTGTCGCGTCCTGTGGGGTTTGTGCTCGCTCTAAAACTCCTCATACCCGTCCGTCTGGGACCCTTTTACCTTTGAAACTTCCGGAGCGTCCATGGACCCATTTATCTATGGACTTCATTACGGACCTTGATCCGTCGTCTGGGAATACTGTCATACTGGTGGTTGTTGACAGGTTCAGTAAGATGGCACATTTCGTTGCTCTTCCTGCACTCCCTAATGCTAAAACTCTGGCGCAGGTGTTCATTAGGGAGATCGTGAGACTTCATGGGTTGCCTTCTGATGTGGTGTCAGATAGGGGGTCTCAGTTTGTGTCCAAATTTTGGAGGGCATTTTGTTTACGTCGGGGATGCAATTGTCGTTTTCCTCGGCTTTTCATCCACAGACCAATGGTCAGACAGAGCGTCTGAATCAGAGTTTAGAGACATATCTCCGGTGTTTTGTTTCGGAGAACCAGGAGGACTGGTCTTCTTTCTTGCCTTTGGCAGAGTTCGCTCTTAACAACAGGCGGAGCGAGTCCACTGGTAAGTCCCCGTTTTTTGGGGCATATGGTTTTCATCCCCAGTTTTGTACTTTCAATGGGGGGGGTCCTTCTGGGGTTCCTGAGGAGGAGCGTTTCTCGTCGTCACTTGCTTCTGTGTGGCGAGGTGTATTGAATAATTTGAGTACGATGGGGAACCGTTACAAACGTATGGCTGATAGGAGGAGAGTTTCTGGTCCAGATCTGAATGTGAACGATCTGGTATGGTTGTCTACCAGGAATATAAAACTTAAAGTGCCCTCCTGGAAACTGGGTCCCAGATTCATCGGGCCGTACAGGATCAGTTCCATAATTAAACCTGTGGCATTTCGTCTGGAACTCCCTTCTACGTTTAAAATTCATAATGTGTTCCACAAGTCATTACTTAAAAGGTATGTGGCACCAGTCATACCGTCACCTCTACCTCCTCCTCCAGTGTTGGTCAATGGTAACTTGGAATTTCAAGTATCAAAAATCATTGACTCTCGTCTGAATCGCCGGTCCCTTCAGTACTTGGTGCATTGGAAGGGATATGGTCCGGAGGAGAGGACGTGGGTCCCTGCGTCCAATGTTAACGCAGATCGTTTGGTTCAGACCTTCCACAGAACTCACCCGGGCAGGCCTGGCCCTGAGGGTCCGGAGGCCCCTCGTAGAAGGGGGGTACTGTCATGTGTGCATTGCCACGAAGATCGTCGCTGTTGCACGTTTTGACTTCTCACAGCTGAGTTGCTGTTTCTTTGTGTTTGGCAGCTAGGGAGTTAATTCTGTCTGTGCTCGGTGCTGGGACTGGGTGCAGTTTCTCCCGGCTGCAATTGATTATTTGTTGATTGGTTTCCTTTAAATTCCTGGTTGTCTGCTTTGGGAGTTGCCAGTGAAATCCTTCATGCAGACCACAGATAGGAATGAATCTGTATAGACTTAAGTTGAGAGTCCTTAGCTGTTTTAAAGCTCAACTTGTTTAGAGTTTATTTCCCAGACCATTTATGTTCCTTCGGTGTTTGAGTGTGTATGCAAGTGAGTGCTATCCTGTCTGTTTATATGTCTAATCTGTGTATTTAGCTGAGATCAGCCCATATCCCTTTGGTGGTAATCAGGATCCTTCTTAGGACTGATTACAGGGTTCAGGGTCTGACAGGAGACAGGGTTAAGGGTATGCCACACAAACAATATCGCTAACGGATCGCTAAAAAACGTCACTATTTAGCGACCCTGTTAGCGATGTTGTTCAGTGCGGCAGCTTCCAGCGACGAGCTTCTGCTGTGATCTCGCTTGTCGCTGGAATCGTTCCGGACCCTATTTTCTCGTCGGCGCTCCCGCTGGGTAAGTATCTTATCGCTGTGTGGCACCTTTTCTTAGCGATTTAGCGGTACTTTTGTACCGCTAAAGTCGTTAAGAAGATCGCTAAGGCGATAGCGTCGTTAACTATATCGCTAAATGCGGCAGCATTTAGCGATATAGAAACAATCCCGCTAGCGATCGCATTAGTATGCGTCGTTTATTGTGATCGCTAGCGGGATTGTTTAGTGTGGCAGTACCTTTAGGCTGGAGACTTGGACCTCTGAACCATTATCAGTACCTCCAAGGAAAGGGATTAGTTAGGACCCCAGTGTAGGGTCGGTTAGACCCGGTCCTCCTCTTTCCTGTTACAGCTCATCAAGTCCTCAAGATTAACCCTAAGTTTGCAGAATTGTGTCAGACAGCGTGACATTCAAGATTAACCCTAAGTTCTGCAGATATTGTGTCAGGTAAATCTAATTTTATACTTACATTCTGATGTTGCTAAACTATATGTTGTATTGAATGTGGTTCCTGTAATAAATAGTTTACTGACATTGTATTCATATCATTAGTCAGCGTGACATTAATCTGACTATGGCTTTGCATTGGCATTTGACTGATACCTGATAACTTTACTCTTAATGGGTGACACTTATCTATCTGTATGGTCTTGAAGTTTAAAGGGTATGCCACACTAAACAATATCGCTAACGGGATCGCTAAAAACGTCACTATTTAGCGATCCCGTTAGCGATGTTGTTCAGTGCGGCAGCTGCCAGCGACGAGCTTCCTGCTGTGATCTCGCTCGTCGCTGGATCGTTCCGGACCCCTATTTTCTCGTCGGCGCTCCGCTGGGTAAGTATATATCGCTGAGTGTGGCACCTTTTCTTAGCGATTTAGCGGTACTTTTGTACCGCTAAAGTCGTTAAGAAGGATCGCAAACGGCGAATAGCGTCGTTAACTATACCTAAATGTGGCTGCATTTAGCGATATAGAAACAATCCCGCTAGCGATCGCATTAGTATGCGTGTTATTGTGATCGCTAGCGGGATTGTTTAGTGTGGCAGTACCTTAAGTTACTGCATTGTAATTGCTTTTATCTCTATTTGATACTAAATAAAAATTATACTGAATTTTGCTCTATTATCACCTGTACTTACTCGTCTGCCCTTGATTTTCCATGTTTTTTGGGAGTTGGTGTAGACATAATAGGGTGGGTCACTATTGGTGCTCTCCTCCCTGGCATTTTATGCTGCTTCATTCGTTATTATACATTGTTAATAGAGCTTGAGAGCATTCTACTCGTTCTTGCTTCTGGAAAGGTGTGGATTAGCTGGGGAACCAGTGAGCGGATACCTTATGCATGTGAAGATGGTCTTGGATGATTTTTTCCACGGACCCCACACTAATCTTGACATTTTGGGCTAGGTGGCGAATGGTTACGCGGTGATATTCCAAAATGGCGACCTCCATTTGCTGGATGATGTGTTCATCAACAGCAGAGTGGGGTCACCCTGCAATTGGGGCTGTTTGCACCAAAGTTCGACCACATTTGAATTGACGATGCCAATTCTTGACTACATCATATGATAGGAAATCATCACCAAAAACCTCTTTCATCTCATCAAACGCCTTCCTTGGTATGCGGGCCTTTCAAATAAAGAAGCTTGATGACTGCTCTGTATTCCACTGGGTCCATTATCAAACCTCACACCACTTCAGCACCTGTAAAATCAAGACCATTATCAGTTCTAGTTGCAAATTGGCACATAACCCATAGAGACTTATATCATTACACATGTGCAGTTTCAGCGTCCTGTGATAAATAGAAGTGGGTCAGGGGAAATCTTTAATGAACCCCCCTCATAACAATAATAATCAGAAACTGGCATATTCCATTGGCTCCATGTTAAGGGGAACCTATCAGCACTAGCCATTAGATAGCATGTTAAAGAGCAGGAGAACCCGAGCAGAATGAAAATATCGATTTGTAGTAAAAGATTCAGTATAACTTGTATTTTATTTATTTAGATCCTTGCTCATGATATGATTAACAATCAAAGGAGGAGCTAATATATGATTGACACCTCCATATGTAGGGGGGATTTATATCATTCGATTTTTTAGGTGGTAAGAAATTGCCAGTTAGCGGTCATTTAATAGCCCGTTTACACAGGTAGATCGCTCTTTTAGATATGCATTGATCGATCTACAATTAGATTTTCCTATGTGCAGCTGCCTGGGTTCTAGGCATGTCTGAATCCGTTTACATAGGATGATGGCTGGCAAGAACATTGATCTTTTTTGCAGCACAAAAGAAAATTTCACCTGACAAACAAGTTTTTTGCTTGTTCTTTGGGTGACCAAAAGCTTATATAAACTGCAAGATTATCATGACTCAGGATACTCAGGCAGTGTAAATGCACCTTAGGGCCCCGTCACACATAGCGACACACCAGCGATCCCGACAACGAAATGCACTTGTCAGGATCGCGGTGTGTCGCTACATGATTTGCTGGTAAGCTGCCAAACAGGTAGCTCAGGCAGTGATCAGGACAGCGA
>JARQOD010000001.1:678621674-678767858 GCA_033576555.1 Oophaga sylvatica
CACAGCAAGCCGGCACTGACAACCCTAGAGGTCTTCAGGAGACCTCTGGCTGTCATGCCAATGAAACCGGTGACCGGCGATAAAAAACAGCCGACATGTCCCGGCAAAGATGTGGGCTCCGGCGCTGAGCCACATCAAGGTAGGGAGTCCGACATCGGCGTACTATTACGCCTGACGTCGAAAAGGGGTTTTAAACAACACATTTACTATATATACCTTTTATGAGATTTAATAGAAATGCCCCCCCACTTGAGATCTCCTATTAATTTATGGAAGAAGCCACTACAACAGTAACTTTCCCTCTGGTGCAACTGTTTTGTCAATGGACATTGTGTAAAGCTCATTCAGGGTGTGCCTCAGTCGCTTATACAATTCACATTCTACAAGTTGTTTCGTGGAGGTTCATTAGGAAGCAATTACAACAGTGGGTCTGTGTGGTCAGGTCAGTGAGCACTCCATACATCAAAGTCTTTTGCTGTTCTTCTTCACTAACGCCCTTTCTGTACCTTTAGGCCCAAATTCATCAAATCAATTTTTCCAGAACTCTGGTTTAAATTGCTTTTTTAAAAGTTTTGCGCAATGCAGAGTTGCACAAATTTTTTGTGATTTTTGTCGTTTTCGCTACATTTTCTCCTAGTTTTCTCTTAGCTGTACCAAAAATTGTCATTTACTATTCTGGCATGGCGCATGGAGGCGCACACCACTCATCAGACACTCCTGATTCATTGAGAAGCGTGCGTATCTTAGTAAATCCGGAGCATCTGACTCCCAGGCCACGTTCACATGCTCAGTATTTGGTCAGTATTTTACATCAATATTTTTAAGCCAAAACCAAGAGTGGGTGAAAAATGCAGAAGTGGTGACGTGATTATATTATATTTTTACTTGATTGTTCCACTCCTGATTTTGGCTTACAGATTCTGATTTATATACTGATCAAATACTGAATGTGTGAACGTGGTCTGATGTCATGCGCGAACATGGGTAAGTCCCACGGATGGCACAACATAAACCAACAACGGGATGGAAAAAGGAGAGGATGACCCTAACAGTAGAGAGTGAGGGATGGGACACCTCCTGACTAGGGATGAGCGATATTGCCCGATATCGTATTGGAATTCCGATTTCCGATATTGGAAAAATATCGGATATCGGAATTTCTGATTTCCGATATCAATGCAAGTCAATGGGAGAAAAAAAATCGGAATTACAAAATGACCACTACAGTGCTATATAATGGATAAAATGGAGGGAAACACCTCAGGATAATGGGGAAGGAGTATGCAGAGGCAGAGGAGCAAAAAAATCGCTAGAAAAATGCACAGAGCGAAAACTGTAGCAGGAAAACTGGTCGCCCTCTTCTTAACAGCGGTGTTTTTTCTTTGGGTTAGGATTAGTTGGGGTAGGGTTAGGGTTTATGGTTAGTAGGGTAAGGGTTAGGGTTAGAGCGAGCATTGTCGAAACATGGTTTGGAGCAGGAGGTACCCGTGCCCTTGGGCACTCCCGAGAACCAGCTGGCGATGCTGGAACTATGTTTACCCTTTGGGGAAGGCACCTGTGTCCGCACTTCACTGCCACGAAACAGCCGGCGTGGCTGGATCCCGCCTCTTGTGCTTCTGCCTATAGGTGTTTGGTATCTGTCGTCCTTTTTTTCCACTTTGGTCTAACGAGGTACAGTTGGCGGTACTGTTGCCCATAAACACTGCATTCTGTGAAAGTGGCAGTCACGGAAATGGGCACTAGCTGGCGGTACTAGAGCAAATGGGAAACAGTATGAGGTGAAAGAGTCAGTCACAGAACCAGGTGCTAGATGTTGGTAGTAGAGGCCAGAGCACGGGCATAACAGATGATGCTGTGTGCAACATAGGCACATGACAGAGCATGCATACTGCTACCAACCATACATGTAACCTGTGTACTGTGGCCCAGGGCAGCAAAAGTCACCAGAAATCCAGGCCTGGTTCATTTTTAGGAATGTAAGCCGGTCCACATTTGCAGCAGATAGTCTGGTACGTTGGTCTGTTAGTACATTGCCAGCTGTACTAAAGACGTGTTCAGAAATCACACTGGCACCAGGACAAGCCAGGACCTCCAAGGCATACTGGCTAAGCTCGGGCTATGTATCCAACTTGGAGACCCAAAGCTTGAAGGGGGCAAATCCATCCTGAAGCACACTAACAGGGGTGAAGAGATATTGTTCCACCATGTCACGGTAACGTTGCCTCCTAGTGCGTTGCACTGTCTGTGCTGATGGTGCCCGAACTGTTTGCGGGTTCAGAAACCGTTGGAACAGGTTGGGTATACTGAACTTGTCAGTAGCAGATGTACTGCTTCTGCTACCGGCTTCTGAACGGATTCCGCTGGGCCCAGGATGCTCTGAGGTGCCTGCTAGTGCACGCGCATCACTGCTATGCGGTGGAAAAGAGTACATGAGTGAATTAACCAGTGCGGCTTGGTACTCCTGCAATTTACGCGCCTGTTCAACAGTGTAATTAGACTTTCAAGGCTGCACCAGTAACGTATAGTCATTTGTGTGGAGAATACGAGCCACGCGTGGGTCTTTTCTCAGATTCTGCAGCATGAAGTCACTCATGTGCTGAAAACTGCCAACTGGCCATGCATCGCTGTCACCAGCTGGAGGAATGTGCTCTGGCTGCTCTGCATCACCCCATCCACGCTCTATCTGGTGACTACTAGTAGAGCACTGTGTACTTTCCTCCTCTAGCTCATCCTCATAGTCCTCCTCATCCTCCTCGCTTGCTGTGTCCTGCCTTGACCTTTGTGAGGCACCCACAGAGCTTTGTACCAACCGGGCCGATGAAGATTGCCTGGTTGGTGCAAGTGTCTCATCATACTCCTCCTCCTCCTGAGAAACCTCATCCCTTAGTCCTTTAAGTGATGATTCTATAAGGCATATAAGGGGAATAGTCAGGCTGAGTAGGGCAGCATCCGCGCTCACCATCAGAGTGGAGTCCTCGAAGCACTTCAAAATGGTGCATATGTCCTTCATGGATGCCCACTCTGTGGTTGTAAAGTGGGAGGGCTGAGATGTGTGTCGCCTACTTTGCGCCTGCTGCAGCTGCAACTCCATAATTGCAGGTTGCTGCTCACACAACCTCCGCAGC
This sequence comes from Oophaga sylvatica, assembly GCA_033576555.1. Classification (NCBI taxonomy): domain Eukaryota; kingdom Metazoa; phylum Chordata; class Amphibia; order Anura; family Dendrobatidae; genus Oophaga; species Oophaga sylvatica. The sequence continues at coordinate 678,624,800 of JARQOD010000001.1, forward strand.
ATATGCAAAGTCGAATTCCACCTGGTGGGGAGGTCAACAATGATGCGGTGCTCGGGCAGTCCCAATCTGCCCTGCATGGCTGAAAGGCGCGATGCAGCCATGCTTGAACGCCACAAATGAGAGCACTCTTATCTGACTTTGTGCAGCAGCTCCTCAAGGTCAGGATAGTTCCTAAGGAAACTCTGCATCACCAAGTTTAGGACATGGGCAAGGCATGGAATGTGAGTCATATCACCTAGGCCCAGAGCCACGACCAGGTTTCGGCCGTTGTCACACACCACCATACCTGGCTGGAGGTTGAGCGGCGCAAGCCACATGTCGCTCTGCTCTTTGAGCATGTTCCACAGCTCGGTTGCGGTGTGGCTAATATTACCCAGATAAACCAATTTCAACACGGCCTGTTGATGTTTGGCCGATGCAGTGCTGAAATCGGTTGTTGTGGTACGTCTGGGTGCAGGCGAGTCTGACGATGAGTATGAGGAGGAGTCAATTTGTATGGAGGAGAGGCCTGCAATCCATGAAGTTGGCAGGACCCGCTCACTTGCACTGTCTACTTCAGTTCCAGGCTTAACTACATTTACAAAATGGGCGGTAATGGAAATGTAGCATCCCTGGCCATGCTGACTGGTCCATGCGTCGGTGGTCAGGTGGACCTTGCTACTAACTGCATTTTGTAGCGCATGCTTAATTTTATGCTCCACATGCTGTTGCAGGGCGGGGACGGCTTGCCTGCTGAAGTAGAAGCGTCTGGGAACGCTGCATTGTGGGATTGCAAACCCCAACATATCGATAAAGGCTGGCTTGCTCACCAGCCAGAATGGTAGCTTTCAACTGCAAGCAGTTTGGCAATGCGAGAATTCATGCCCTGTGCTCGTGGGTGGTTTGCCGAGTACAGGCGCCTTTTCTCCCACACCTGTGTGACAAATGGCTGCACACTGGATTGGGAGTGTGAGGATGCCAGCGATTGGGATGCTGATGCTGATGAAGTACAGACAGTGTGCCGCCGTACAACACTGCCTGCAGATGCACCCTGGCATTCTGGCGAGGAAGCTGTTTACGAGCTGGAGGAAGAGGTGGCCGCTGTGGCTGAAGAGATGGAAGGTGGGGGACCTGCTGCAGGTGGCGAATCATCTTGGGTGTGATGCTGCCACTCCACAGGGTGCCTCTTCCTGACATGCGTCAACATATTGGTGGTATTAAGGTTGCTGACGTTCTTCCCTCTCCTCACAGTTTGTCGACAAAGCTTGCATCTGACTACTGTAACGTCATCTGCAACTTGGTCAAAAAAGGCCCATGCACAACAACTCTTGGGCACACCCCTTGTGCACTTTAAAAGAGCCCAGCTCCTAACGGGTGCTGAAGTTGAGGGAGCAGACAACCAATTTTCCCCTCTTCCTCTCCCACGTGGACAGCCACGCTGCGCCACACCTGTAAGCTCTTCCTCTGAGCTATCCCTACTTGCTTGCTGCCCCTCAGCATGCCATGATAGGTCAAGGACCGCGTCATCCAATACACTTTCATCAGCAGAAACTGGCAGCTGAGTTTCATCATCATCTGCTGACTTGGGTCTGGTCACTGTGGGCTCTGGCCCACCCTCCACTTCTTCCTCAGACGCACACAGTGGTTGCGCATGTGTGCACACTACCTCTTCTTCATCTGCAGGAATGCTGTCTGGCTGGAACACAGATTCCAAGCCAACAGATTCTGAGAAGAGGATTAAGGTTGGCTCCTGGCCCTCTGAATGTATGGGCAATTTAGTGGGCGGTGAAGAAGCAGATGGGTGCTGCTCTTCAGTGGCCTGACCCGATGTGGTGGAGAGGTCCTGGGAGGATGCTGCGCTCATTGAGGTGGATGTCTCAGCTGCCATCCAACCAACAATGGTTTCTACTTGATCCTCTCTTATCAGCCTATGGCTCTGTGCTCCTAACAAGCTGCGCATAAATGACTGCTGCCGGGTGAAAGTATGTGCTGAGTGACTTGGGCCTGCTGCTTGCTGTGGATGTGCACCATGTCTAGCTGCTGATGCTCCTCTTCCGCGGTCGCCACGGGGACGTCCCTTACTCCCTGCCTTCATCTCTATTGATGGATTCAGAACTGCAAGAAAGTAATTATTATGGATTAGTGTGCTTATTCCTGTAGGACTAAAAACAGGTATAAGAAACACTAATGGCACTGTATGATGGTGTGTCTGCTACACTTTATTTGAATCTAGTGTGGCCTACACAAAGAGTAACGTGTGTTTGTGGTGTTGGTGTACACGTTACGGTCGGATGTCACAGCGCAGTAAATGACACTGCTGTGATACCAAAAAAAAAGGATTCTCCGGGACTGGGCCAGGTGCTGTGTGGCACCAGCCACAGGGGTTGTTTGGACCCTCACAGTACAATCCCTATATAGTGTTTAACTTTAACCTCAATAGATGCTGTGAGGTAAAGTAACACTTATAGGGGCACTGAGAGTGAATTTACTGGTGAAAAATTTGGGGGTGCACGATAGAACAGGCCGCACTAGGGGTCCTGCAGTCTGATGTGACTACAAAGACTGACCTAGTGGGTGCTGCACTCCCCAAAAAATAGCACACAGGCGGTCTGCGCAGCGGAGGTGACTAAACTGTGCAAAGCGCACCCGAGCACCAGGAAAATTGAGGGATAAATGGGGGTAAGGGATTGGGTAGGAGGTTCGGGGGGGAACCCCTCACTTAAAAATCCCTATATAGCGTTCACCAAAATGTACTGGAAGGTGAAGCTTCACTTTTAGGAAAAAATAGGGAAAGGGGATTTAAGGGATGAAAAGAAAAGACTGTGAAAAGGCAGTGAGACACACACCACACAGTGCTGCAGCAAGAGGAGCTGCAGCAGCTGCAGTGAATGTGCACTGTCTCACTAAGCTCCTCACTGAGAGCCTGCACAGCACAAAAAATGAAACTGAGCGGGGTCAGTGAGGAAAAAGACTGCTACAGTCGATGAAAAACAATTTTTTATCTCTATTAGATCCGAAATCTCTCCCTATCTCCTACAGCAACCTATCCCTATCTGTTTTCACAGTAGAGGGAGGCTAAAATGGCAGACGCAGCTTTTTATACTGCCTGATCACACCATCCAGCCAGCCAATCACAGCACAGCCCCTAGCTAGCAAATTTGGATGCCTCCTACCAAGCTTAGGGGAGTTACACAATGTTGTCAGCAATTCTTCAGCTCCTGATTGGCTCCACAGAGCGCTCAGAGGCTGAAGGATTATGGGATTTCCGATTTCCGATGTGAAAAAAATATCGGAATCGGAAATCGGAATTCCGATATAGCAAATATCGAGCCGATTTCCGATATTTCAATATCGTAAAGCTCATCCCTACTCCTGACTCCAATCTGTGCCTATCACTAAGCTCCCCTAACTTCCTATGCAGGTCCTTCCACCAGCCGCCGTCACGTGCCAAGTCCCTAATTGTCACCTTAGTATTCCCTGGCTAGTGCACTTGTCAGCAAGGATGCAAACCTCACCACCGCAGATGGTAAACAACACAGGGGAAGCGACAAACACAGACAGAGAAAGGGAAATTATACTCAGCTACTGACTTTGCTGCAAAGCACCAAACAGCAGGAAATATGACACTAGGAATCCGAGCTCCCCAGAAACAACAGAAACACCACTGACACCAGAGAGCTCTTAACTCCAGGCTGGTCCTCATAGATTAACTCTATTGCAGACAGTCAGCTGATACGTCATGTGACTATTTAAAGAATGGTGGGAGTGGTCACCACCTACATCAGCTGACCAGCAACAAAGCAGCTGCCAGCAAGGATACTGACATTGACCCTTGCTGGCCCAAAAAGGAAAAAAGGAACATTTATATTATAGCAGAACCAGAGCTTCCACGAATCCAAAAATGAATCGTGACACCTGACAAGCCTACTAATCGAGAACAGCTATAAAATTAATTTTAATTAACTGGGGTCTTAGTATTTTGATGATAAAGAGCATTAGGCAGATTTACAGCTATGCCATATTCTTTCCATTTTTTTATAATTTACTTAACTTTAAAGGGGGATTTTGGAGTGTTATTTTTCTTTATAGTGTCTTTTTTTTAGAAGGAAATAGACTCAGTATTTTGATATTCCAGATATGGGTATGTAATTTAGTCTCTCCATCTGAAAGCAAACAAAATTATAGCATTTGTGAATACAAACTGATGACGACCTTTGACCCTCTCAATGCTGGAATGAACCTATCAGATGGATTTATGACTTGGTACATCAATTAAGGAATTTGCTCCTAGGACCCTGTGGGAACATCACAAAACATTACCAGACCCCAATTAGAGGGCAATAAAACTTTCACACTCCTTATCTATGAACTGGTCCAATATTTAGTGCCACAACTGTTCATCCCTCTCCCATATGGATAGTTCTGCTTGATGTCACTTGTCTTATCCATTGCACTATTCCTGTGTCCTGTTGTGTATAAATATGTGATTCTTCAGATATTGTATTAGTCTTTGCCTGATGAAGAGACCTGAGTAGTCTCGAAAGCTTGCAATTTGTTACCATCTTTTCAGTTAGCCATTAAAAGGTATCAACCACTGAGGACTCTCAATTCTAAATATTTTTCTAGCATTTGAACAAGAAAGAGAAAATCTTTCTTTTTTCAAAACAGTAAGGCACTCTTCAAATTCTGAGCTTTTGTGCTGGGCCTCTTTGAGCCCAATGAGTGTCACATCCCACCCAATGTGGCTTTTGCTATCAACCATCCTTCCGCTCTCCCGTGGATCCATGGGAGACCACTCAGTGTTACAGTGACCACTTAGCATGATTCTGCCCCGATTCTACATGAGTCCTCATGTTCGAATAACCACTAACTTTTACAAATTTCTCTCTCAACCACCTACATCTGTGACCATGTAACATGTTGGCATGTCGTGAATGATGCACTTTAATAAGTGGATGAGGAGAACATGTAATATTTGGTAAAGTGGCACAAAATCATGTCCCAAACACATACGTTAAAATAATGATAAAGTGGTCAACTCCTTCAAGGACGCCAATGCACTTCTTACAATCAAACTCATAGTCACTTGCTTCTATTGGCCTCTTCTTCCGGCTCTCAAGCACCCTGCTTGGTGGGTGAACTCTAGTCTACTTGAAACTGAGCCCAAGAACAAGATCTGCTCATACCTCTTGTGGTCTAACTGCACACTCCATGTTTGTAACACTGCCATTTTTTATAATCACGTCTAGACCCACCTTCCAGAAGTGGGGCACACCACTCAGTGCCTTACTGCACTTCATTACATCAGTGCTGGTTTCTTTTTAGTCCTATGTAATTGACTCCACCTTTCCTGAAAGCTGGCAACTAGTGATGAGCGAGTATACTCGTTGCTCGGGTGGTCTCCGAGTATTTGGAAGTGCTCGGAGATTTAGTTTCTCTCACCGCAGCTGCATGATTTATGGCTGCTGGAAAGCCTGAATACATGTGAGGAATGCCTGTTTGTTAAGGAATCCCCACATGTATTCAGGGTGTCAATTAGATGCAAATCATGCAGCTGCGGCAACAGAAACTAAATCTCCGAGCACATCCAAATATTCAGAGATCACCCGAGCAACGAGTATACCCGCTCATCACTACTGGCAACCATTAAACAATGACTGCTACCCTGACCAAGACAGCCAGTGTTTCTAAGCACAGCCAACCAGTTCTCTACAGCCACAGTCCAACATTATTTTGTGACTCAGTGGTGTTAAGTGAGTTTGCACACATCGCCATATAGCACTGCGGCACTCCTTCTAGCGGCTCTGTGGAATAACAGAGTTCGCACATATTGCCACAGCGCGTTACGGCGTTTATTTTGGCGATTCTGCGGGATAACAGAGTTCGCTTCTTGCACCATTTTACTAGCAGCAGGCTCCGCCTGCACGGTGGACCCCGGGCTGCAAACGCACCTCTCCATAATATCTATTAGGTGCGTTCCGCAGGCCCTAAACAGAGGGTTATCACCTTACCGTTATATTTAGTCGTTTAGGCAGCACAATAGTGATTTTTTGCCTCTATACAACTCCTAAAACCTATTATGTTAATGATTTAGGTGTGACGTAACACATAGGGAAAAGAGTTCTATATAAGATTTATTTGTAATAAAAAATAATATTTTGTTCTTTTTATAGAAAGTAAAAAACAATTCCAAAGTGATTCAGTATTGGTTGCATACAACAGGAAAAGAGTCCGGGTGGAGGTGGGGGTATTTTATGAAAGTCACTGTTATTTAAGAGATTTATTAATATTTCAACATTTTTATATGTAAATAAATGGAACTAAGTGAGGTAGAGCTTCTTATGAGAGACTGAGGAAATATTACGAAAGTGATGTTAAACTGGACTTTTAAAGTCATGCATGGCCGAAAGCATTTGCACCCTTAAATTATTTAAAAAAATGAAGTACAGTACAGACCAAAAGTTTGGACACACCTTCTCATTCAAAGATTTTTCTGTATTTTCATGACTGTGAAAATTGTAGAATCACACTGAAGGCATCAAAACTATGAATTAACACATGTGGAATTATACAATACACTTTACAAAAAAGTGTGAAACAACTGAAAATATGTCTTATATTCTAGGTTCTTCAAAGTAGCCACCTTTTGCTTTGATTACTGCTTTGCACACAGAAAAGGTGAATGGATGGACTCTACATGCCTGGTTCCCACCGTGAAGTATGGAGGAGGTGGTGTGATGATGTGGGGGTGCATTGCTGGTGACACTGTTGGGGATTTATTCAAAATTGAAGGCATACTGAACCAGCATGACTTCCACAGCATCTTGCAGCAGCATGCTATTCCATCCGGTTTGCGTTTAGCTGGACCATCATTTATTTTTCAACAGAGCAATGACCCCAAACACACCTCCAGGCTGTGTAAGGACTATTTGACCAAGAAGGAGAGTGTTGGGGTGCTATGCCAGATGACCTGGCCTCCAAAGTCACCAGACCTGAACTCAATCGAGATGGTTTGGGGTGACCTGGTCCGCTCACCGCTTCAATTTTGAATTATCCCCAACAGTGTCACCAGCAAAGCACCCCCACACCATCACACCACCTCCTCCATGCTTCACGGTGGGAACCAGGCATGTAGAGTCCATCCGTTCACCTTTTCTGCGTGCAAAGCAGTAATCAAAGCGAAAGGTGGCTACTTTGAAGAACCTAGAATCTAAGACATTTTCAGCTGTTTCACACTTTTTTGTAAAGTGTAATGTATAATTCCACATGTGTTAATTCATAGTTTTGATGCCTTCAGTGTGATTCTACAATTTTCATAGTCATGAAAATACAGAAGAATCTTTGAATGAGAAGGTGTGTTCAAACTTTTGGTCTGTACTGTATTTCTCCTAGAAAATTATTGCAATTACACATATTTTGTTATTTTCTTCACATGTAATGGAACAAAACAAAAAAAAACAGTGGAAAAAAGGGCAAATTGGACAGTATTGGAGGAGGCAATTGGAAGTTTTGGCAAGTATTGACAATTGGCAATAAGTCAATTATTGGAAAGGCAATTTGGACAGTAATTCAACACTTTTGGTTCTCAAGTCCTCAGACAGTTCTCTTCTCCCTTTTTTGTTCTCTGTGCTTAGTGTTTCAGATGTGATTTTCACATTGCTCACACCTGTTACTTGCCATGGTGAGTTTAAACGAGCATCACATGTTTGAAATAAAGTTGTTTAGCCCCCATTTTTGGAAAGCTGCCAACAATTTTGTCAGGCCCATTTTTCAGTAACATTATGTCCATTATGCCTCTGTGTTTCTTTATGTTTTTTTATGTATTGTTACAATGCACACAAAGAAAATAGACATGTATATAGCAAAACATGTGTAATTGCAATAATTTTTAGGATAAATACTTTATTAACTGGAACAAATTCAAGGGTGTCAACACTTTTGGCTATGACTGTATGTGATTCTTTAGAAAACCCTCCAGCAAACCTGATGCAATATGGTTTACATCTTGTCTAATGGTACCTGCAGAAGAAATGGATAAGATAGCTTCATTACCCTCTCTATGTATGTACTTTTCTCTAGTATCTCTCGTATGTCCAAACAAGGTTAAATGATTAACCTTGTGTCCTTTAATGTAATGTTGATCTAGTACTGAAGAAGAGAATGAAGCAACTATCTGTTTGAAGATGCCAAGCAGCCATGTATTTAGATTTTAAATGGGTTGTCCACTACTAGGACCCCTTCACTATCTGAATGTTTGCCCCCGTGAAAATAAAACTACTGTAAGCTTTTCAGGGGATATAGCTCTGGGATCGCCGTCCGGGTAGACGGAGTGGCACGGAAACAGTTCATTCACAGACAGCAGTTCTGGTAAAAACTGGCCGCAACCAGTTTTATTAAAGTCCACAGCAAACAGAACATAATCAAAACCAAATCATAAACATAAAGCCTGCGCTTGTCCAGCCACTTACTACACTTAGACAGATTTCCCTCTCTATCCGGGTCCAGACTCTAACAGCCTGTCCCCAAAACAACACATATGTTCAGCATTTACCAGCATGGAGTTTCACAGAGTCTCCTCCTTGTGTCTGAAGGCACCTTCAACGTCCAGACTTGAGAGAGCTCCCCTCCTATTCAGCAGCTATCCGCATGGATTCTCACAGAGACTACTCCTGTGTCCGGGGTACATCGAGCACCCAGACTGAGACAGCTCATACTCCTGGAGACTCCTTCTTGTGCCTGGACTCCTTGTCCAGACTAAGCGAGCTCTCTGTCTGTGTTCGCAGACACCTACTTCTGGTCTCCTAATTAACAGCTGAGTGGTTTCAGGCCTGAGCTGCAAGTGTGTACTGAATGTAAGGTGTAGTGACCTTTCTCTACCACTAGGTTTACAAAGCCATACATTTCCCTTATACCAGTCAGCAAAGTATCTAGGTGAAATGTACACCCCATTCAACACACATATTCTCACTGTCTCACATATCCCCCCCCCTCTTCTCCAGACCGGAGGGCTGGTCAACAATCCAAAAGAGACAGTGAACTCTGGACCAGTCATGGCCTTCATCAGCTTCATCTTCACTGCTGTCATCTGTATCTTCACCTGAGCCATAGCCAACATCAGCTTTCTCTTCATCTGAAGCATCCGCACTACCCTGTACCCTCCCAGGCCTATGCTCTCTGCGGGCCTCGGGTATCCTGCACGGTTTCATCTTGACCTTAGGGCCGGGCTCAGTTTCGATATAGTGCCTGGCCAGAGAAGTACGACCCGGCACATCAGAACACTTCTGCTGACTCTTCCTCAGAAACTCACGTACCTCCTGTCCTTGGTGCACTGACCATGTGTCACCAACTATCACAGAAGGTATAGGGGGTTTTTCACTTTTCTCTAGTTCCCTTGAACCCTCTTTAGCACATCTATTTTCTTGAATATCGGTTGACTCATAAAGTCTGTTTCACAGACCTTAAGCTCCTCTGCCATGGTCTCTGACCATTTTAAGCTACACTGTTCAAATGATTGGGACTGTAGAAGGAGCTGATCGTTTTTCTTTTGCAGTACACATAATTCATCCGCTAAGTCTCCAGCTGAATTGTAATGTTCTACCGTGACAACAGCATTCTTATATAGAGCCTTAGACTTATTGAGCAGCATTTGCTCTTGCAACGAAGAGATTCCCTGTATTCTTCCTTTTACTTCATTGACTTTCTCACGAAGATGCTCATGGCTTTCATCACACTCCTTCATCACAGTTTGGAGTTTTTTCTGAGAAGTAATCAATTCATCTGGTACCTGTTGGACGTCCTTTATGTCTTTGGCCCCTTCTTCAGGTTCTTCTGGTAGAACATGCTCAGAAGCCCTACCGTCAGTCTTACATTCTACCTCTTCAGTCACATCATTATGGTCTCCAATATTTCCATTTATTCCGGCTTTCAAGTTCTCCTTGATAGCTGCATCTGTATACTCAGAACCCGCCGGATTCTTCTCTTCCACCACGTTCTGCATCCCATCTGAGCTCCCGTGTGTCTGCAGCGGCAACGGAGTGACACATCGCTTTTCCCATTTGTTGGGACGTGGCTCCGATGTAGACTCCATGAAAGTGCGCTTGAGCTCACCAACGCCAGCCTGATGTCTCAAAATCTCATCTTGTGACTTATCCAGATCCTTGGTGTCACTCGGGAACACCGCTGGGGCTCCGGGCGCCGAACTTCCAGCCTGAGCTTCACGAGTTGCAGCTACTGATCCGAACCGCAACCCGTCCACGCCGCTGTCTTCGGCAGAAACAGATTCCTGGACAGAGTCAGTCCCCATATCTTCAGTCTTGTTCCTCACAGCTTCACTTGAGACCTCAGCTTCTGATGAGGCATCTGGCTTGGTGACTACCACTTCTATGGCTTTTTCCACCTCTGCAGCATCTCCCTCAGAGTCCTTGGCACGATACAGATCCACACCATACCTTGGTAACTTCACATTTCCAACAGCATCTACTTGGGCTGTGTTCAGTTTCAGAGTCCTGCCTTTAAAGCTCAGCTCTCCTCCTTTCACCTTAGTCTTCGCCAGGGAACCGGCCAACTGTAAAACATCTTCAGATGCCATCTTCTGTCCGACTGCAAGGTCAGCATCAGCCTTCCTCTCAGGACTCTCAACCTCCTCTGCTACCATGCCTTCCTCATTTGCACTGGTTGCTTGATTGTCATCAGATGATTCACTATCACTACCACTATCCCTGTCTGACCCCTTTTTCTCAGCCACATCTGGCTCACTTTCAGGGTTATACACTTCATTTTCATTCACATCCTGCTCACTGTCAGGGTTATACAATTCATTCTCATTCACATCCTGCTCACTTTCAGGGTTATACACTTCATTTTCATTCACATCCTGCTCACTGTCAGGGTTATACAATTCATTCTCATTCACATCTTGATCTGGAACCTTAGTTAACATGTCATCCACAACATTAACTTCACCATCTGGTCCCTGGTTTCCCTCAGGTGGTCCCTCAAGTATGTGACTATGTGACAACCCCAGCACTATACTTCCATATAGCTCAGGTACTAGGAGCTGGCTCACGACCTCTCCCTGGACTTCAGTGTCCCTATACAACAGGTGAGTGTCTATGGCAACATGAGGAAACCTCTCCTCAGAGCCAGGCTCTTGGGAAACCTCATTTAGAACATTTATATTTTCCTGGGCCGTTTTAAGAGAGGGGTCTCGCCACTGCTCACTCTCAAAATTGTCACAGGACACAGGCAAGTCAGGGACACTCGGTTCCCGAGAACCACCATCCTCGTCTCCCAACATCACCTGCAAAGGAATTTCATCACCATCACAGTCATCATTATCATCAATATCACTATCATGATTATGATCAGTATCATCATCACTATCATGATCATCATCATTATCATTATCAGCATCAGCATCATTATCATGGTCATCATCATTATCATGATCATCATTATCATTATCATCATCATCATCATCATTATCACATAAGTTTAACGGCCCACTAGCATTGTGTTCCGCCCCTCGGGACTGCGCACCCTCAATAGGAGCTTCATCACACTGTCCATCAGAAACATTTTTCCCCCAGAGATCCTTAGACCGGGGAAAGTCATTACCCAATATGACGGGGGGCACCAGGTTCTTCACTACCCCTACTTCACATGAAACCTCCCCGCGTTTGGGGATCAAGTCCACGACAGTCTCTGGGTAGACTTTGGTGTCTCCATGGACACACACCACACTCAGGTGTTTATCAGGGATGAAGTCCCTATCAATCAGGCTATCACACACGGAAGTCACTGGACTCTCCGAGTCCAAGAGGGCCTGTGCTGGGCAGTCATTTACAACCACCGGGGACCCCTGTGGTCCAGTCTCTTCGGCTGAGGTGGACACACACACAGGCTCTGCGCAGGGAGAGAGGGATCCGCCAACATCACAACACATAGGCTCCCCCTCTATTGGACAGTTGGCTGTAATTTCACGACATCTCCAACACTGTCCATCACACTCTTCCACCCACACGACCCCAACAGCTGGAACGCTCTTACCGGGAGAGTTCGGCGTCCAGGAACTCTGAAGTGACGACCTCTCAGACGGCTGGTCACGGAGGCAGTCTTTGGTGGCGAAGGCCCTCTCCATCAGGCTGACCAGACGATTGGCGTCCTGGTGGTCTCCTTGTCCGACCTCTGGCTGTACCTCAGGAGGACGTGCTTGGGTGTAGCGGTCCACTATCACCTTTTCAACTCCATAATCAGGTTTGCTGACTGCAGACTCCCAACTGCATCTCCAGTCATGAACTCCCCTGGCACGGGCTGTCACCGTAACACCCAGCCGGGTAAGAATCTCCGCTTTCAGCTTGGCATAGTCTTGGCTGTCCTGCTCGCTCAGGTCAGCATAGGCCCTTTGGGGTTCTCCAATCAGATAGGGTGCGACCATCATGGCCCATTCAGATAGGGGCAGATTCTCCTTCTCTGCCAGTCCCTCAAACCTAGTGAGATATACCTCCACATCGTCACGAGGTGTCATCTTTTTCAGGGACCGTCTTACCGCCTTCTTTACAGCGGACAATGCAGGTGACTTTGCAACATTACTTTGGGACGATGCGCTGCAAGTCTTTTGTAGTGCTGCAACCTGCTCAAAAAACAACCGGTTATTCTCCTGCTGCTGCTGCAGGAATTGCTGCTGGGCCTGCTGCATGCGCTGCTGGTGCTGCAGGCGCTGCCGCTCCATGCTCTGCTGCATGCTCCGCTGGGCCTGGACTAGGTACTCAACGAGCTCCTCCATACTGCCGGACTTATCTGTCTCAACCACGGCAGTCTTATGTTGCACATTAACTTGCGCCATTTGTTCAAACAGCGCCTCCATGCTGTCATCCATGCTGTCAGACTTCTCTGTCTCAACAACGGCAGTCTTCACTCAAGACATACACACTCCACAGTCTTTTCCACAGAAAATTCAGCCTTGCTGTGCAGACACTTTTTTTTTTTTTTTTTCTCTGCAAACTCTATTAGGGCCACTGTCTCTTTAAGACTGCTCCAACAGATGTTTCTCCTTTATTGACACACTTTTTTTTTTTTCTTTGCAAAGTCTATTAGGGCTACTGTCTCTTTAAGACTGCTCCAATCAGACGTTTTTGCTGACACACTTTTTTTTTTCTCTGCTGCTGCTTCAACAGACTTCACCTTTTATTGCTGTCTCTCGCCACTGTGCTGCACGCACATTCCAGCACCAATTGTAAGCTTTTCAGGGGATATAGCTCTGGGATCGCCGTCCGGGTAGACGGAGTGGCACGGAAACAGTTCATTCACAGACAGCAGTTCTGGTAAAAACTGGCCGCAACCAGTTTTATTAAAGTCCACAGCAAACAGAACATAATCAAAACCAAATCATAAACATAAATCCTGGGCTTGTCCAGCCACTTACTACACTTAGACAGATTTCCCTCTCTATCCGGGTCCAGACTCTAACAGCCTGTCCCCAAAACAACACATAGGTTCAGCATTTACCAGCATGGAGTTTCACAGAGTCTCCTCCTTGTGTCTGAAGGCACCTTCAACGTCCAGACTTGAGAGAGCTCCCCTCCTATTCAGCAGCTATCCGCATGGATTCTCACAGAGACTACTCCTGTGTCCGGGGTACATCGAGCACCCAGACTGAGACAGCTCATACTCCTGGAGACTCCTTCTTGTGCCTGGACTCCTTGTCCAGACTAAGCGAGCTCTCTGTCTGTGTTCGCAGACACCTACTTCTGGTCTCCTAATTAACAGCTGAGTGGTTTCAGGCCTGAGCTGCAAGTGTGTACTGAATGTAAGGTGTAGTGACCTTTCTCTACCACTAGGTTTACAAAGCCATACATTTCCCTTATACCAGTCAGCAAAGTATCTAGGTGAAATGTACACCCCATTCAACACACATATTCTCACTGTCTCACACTACTTATATGTCTAAAGGTGAGGACAGTGACGCTACCGCTGTTTGGGCACAGGGCTCATGTATTATAACAACTGCATGTAAGCACAGGGAATGTAAGTGCTGACACTGCTGGAACAGCACCTGCATAGGAGGTGAGTAGAGGTGTTTTTATTTTCACAGTGGCAAACATTCAGATTGAGAAGGGGTTGTCCTAGTGCTGGACAACCCCTTTAAGTGAACAGGATGGGGATAAGAATTACTAAGCTAAGTTGTCTGAACATATTACAAAATGAGAATGAGAAACAAGGTGCAACAAATATGGTTGTTCTTTCTGTTGCTTCTATTTTTTAACAGACAGCACAACTTAACCCTGCTGTGGAACCACGGGGTCATATAGACCCCAGCTCTGAATAAATTGAAATATTTCTAAAACTAGTCAATCTCAGACATTGACCTTCTATGTACTTTCAAGTAACATATTTCTCTTATGTTGATGATATTTTTAATTTGTTTTTCAATTTTGTTTCAAAGTTCTTTTCAATGTTCTGTGTTTGGGACTCTCCTGACCCCATAGTACCTTTATTGTCTGACATTTTTTTAAAATATTTTCTGTTTATTCACAGGTTTTGTAATATAATTGTAAATAAACAATGGCTAGACGAGATCTTCATCACTTTCGACCCAGCAGTGTTACAGGACAGCGCAAACGGTGCTATGTTTTTCCTCGATCGAACGACAAAAAGACGAGATTTGTTTGCATTGACTGCAAGAAGTTCATTTGTGAAGAATTGTGAATGCAAGGGCTAAATTTATTGCCAAATCATTCGTTGTTATTATGTTTTTTCTAAAATCCACACAGTTGCAGTTATTGTCGATTTTTTTTATTGAATTTGAACACTTTTAGTTATTAGTAAAGCAATTTGGTATAAATTTCAGTTTTTGTTTGATGATGACAAATAAATCACTTCAAAGTTATGTTTGATTTCATAGCTGTGTTCTGAAATGATGACAGAATAAAACTTGATTATTCTGAACAGCCAGCATGTTCATTTTAATGAAATATGACGATTTTGAGCCTGGGGTCATATAGACCCCATGGTATCAAAGCAGTGATTTTTTTCATGGTTCCACAGCAGGGTTAAAGGAGTTATCAGATGCATAAAATGCCCTTTATAATTATTTATTTTTAAGTCCTAACCAGTTTTGTAATTTACTTTATTGGAAAATTCCCTATGGTTCTCCATTTCCTGTTAATCACAATTTCTGTGTTTTTTAATTAGTCCTATGACATTTCATTTGGAGGAGTCTCAAATGTGACATTCTCAGGAAGAGGACCTCGAAGTCACTTTCTCACAGTTTCTAGCACCTCTCCTGGAACAAGATGTCATCAGGGGGTGGCACTGTGGTCAGTTACCATGGCTTCTTTTGTTGTCATCTCCTGATAATGTTCTGAATCATTAGCAGTGGTGGAGGATGGAGTCTGGGAGAAATTACCGCAGTTCAGCAGTTTCTATCACTGTTGCCACAATTCTTCTAAAGAATTATTTACCGCACACTCAAATTGGATCAATTTTGCAACATGAAAATTATTTTATTTTTGTGGACAATCAAAATATAGAGGCAAAATAAGAAGAGAAGCGTGAAGCGACAATAATCAACGTTTCGGTTCAACCTGAACCTTATTCATGTAGTCGCTGTGAATCAAAAGAAACATTTATAAGTGACATGAAAAATAATATGAAGATATAAAACGTCCATCATGTTGATTCAAAAACCTCTCCATGGAAACAACAAGAAATAACAAGACACATATAGTGTGATTGACAAAATAAAACAATAAAATATATATACATATATACACATATAAGGTTCATTGGAGCTAATGAGAAAAAAAGAAACATTTTTTACCTCAGTCCTGGAATAATTGTGGGTAGATATATAGAGAGAGGTAAGTGTCCAGATACAGAGGATAGCTGTAAGTAACAGTAAGATAATTAAATGTGTGTATTTAAACAGAATTTATTTATAAGATTAGGCTGCCTGATACCTGTATCATATGTCTTTGGAAAATGAGGAAGAAGCCTCAGTTGCGATCTGAAATAAGGTATAGGAATTGCCTATTCAAGCGATTGTAAATGGAAGTGATGTATACAAAGCCCAAGATGGAGTAATTTAAGAGTACCTGTTATATAGGATGTCTAGGAATAGCCCAAGGTCAGGAATTTGTTTGGTCCTAGAAAATTAAGAGCTGAACTATAATATGGTAACAGGACAGTATTTTGTTGGTGGTAATGAAGGTAATATACATATATTGTGAGGCATACCTGGCAGTCAGTTCTTTTAGGTAAGGCCCCAGAAAGCAGGGTTTGTGTCCCATCTGGAGAAGTGAACAATGCGCTGTTGTCAGGATCGCTATATGATAGCGGTCTAGAGATAAATATAAATGTAACAGATCCCCTCCAATGGCGTTAAGCCTACCTGGCATGCGTTTAGCTGTAGTATGAGCAGCGCTCCCGCGCCTTGCTGTGGCTGGACTGCAGTGCAAATGTATCTGCGACGCTTATTTCAAGCGCCAGACCGGAAGTAAAGCTCCCGGACCGGAATGTGACGTCGCGTTATGGGGAAATGATACCAGGAGATGTGAGACATGCGCAGTAGCTCTTAGATGTACTGAGTTTGCTCAGATTTAGGTGGAAATCGTGTGTATGAATGAAAGAAGGGGCTAGTGCAGATAGATGGGTATGTCTGGGCACTATAAGCATATGTAATGAAAAATGGGCAACTATTTAATAGTAATCGTACGAAAATATTATTAGAACATAAAAGGGCTTGTATAATGATGGTATAATAAAATGGAAGGGACTTTAGATGAAAAATTAAATAAAGGATTAAATAAAGGACTTAGGAGGTCAGAGACGTCAGGGACATATAACAGAAACCCGGCTGAGGAGTAAACTCACCTGTAGGTGAAGAGTTAACGGGTCTGTAAGAAAGTAGATAACGTTAATATATACTGTAATTCAATCACAATAGCCAATCAATTTCTCTAGGACATTTTCTGAGGGTTATACAACAATTGGGGCCAATACCACCAGACAGTATTCTCGTCACGCTTGATGTTAATAGTTTGTACACATCAATTGCTCATGACAAGGGGATTGAGGCAGTTAAGACCCTTTTAGAATCATCTGATCTATCCACCAATTCAGTCCAACTATGTCTTGATTTGTTACACTTGGTATTGCATGAGAACTACTTTCTGCACGAAGATACCTACTATGTACAGAAGTGCGGCACCGCGATGGGCGCTAATGTCGCGCCGGCCTACGCTAATGCGTATATGAATTCATTTGAATTAACATACGTATATCCAAATGACCTTTTTATCCATCATGTACTTGGGTATCACCGCTACATAGACGATATTTTCTTCGTGTGGACCGGTCCTGTCAATACCCTATTGGAATTCCATGCATACCTCAATTCCATTTTTCCAGAATTGCAATTTTCCTTACATCATGATACTGAATCAATCCCCTTCCTTGATACTAAAGTTTTGCAGGATATACATGGTAACTTATCAACGGACCTTTATAATAAACCCACTGATAGGAACAACCTTCTACACTATTCAAGTTGTCATGCTCGTTCAACAAGAGATAGTCTGCCAAGATCCCAACTAAGTAGAGTTTGCAGGATTGTTTCTGACAAAGAGATACTGGAGACCAGACTTGACACAATGGCACAAAAATTCAGAGACCGTCATTATCCTACAAGGTTACTACATGAGGAAAAAATCCGTGCTATTACACCACCCTCTTCTCTACCATCCACGGTTCCAAAAGAGAGGGTGCCTTTTGTACATTAATTTCACCCCCATATGCCAAAAGCCTACTCTGTAATAAAAAAACACTGGCCGCTACTCTCTAGGGCATATCCGAACATTGAGTCTTTTGAAACACCAGTATTGATGTGCAAAAAAAGGGCACCTAATATCAGAGACAGGCTTGTGAGAGCCGACATAGGTAGTGCCCTCTCCACCAATACTCAAAGGCTTTTAGCCCCTCGGAAACACGGTACATTCCCGTGTCTAAATTGTGCAGCCTGTTCAAATGTTATCAGATCAGATCATTTCACACACCCCAGGACTGGTAAATCATTTCCGATAAAGGGCTTTTTCACCTGCAACTCTAATTTTGTAGTGTACCTCATCAAGTGCCCATGCGGCCTTTTATACGTTGGTGAAACTACCCAGCATGTGAAAGACCGCATAGCCAGCCACAAATCGACCATTCGATGTCAAAAAAACTGGCTCCCACTACCAGACCATTTTACTAAATCCAGACACTCTGTTGCTCAAATGAAATTTCAGGTGATAGAAGGTGTCCCACGCCCCAGGCGTGGGGGTGACCATGTCAAACTGCTAAAACAAAGAGAAACTTATTGGATCCATAAACTTGAAACCTTGGCCCCAAAAGGATTAAATAGAGAAATTGATTGGCTATTGTGATTGAATTACAGTATATATTAACATTATGTACTTTCTTACAGACCCGTTATGTAAGGTTCTGTGTACATGTTCCTGAAACTCAGTTTGTTCGTCAGCCATTTTACTTTCTGTCTTGCTGCAGCTATCTTGCCCTCAGTCAGAATGGAGTTTCCAGCTTGCATGTTCCCGCCCTGATTCTCTCCTTTGCTTCTTAAGCAGCCACAGCTGAGCAATCAGTGCTTCAGAATCTAGCCTGCAGTGAACCTGTGACCTGACTCCTAAAGCCTTGGACCCTGTACTCCAGCTATTCCTACTGAGGAACTCTGAAGCACTTGTGGACTCTGAACCCTGCTCTTTGAAAGACCCACGTTTGCATGGACTTACGGTAACAGAGAAGAAGATCCTGAACCTGTTGTGGAGAGTGATTGCTGAGCTTAGATTACTCTGGCCTGCTGTGTCTCCTGCTTCTGTGTCTGCAAACTGTGTGACTATTTTTGCCAACTTGTATGAAGGAATACAAGACTTTCTATATCAAACCTGTGTCTCATGTATTTTAATCGCACCCAAGCACAAGACGCTATATGAACTGTACTACATACATTACAAGATTCTGAAGCCAAATGTTAGTGTCTGCTGGGTCTGGAAAGGCTGTGTCTGCTGTAACTGTGGATATCGGATGTCCGGTTGTACTTTCTGTGATGACAGTGGTTGTGACTTCTCACAACCATTCCAGGTGAGCAATTCCCTTAAGTGTTTTTTTTTCTGCAGTGTTACCACAGGTAAACACTATTGTTTTTTTTTTTTTCTTTCTCTTTTTTGTCTGCTGTAACTGTGGATATCAGATGTCCGGGTGAACTTTCTGTGATGATAGTGGTTGTGACTTCTCACAACCATTCCAGGTGAGCAGTTCCCTTAATTTTTTTTTCTCTCTGCAGTGTTACCACAGGTAAACACTATTGTTTTTTTTTTTTTCTCCTCTCCTCTTCTTCCAGTACTCCTGTCTTAAAAGATCTGGAAAATGGAGGCCCGCATAAAGGAACTTTGCGGAGTGACTGATAATATCCTTACAGATTTGCAGAATATAAAGACCCGTTTTTCAAGCCTACAGGACCTCACTAATCACAATTTGCAAGTGTTTGGACAGACTGCCCAGGATTTGCGAGCCAGGATTGAGGTTCTAGAGGAGCGATTCCAGACTCCTGCCGTAGCCCCGAGTTCTGGGATTCCCAAGTTGCCCCCTTTTCGTTTTGGCGGTGAACGTGAGAAATTCAGGGGATTTATTAATCAATGCAATCTTTTTTTTTCTGCACATGCTTCACAATTTCCCACTGAACGATCTAAGGTGCTTACTATAATTATGTTGCTTACCAACAAGGCTTTGATGTGGGCAAACCCTCTGATTGAGACTGAGGATGATTGTTTGAATCACCTTGATGCTTTTATTTCAGCCATGGGGCAGGTGTTTGATGACCCCAATCGAGGTGCAACAGCTGAAGCAGCCATGTTAGCTTTGCGCCAAGGTAAGCACTCGGTAGCTGAATATGCCTTGGAGTTCAGGAGATGGGCCCTTGATACCACCTGGGACAGTTCCGCCAAAAAATCTATTTTTCGAAAGGGGTTATCTCCACTGATTAAGGATGAACTTGCTCGTGCCGACCCTCCCACTGCGTTAGGTGACTTTATTAACTACTGCATCCGTATTGATACTCGTCTGACTGAACGCAGGCAAGAGAGATGGTTCGAAAGCAATCGCACTAACCTTTTCCTACCTTCCTCTCCAGCTAAGGAACCTTTGAGTAGGATTACACGGGAACCTGAACCTGAACCCATGCAGGTAGACTCTTTACAACGACGGGTTAGTGATGCACGCAAGGAACATCGTTTTAAGGAGAATCTATGTTTCTATTGTGGTAAGTCAGGGCACTTCATTATAAACTGCCCCAGCCGTTCTCGTAAGACTACTGCAGCACTCATTCATTGTGAGTGTTGCGAGAGGGGATCTGTCAGGTCCGAGCCTCAGGCTCCAGAGAGATCTGCAGCAACAGATCTTGATTTCTCGGACTTAAACTCCGTTACCTTTGAGGACGTTGACTGTGTAAACGCTGCCATTTTTCAAGTTTCCTCAGCGGTGTCCCAGCTGAGTTGTAAGAAAAACAATTCTCATTGCTTTCTTTCCATCAAACTCTGGGTTGACTCAGCTTGGGTGTCTAGCTCTGCTATGATCGACTCAGGGGCAAGTGGAAATTTTATGGATGTCTCCTTTGCTCTGAAACAGGGGATACGTTCAGTGAAGAAGGCTACTCCAGTACAGATGGAAACTGTGGATGGCTCCCTGCTGACCTCTGGACCAGTGGATCAGGAAACAGAGACTTTGAGGGTTCTTATGGGTAAAGATCATCAAGAGAAACTGTCCTTTATGCTTATCTCTTCTCCCCACTTTCCCATTATTCTAGGGCTACCATGGCTGCAGGCTCAGAATCCTACCATTAACTGGGAGACCAAGGAATTACACTTTCCAGAGAAACAGATGAGTCCAAAAGTTTCAGCTTGCTCTGTTCCTAAAGGAACCATGTCAGTCCCTGAACTACCAGCTGTATACCAGGACTATGTGGATTTATGTGACAAGAAGAACGCTGACCAGCTTCCTCCTCACCGTCCATATGATTGTCCAATTGAATTATTGCCTGGAGCAGAGATACCTTTTGGTAAGATCTACCCCTGGCGGGGCCCGAGCTAAAGGCTTTAAAGGATTACATAGACGAAAATCTAGCCAAGGGCTTCATACGCCCCTCTTCATCTCCTGCAGGTGCACCCATCTTCTTTGTAAAGAAGAAAGATGGATCTCTGAGACCATGCGTAGACTATAGGGAACTCAATAAGGTTACTATTAGAAACCGTTATCCATTGCCTTTAATCCCTGAGTTATTGGAGAGAGTGCGACATGCCAAAATTTTCTCTAAACTAGATCTTCGTGGGGCCTATAACTTAGTCCGTATTAGACCTGGGGATGAATGGAAGACTGCATTCAGGTCACGCTATGGACACTTTGAATATCTAGTTATGCCTTTTGGTCTGAGTACCGCCCCAGCCACTTTCCAACACTTGGTGAATGACATCTTCAGGGATCTCCTAGATACATTCGTGGTAATTTATTTGGATGATATTCTAATTTTTTCTAACTCCACAGAGGAACATCATGGACATGTGAGAATGGTCTTGGAACGTCTAAGACAAAATCATCCTTACATCAAACTTGAAAAGTGTGAATTCCATAGGACCGAAATTCAATTTCTGGGGTATGTACTGTCTACACAAGGAATTAGTATGGATGGAAGCAAAACCCAAGCCATCAAGGATTGGCCAAGTCCTAGAAATGTGAAGGAGGTACAGCGCTTCATCGGGTTTGCCAACTTCTATAGACGTTTCATTAGAAATTTCTCTGAGGTAGTGTCACCTATCACCCAACTTACCCGGAAAGAGTCTAGGTTCTCCTGGACTCCCAAGCCCAGGAAGCATTTTCCCGTCTAAAAGATAAATTTACCACTGCACCTATCTAGTACATCCCAACCCGAGCTTGCCTTCATAATAGAGGTGGATGCTTCAGACTGTGCCGTTGGAGCTATACTCTCTCAGAGAACAGGTGAGAAGAATGTCTTGCATCCCTGTGCCTTCTTTTCCCAGCAGTTGTCTTCGGCTGAGAGGAACTACGATGTGGGCAATAGAGAGTTGTTGGCCATTATTGCCGCCTTCAAAGAATGGAGACACCTTCTTCAGGGAGCTGCACAGCAAATAGTCGTCCTGACAGACCATCGTAACCTTGAGTTTATCAGGTCGGCTAAGTGCCTGACTCCTCGCCAGGCTCGCTGGAATCTTTTCTTAAACCAATTTAATTTTATCATTTCTTATAGACCAGGATCGCGCAATGGAAAGGCTGATGCACTCTCTAGGATTTACTCAGCAGAGACACGTCCAATTACTCCTCCTAAGACTATTCTTCCTGACTCTAGATTCCTAGGAGTAATTCATAATCAAGACTAGTGTTGAGCATTCCGATACCGCAAGTATCGGGTATCGGCCGATATTCGCGTTATCGGAATTCCGATACTTAATTCCGATACTTTTTCAATATCGTATACCGGAATCGGAAGTTCCCATAATTCTTTGAGAGGCAATGTGATGTTAGTCAGCCAATGATGAATCTTATGAAGTGTGGGCACATCCTGTAATGCTGCGGTCATCTTAACTAATGGCATGGCTGTGATTGGCTGCTGAAATGATGTCAGAATGCACTATAAAAGGCGCCGCAGCCATTTTAGCGTCACTGTGCTGTGAACTCAGTTAGGGACAGAACGCTACTCTGCTCACTCTGAGGGACAGTTAGATATTGCGATTTTGTGTACTACTGTGCTTGAGGCAGGCTAGTTTACCAACAGGTCCTGCCCACATCCTTCTTCCTAGTGAGGATTCAACATCATCAGCCGGCGTTCCTGATCTGGCCACGGAGGCCAGAGATCACCGGCTTTCATCAACGGATGTAAGTTTCGTCTGCGGGCCATAGGAGGCTGAAGTCGGACTTTCTACTGCAAGTGACCCATCGGGGTTGTCAGCAGGCCAGAGGAGGCTGAAATTGGACTTTCTATTGCAAGTGACCCATCGGGGTTGTCAGGTAAAACCTGTGCAAACAGGACTATTTTCTCCACAGTGCACCACTAATACTCATTCATCTGAGCTGTCACCGGCCGGGACAGTGTCAATTTCTTCTGACCTTTCTGCATAAAAGGTTTTTTAGGATTTCTGCAGCGTTTTTCTGCTCCATCGTTAAAAGAGGACCTCTTTTACTTTTTCAGGGTTTGTCCATATTAATACCCATATGAATAAATACCTTATGCGTATTATGACTATTTAGTCCTTTGGTTTGGGGTTTACTACATAATAGACTACAGGCTTTTCTCATCACCTTTTTCTCACGGGTCTTAGTGCAATATTTATTTATTACTGTATTATTACATCTGCATCTCAAACTGTTCTACAGAGTGCGTCTGAATTTATGTATTGTTTTCCATTTGACACATGCATATTCCTATTTTTCTACAGATCCTTTTGTGTCTTGTAGTTTTTATGTGCGCAAACTATTTTTATTTTCAATTATAGAGGGCCATGTTATTGACTTTGCATTGACGTGTAAAAGATTTATGTTGTGCCACTGGCTATATGTATTCTAAAGGTGTACCCAGTCTCAACAGATCATTAGTCTGTTGTTCTTTGATTCTCCTAAATGTGAATTTGTCTGATTTGGTGTCAAACTTGACTTTGTCCCTATTTTTGTTTTGCCATGTGACCCAATGATTATACAAATCTATATAGGGTTTGGCATCATCAAAAGTAACAGAATATTAGCATGCATGCATATTTAGGATATAAAAGAGAAGTATCTTGTTGTGCCAGAGTGTTCCTAACTCCTGAATGGATATAAAACAATATGGTCTACGGATCAGGTAAAATCGAGGGTCCGCATGTCTATATTTTATACAATTTGAGTGGGCAAGGGTGGGATTTAGAGATTAGCCCATTCATGAAAGTTTTGGGAGCTGAGAACCTTCAGGAGTTGTTAACCATGCTTTGAGGTCGATTGAATGCCATGTCACTCAGGCAGCCAATCACTGCTGTCAAGCGCAATGGAAAGCAACACACGGTTGGTCCTGTGGCCAGCAGCACAGGAGGGGTAAGGGTAAAACATGAATATATTAGATTATGTTTTACTATTTGGAGCAAGTTTGAAGTTTTCTTTAAGGATTGGAAAACCACCTTCAGTTAGGAATCGGATCAATCAAACAGGGCACAATATGGAATAATGTGCGTTGTTATACACAGTAACTTACAAACGTGGTTCTCTCTGGCATCTATGTACATGGGCAAGTATTACTCTAATTTGGGTCTAATGTGTAGTTTATTGGGTGCAATATAGGCTCATTGTAGGACTGCAAACACACAATTTGGTTCTTTGCAGGTAGAATATGGTACTTTATGCAAAGTATATGGCTGTGTGCAGGCACAGAATCGCACTGTCCTATGAAAACAAACTATGGGACTATTGTGGCATGGTATGGCGGTCTCTGGCCACTGTTTAGCATAATATAGTACTATATGGACATTGGACAACAACAACTTTTTAATGTGCTGGTATTGTTGTGGTTACAATTAAAGAAATATTCTCAATTTGTCTCTGGAGCAGGTCAGAGCTATGTTGCTCTTTACTTCTTTGTTTCTGATAGGATAGGCTGAGTTATAGTATTAGTAGAACTATAAAGTTCTGCTGTAACACATTCAGCTATTAGTGATTTGTTTTATAATGTACACTGCTATCACTGTATTTACGGTACATATAGAGATAATGGCACTTGAACAAGCACATAGCTCAGGATAGTCAGAGCTGTGATTAGGAGAACTGCTCTTGGAGAAGCTAGTGCTATAGATTGGTGATTTTGCAAGTAGAGATGGGCGAACCCGAACAGTAAAGTTCGGCATCCAGACCGAACACCTATGACCTATGACCTATGACCCGACATGAAATGACACTTGGTGTACATAGGGTTAACCATGTCTTTTCATGTCCTTTGCTATCTAATTTGCACAAACAATTAAATCAGACTATGTGTGCAAAATTTCACACCTGTAGGGGTTAATTAAAGGTGTAAATTCGTAGCAAAAAAGTCCGTTTTTTTTACAACGAATTTACACCTTTAATTAACCCCTACAGGTGTGAAATTTTGCACACATAGACTGATTTAATTGTTTGTGCAAATCAGATAGCAAACGACATGAAAAGACATGGTTAACCCTATGTACACCAAGTGTCATTTCATGTCGGGTGCTTCTGTCTTTTCACTGAACCCGGCTTTACCCGGCAATTGAATCAGAGGATATTTTACTATGTAGAAGTGTATAAACTATACATATATGTTATATATATGTCACAATGACATGTATATATATATATATATGTATTCTATGTGTGTATATTTAGTGTTTACAAGGAAAGAATGGGGTTTTTTTTAGTTGCGATATTTTGTTCCCATAGACTTACATTGGACTTCCGGTATCGGTATCGGGTATCGCCGATATTTTAGTGATATCGGCGATACCATTCCGATTCCGATACTTTAGGATATCGGAAAGTATCGCTCAACTCTAATCAAGACCTACTTAAGGACATCAAGGAAGCATACCATGCGGATTCCTTTTTGGCACAACCCCCAAGGGACGTAAGTCTTGTCTTTAAGAATGGTGTGTGGATTCAGGGACAACGCCTGTATATTCCTGAAACAGTCAGATTGAGAGTATTGCAACTCATTCACGATTCCAAGATAGCTGGGCAAAGAGGAATTCTAAAGACACAGGAATTTCTTTCTCGTTTCTTTTGGTGGCCCACTTGCAGGAAGGATGTTTTAAACTATGTCACTTCATGTGAAGTCTGTGCAAGATGCAAAACACCTCGCTCCTCACCAACTGGTCTGTTACAGCCTCTTCCCACCCGTCCCGCCCGTGGGGATCCATTTCTATGGACTTCATTGTGGAGTTACCAACCTCTCAAGGGAAGAACACCAATCTAGTGGTGGTTGACCGTCTAACAAAGGCAGCTCATTTTATCCCTTGTGTCGGCTTACCCACTGCAAAACAGACATCAGATTTGATGATTAAAGATGTGTTTCGCTTACATGGAGTACCGGATGAGGTTATTTCGGATCGAGGGGTGCAATTCACTTCTAGGTTTTGGCAAAATTTCTGTGCAGCATTGGACATTAAAGTAAACCTTTCTTCTGCTTTTCATCCCCAGACTAATGGACAGACCGAACGAACCAATCAAACCCTGGAGCAGTATCTCCGCTGCTTTATCTGCCACCTACAGGATGATTGGGTGGATCTACTTCCATTAGCTGAGTTTTCGTATAACAACTCTCAGAGTGCCTCCACTAAGCAGTCTCCTTTTTACTCTAATCTAGGTTATCATCCTAACATTCTACCACGATTTCCCATAGAAACGCCTTTACCAGCAGTGGCTGAAAGAATCACGTCTTTACAGAAGAATATGGATCTTCTAAAGGAGAACCTGGAATCGGCTCAGGAAAGGTACAAGAAAGCAGCAGATAAATTTCGTAAACCTGCACCAGCTTTCAAGGTAGGAGACTTGGTCTGGCTGTCAACCAGAAATCTTAAGTTAAGGATTCCATCGTCTAAGTTGGGACATAAGTACATTGGACCCTATAAAATCAGTAAAATTATAAGTGCCGTTGCTTGTCGTCTTCAACTGCCCAGAACTATGAGAATCCACCCTGTCTTTCATGTATCCCTACTAAAGGCTGCGACACCCAATACGTTTCCTGGACGTTCTTCTCCTTGCCCTGACCCAGTGCTAGTCGATGGTCAGGAAGAATTTGTGGTGGAAAGGATTTTAGATTCCAGGTTGTATAGAAATCAGTTACAATATCTGATTAAATGGCAGGGCTACCCAGTGGAGGACAACTCATGGGAACCAGTCAATAACGTTAATGCTCCTCGCTTGTTCCGTCAGTTTCATCAGAGGTACCCACACAAGCCTGGTCTGAGGTCATCCGGAGGTTGTCCCTAAGGGGGGAGTAATGTAAGGTTCTGTGTACATGTTCCTGAAACTCAGTTTGTTCGTCAGCCATTTTACTTTCTGTCTTGCTGCACCTATCTTGCCCTCAGTCGGAATGGAGTTTCCAGCTTGCATGTTCCCGCCCTGATTCTCTCCTTTGCTTCTTAAGCAGCCACAGCTGAGCAATCAGTGCTTCAGAATCTAGCCTGCAGTGAACCTGTGACCTGACTCCTAAAGCCTTGGACCCTGTACTCCAGCTATTCCTACTGAGGAACTCTGAAGCACTTGTGGACTCTGAACCCTGCTCTTTGAAAGACCCACGTTTGCATGGACTTATGGTAACAGAGAAGAAGATCCTGAACCTGTTGTGGAGAGTGATTGCTGAGCTTAGATTACTCTGGCCTGCTGTGTCTCCTGCTTCTGTGTCTGCAAACTGTGTGACTATTTTTGCCAACTTGTATGAAGGAATACAAGACTTTCTATATCAAACCTGTGTCTCATGTATTTTCATCGCACCCAAGCACAAGACGCTATATGAACTGTACTACATACATTACATGTTAACTCTTCACCTACAGGTGAGTTTACTCCTCAGCCGGGTTTCTGTTATATGTCCCTGACGTCTCTGACCTCCTAAGTCCTTTATTTAATCCTTTATTTAATTTTTCATCTAAAGTCCCTTCCATTTTATTATACCATCATTATACAAGCCCTTTTATGTTCTAATAATATTTTCGTACGATTACTATTAAATAGTTGCCCATTTTTCATTACATATGCTTATAGTGCCCAGACATACCCATCTACCTGCACTAGCCCCTTCTTTCATTCATACACACGATTTCCACCTAAATCTGAGCAAACTCAGTACATCTAAGAGCTACTGCACATGTCTCACATCTCCTGGTATCATTTCCCCATAACGCGACGTCACTTCCGGTCCGGGAGCTTTACTTCCGGTCTGGCGCTTGAAATAAGCATCGCAGATACATTTGCACTGCAGTCCAGCCACAGCAAGGCGCGGGAGCGCTGCTCATACTACAGCTAAACGCATGCCAGGTAGGCTTAACGCCATTGGAGGGGATCTGTTACATTTATATTTATCTCTAGACCGCTATCATATAGCGATCCTGACAACAGCGCATTGTTCACTTCTCCAGGTGGGACACAAACCCTGCTTTCTGGGGCCTTACCTAAAAGAACTGACTGCCAGGTATGCCTCACAATATATGTATATTACCTTCATTACCACCAACAAAATACTGTCCTGTTACCATATTATAGTTCAGCTCTTAATTTTCTAGGACCAAACAAATTCCTGACCTTGGGCTATTCCTAGACATCCTATATAACAGGTACTCTTAAACTACTCCATCTGGGCTTTGTATACATCACTTCCATTTACAATCGCTTGAATAGGCAATTCCTATACCTTATTTCAGATTGCAACTGAGGCTTCTTCCTCATTTTCCAAAAACATATGATACAGGTATCAGGCAGCCTAATCTTATAAATAAATTCTGTTTAAATACACACATTTAATTATCTTACTGTTACTTACAGCTATCCTCTGTATCTGGACACTTACCTCTCTCTATATATCTACCCACAATTATTCCAGGACTGAGGTAAAAAATGTTTCTTTTTTTCTCATTAGCTCCAATGAACCTTATATGTGTATATATGTATATATATTTTATTGTTTTATTTTGTCAATCACACTATATGTGTCTTGTTATTTCTTGTTGTTTCCATGGAGAGGTTTTTAAATCAACATGATGGACGTTTTATATCTTCATATTATTTTTCATGTCACTTATAAATGTTTCTTTTGATTCACAGCGACTACATGAATAAGGTTCAGGTTGAACCGAAACGTTGATTATTGTCGCTTCACGCTTATCTTCTTATTTTGCCTCTATATTTTGATTGTCCACAAAAATAAAATAATTTTCACGTTGCAAAATTGATCCAATTTGAGTGTGCGGTAAATAATTCTTTAGTCTATCTCTGGACCTATTAGTCCATTGTACCAGCACCTCGACTATTTCTAGACCAGAGTGCTCACCAACTAACCCTCCGCCACACTTCTTCTGTCACCATTACCCTGCAGTTGGTAAAACAAAGGTGACCCTATAGACCCCCACAGTGACAGCAGTTCAGCAGTTTCTATCACCGTTGCCACACTTCTTCTGTCAGCGTTACCCTGCATTCTCTGTCCCCACCACCTTTCAGTGAAATGAGACTTCATCAGGGGATAGAGATAGCAGCAGGGTGAGTGACAGCAGTGCCGCCCCACAGCTTCTGTCACTGCCCTGATATGAATCGTCATCATGGTGTGGTACTACTGTCACTCTCCCTGCTGCTATCACTATCCCCTGATGAAGTCTCATTTCAGTGAAAGAGGCGTTGGTGACAGAGACTGCAGAGTAAAGGGTATGCCACACTAAACGAGATCGCAAATGAGATCGCAAACGAGATCACTAAACCGTCACTATTTTGCGATCTCGTTAGCGACTTAGCTGTGTGTGGCATGTAGCAACTATGTGGCCCCTGCTGTGATCTCGTTGATCGTTCACTAGAGTTCTGGACCGTTTTTTGATCGTTGGCGTCCGCTGGTGAGCCTATATCGCTGTTTGGCACTTTTTGCGAACGACCTCGTTTGTGACGCATATGACAGCGGTGCAGGCGGGACTAGGGTTTTTAGCGTCACGGAGTGGATCGCAATATCTGTATGTTCTCTTTTGCGTCACAGAGAGGATCGCAGAAGTTGCAAAGCAGGCTAGCAGGACGCAGAGAGCAGGAGCGATGCTGGAAATTCTATGAATCAGAAGCGCTCAGTACATGCTAATGACATCCTAACGACCGCCAAAGTCGTTAAAGAGATCGCTGACCGCTGATGTGTCGTTTATGAGATCTCCTGTTTGGCAGCTACTAGCGACCTAAAAGAGATCTCACAAACGATCTCATTAGCTTGCGTCGTTATTGAGATCGCTAACGAGATCACTAAGTGTGGCAGTACCTTAACAGTGACAAAAGAAGTGTGGCAACAGCAATAGAAACTGCTGAACTGCAGTCACTATGGGGGTCTCTAGGTTCACCTTTGTTTTACTAACTGTATAATAAAACATTAGGGGGTCATTTTTACAGAAATGTCTTGATAAAAAGTTATAATACCATAGAAGAAATCTTAACTTATTGGAAATTTTATATTTATCTATCACTTCAATTAGCTAACTTATAAGGATCTGGAGAGCAGTTGTTGATTTGATCCCTGAGTTTAGTCAATGTATGTAACCAAGAGGATTTCAGTAAGGTACTGAATGTGTGGACGTCAACCATCTACTTAATTTCTTTGATATGTACAATTCTTGGCTTTAACCCCTTAACCCCCAGAGCTTTTTTCGGTTTTGCGTTTTCGTTTTTCACTCTCCTTCTTCTCAGAGCCATAACTTTTTTATTTTTCTGTAAATATAGCTATGTGAGGGCTTGTTTTTTGCAGGAGTAGTTATACTTTTGAATGACACCATTGGTTTTACCATGTCATGTACTAGAGAAAGGGAAAAAAAATTCCAAGTGCGGTGAAATTAAAAAAAAGTGCAATCTTACACTTGTTTTTTGTTTTACTTTTTTACTAGGTTCACTATAAATGCTTAAACTGACCTGCCATTATGATTCTCCAGGTCACTATGAGTTCATAGACACCAAACATGTCTAGGTTCTTTTTTACCTAAGTGGTGAAAAAAATTCAAAACTTTGTTAAAAAAAATAAAAAATTGTGCCATTTTCCGAAACCCGTAGCGTCTCCATTTTTCGGAATCCTAGGTTGGGTGAGGGTTTATTTTTTGCATGCTGACCTAATGTTGTTAATGATACCATTTTGGGGCAGATTTGATTTTTTGATCGCCCATTATTGCATTTTAATGCAATGTCATGGCGACCAAAAAATGTAATTCTGGCGTTTTGACTTTTTTTGCTCTCTATGCCGTTTAGCGATCAGGATAATCCTGTTTTTATTGATAGATCGGGCAATTCTGAATGCGGTGATACCAAATATGTGTATGTTTGATTTTATTTTTATTTTGAATGGGGCGAAAGGGGGGTGATTTAAACTTTTATATTTTTTTATATTTTTAAAAACATTTTCTTTTTACTTTTGGCATGCTTCAATTGTCTCCATGGGAAACTAGAAGCTGCCACTACCCGATCGGCTCTGCCACATAGAGACAATGATCAGATCGCTTCTATATAGAGGGTGGCGCTCACAGCAATCCGGTACTGACAACCATAGAGGTCTCCAGGAGACCTCTGGTTGTCATACCAACTCCCCGGTGACCCACGACCACGTGATGCGGGTCACCGGTGAGCGTATTTCCTGCGCGCTTGCCGGAAGCGCTTGTTAAATGCCGCTGTCAGTGTTTGACAATGGCATTTAACTAGTTAATAGCCACGGGTGGATCGCGATTCCATCCGCGGCTATTTTGGGCACATGTCAGCTGTTCAAAACAGCTGACATGTCCTGGGAAAGATGTAGGCTCACCAACATCAGCATAAATGTATGCCCAAAAGGGGTTAAATTGTCTGAAACAATCAACAACTAAATCATATAACTTCTTTCAGCTTCCATGCAAAGTAATTTCACGGCTTGCAATTTACAGCTTCCAATAGAGTAAATAGTTGGCTCGCTTATAAAGGAAGGCAGTTGAAACCTGTACTGGATTACCTGGATGCTTATCCTAAATGCAGTGATGCAAAAACTAGTGACAATTAAAGGAAATTTAGCTTTCGAAAGAGGAGAAGAGAAAGACTCAGTTACTTGTATACCTTTGATACTCAAAACTGCATTTTACCACATAATCTGAATGTTTAGGTAAGCAAGCATTTCTGTAATGTAGTTGACATAGTTCTTACCAATTTATTGTGTTTCTCCATTATGTCATGTACAAGAAAAATTAATTCACATTTAGGCAAAGTTTATAAAAAAAATCGTCCAAGTTCCATTCAGAAAAAAAAAGGCAAATTACATCTTACATGGTAATCTGTATGGCACCTATTTTTATACATCAGCAGTTAAAAAATATACAAGACCAAGTATAATTTCTTATGTTAAAGAATTGCCATGTACACAGAAGAGAATTGATCCCAGTTCTTACCCATTGTGCTGAATGATCGCAAACAACGTGCAAATAAATCCCCAAGGAGCGTTTCGGTTGTTATCTCATTGCTTTCTCAAGGGGAGAGTGAATAAGAATAGAGTTCACTGAGGGACCTAATAACTTTGTGACCCTGATCACATGACCACTGGCTAGCCAATGGGATTGGACTGCCGGCGCATGTGCAGATCACCATGCACGCCCCTCATCCATTCCTACCCATCAGACCACTACCGCCCATGTCCGGGAGCGAGGACGCATTTCCAGGGCTCCCAGACATGCACAGAATGGCACGGAGATGCCAGGACATAGACGGGAGTGCAGAGCGGAGAAAAGCGCACACCAATCCCGGAGGCAACAGATACAATGACAAAGGTAAATAACAATCATCCTCCAGATGGAATATTGGGGGAAAAATAGAGGAGTAAAACAACATATTAAGCAAATGCAATATATTATATCCAGTAAACAATAAATATGTGAGCCCCACATAAATTCTTGGGCAACCACATGTGGCATAATATACCACACTGGTACTGCTACACGTTAGTGTTGTTTGATCGAGAAATGCGGTAATCCATCTGCAAAATGGAAAGTGGTGCTGTGAAGGATATTGGTGCAGGCAAGACCCCTATTTCCGAAGGCGCTTACCATTTGGGGTATATAATGGCTTTAACTAGAATGTCTTTTAAGTTTCTAGAGCGTCTAGAGTTCAAGAGAGGGGCAACAGGTAAACAAGATTGTAATGACAGTTCACTTTTACCAATGTTTACTCAGAGATATACTGGATTCTAAACTTTAGGTTGCCTAATATGCTAAATTCCCCTCAACCAAGAGATTCTTCTCTGGGGATGTTTATTTTTTCCCATGTATGATGTATCCCAATTATAAGAAGGCAATGTCATACAGGGGAGAAAAAAAGAAAACTCCTCAAAGAAGGTCAGAACCATCTTTTTCACTGTGATTTCCTAAGGGCCTCGTCTCACATAGCGATACACCAGCGATCCCGACAACGATCAGGATCGCTGGTGTGGCGCTACATGATCGCTGCTGAGCTGCCAAACAGGCAGCTCAGGCAGCGATCAGGACAGCGACACTGCGGGTAACGTCGCTTAGTTACCCGACGTGTACCTTGGTTACCAGCTCCCCTGCAGCAGCGCGCTGGTATCCAATGTACACGTCAGGTTTCCAGGCACAGTCCCGCGCCTGGAAACCCGATGTGTACCTTGGTTACCAGGAGATTGCTGGTCTCCTGCCTGTCACACGCGGCGATGCATGCTAGCCAGCGGGAGACCAGCGATCAAAAAAAAGTCCTGGCATTTCTGACACGACCAGCGATTCACAGCAGGGGCCTGATCGCTGGTACGTGTCAGACATATCGAGATCGCTGCTGAGATCACTGTTTAGCAGCAATCTCGCTAGCGATCTCGCTATGTGATACGGGTAAGGCTCATATGTCTAATCTTACTGAGTTCTCCACACTCCTGGCACGTAATGTCTTTACATGCGACAGGATAGATGCAGAAATGCACTTTAACCCCTTCACCCCCAAGGGTGGTTTGCACGTTAATGACAGGGCCAATTTTTACAATTCTGACCACTGTCTTTTTATGAGGTTATAACTCTGGAACGCTTCAACGGATCTTTGCGATTCTGAGATTGTTTTCTCGTGACATATTGTACTTCATGTTAGTGGTAAAATTTCTTCGATATACCTTGCGTTTATTTTTGAAAAAAACGCAAATATGGCGAAAATTTTGAAAATTATGCAATTTTCAAACTTTGAATTTTTTTTCCCTTAAAACAGAGAGATATGTCACACAAAATAGTAACGAAATAACATTTCCCACATGTCTACTTTACATCAGCACAATTTTGGAACCAAAATTTTTTTTGTTAGGAAATTATAAGGGTTAAAAGTTGACCAGTGATTTCTCATTTTTACAACAAAATTTACAAAGCCATTTTTTTAGGGACCACCTCACATTTGAAGTCACTTTGAGGGGTCTATATGGCAGAAAATACCCAAAAGTGACACCATTCTAAAAACTGCACCCCTCAAGGTACTCAAAACTACATTCAATAAGTTTATTAACCCTTCAGGTGCTTCACAGGAGCTGAAGCAACGTGGAAGGAAAAAATGAATATTTAACTTTTTAGCCACAAAAATGATCTTTTACAAACTTTTTTTTATTTTCACAAGGGTAAAAGGAGAAAATGGGCAGATAAAGTTGTTGTGCAATTTCTCCTGAGTACGCCAATACCCCATATGTGGGAAAAACCACTGTTTGGGCACACGGCAGAGCTCGTAAGGGAAGGAGCGCCGTTTGACTTTTTCAAACTAAAATTGGCTGGAATTGAGATTGGACGCCATGTCGTGTTTGGAGAGCCCCTGATATGCCTAAACAGTGGAAACCCCCACAAGTGACACCATTTTGGAAACTAGACCCCCTAAGGAACTTATCTAGATCTGTTGTGAGCACCTTGAACCCCAAAGTGTTTCACAAAAGTTTATAATGCCTGGGTGTGAAAAAAAAAAAAAACTATTTTCCACAAAAATGATTTTTTAGTCCCAAATTTTTGATTTTTCCAAGGAAATTGGACCCCAAAAGTTGTTGTCCAATTTGTCCTGAGTACGCTGATACCCCATATGTGGGGGGGGGAAACTGTTTGGGTGCACGGCAGGGCTTGGAAAGGAAGCAGTAACGTTTTGGAATGCAAACATTGATGGGGGTCATGTTCCATTTGTAGTGCCCCAGATGAGCCTAAACAGTGGAAACCCCCCACAAGTGACCCCATTTTGGAAGCTAGACCCCCTAAGGAACTTATCTAGATCTTTGGTGAGCACTTTGAACCCACAAGTGCTTCACACAAGTTTATAATGCCCGGGCATGAAAATAAAAAATCCTATTTTTTTCCCACAAAAATTATCTCTTAGTCACTAATTTTTTATTTTCCCAAGGGTAACAGGAGAAATTGGACCACAAAATTTGTTGTCCAATTTGTCCTGAGTACGCTGATACCCCATATGTGGGGGGGAACCACTGTTTGGGTGCATGGCAGAGCTCGGAATGGAAGGAGCACCATTTGACTTTTTCCAACCAAAATTGGCTGGAATTGAGATTGGATGCCATGTTGCATTTGGAGAGCCCCTGCTGTGCCTAAACAGTGGAAACCCCCCACAAGTGACCCCATTTGGGAAACTAGACCCCTAAGGAACTTATCTAGATCTTTGGTGAGCAATTTGAACCCCCAAGTGCTTCACACAAGTTTATAACGTAGAGCCGTAAAATTTAAAAATCATATTTTTTCCACAAAATTGATCTTTTCACCCCAATTTTTATTTTCCCAAGGGTAACAAGACTCCAAAAGTTATTGTGCAATTTGTCCTGAGTGCGCTGATACCCCATATGTGGGAGTAAACCACTGTTTGGGTGCATGGCAGAGTTTGGATGGGAAGGAGCGCAGTTTGACTTTTTCAACGCAGAATTGGCTGGATGCCATGT
Source organism: Oophaga sylvatica (assembly GCA_033576555.1). Taxonomy (NCBI): domain Eukaryota; kingdom Metazoa; phylum Chordata; class Amphibia; order Anura; family Dendrobatidae; genus Oophaga; species Oophaga sylvatica. The sequence goes on from JARQOD010000001.1 coordinate 678,660,453, forward strand.
CGTGTTTGGAGAGCTCCTGATCTGCCTAAACAGTGTAAACCCCCCACAAATGACACCATTTTGGAAACTAGACCCCTCAAGGAACTTATCTAGATGTGTGGTGAGCACTTTGAACCCCAAAGTGCTTCACAGAAGTTTATAACGTACAGCCGTAAAATAAAAAATCTCTTTTTTTTTTTTTCAAAAATGATTTTTTCGCCCCCAATATTTTATTTTCACAAGGGTAACAGGAGAAATTGGACCCCAAAAGTTGTTGTCCAATTTGTCCTAAGTACGCTGATACCCAATATGTGGGAGTAAACTACTGTATGGGCGCACGTCGGGGCTCGGAAGGGAAGTAGTGACGTTTTGGATTGCAGACTTTGATGGAATGGTCTGGGGGCGTCATGTCACATTTGGAGAGCCCCTGATGCGTCTAAACAGTGGAAACCCCCCGCAAGTGACCCCATTTGGAAAATAGACCCCACAAGGAACTTATCTAGATGTGTGGTGAGCACTTTGAACCCCGAAGTGCTTCACAGAAGTTTATAACGTACAGCTGTAAAAAAAAAAATCCTTTTTTTTTTTACAAAAATGATTTTTTCGCCCCCAATATTTTATTTTCACAAGGGTAACAGGAGAAATTGGACCCCAAAATTTGTTGTCCAATTTGTCCTGAGTACGCTGATACCCAATATGTGGGAGAAAACGACTGTATGGGTGCACGTCTGGGCTCGGAAGGGAAGTAGTGATGTTTTGGATTGCAGACTTTGATGCAATGGTCTGGGGGCGTCATGTCGCATTTGGAGAGTCCCTGATGCACCTAAACAGTGGAAACCCCCCACAAGTGACCCCATTTTGGAAAATAGACCCCACAAGGAACTTATCTAGAAGTGTGGTGAGCGCTATGAAGCCCCAAGTGCTTCACAGAAGTTTTATAACATACAGCCGTAAAAACAAAAAAATCATTTTTTTTTTTTACAAAAATGATTTTGTCGCCCCCAGTTTTTTATTTTCCCAAGGGTAACAGGAGAAATAGGACAAATTGCACAATAACTCTTGTGGTCCAGAGTACGCTGATACCCAATATGCGGGAGTAAACTACTGTTTGGGGCATGACAGAGCTCAGAAGTGAAGGAGCACCGTTTGACTTTTTCAACGCAGAATTGGCTGGAATTGAGATCAGACGCCATGTCACATTTGGAGAGCCCCTGATGTGCCTAAACAGCAGAAACCCTCCAATTCTAACTCCAACCCTAACCCAACACACTCCTAACCCTAGTCCCAACCCTAACCACAAACCTAACCCTAACACACCCCTAACCGTAATCCCAACCCTAATCCTAATCCTAACGTTAGCGCCAACCCTAACCCTAACTTTAGCCGCAACCCTAACCCTAACGGGAAAATGGAAATAAATACATTTTTTTAATTTTATTATTTTTCCCTAACTAAGGGGGTGATAAAGGGGGGTTTGATTTACTATTTATAGCGGGTTTTTATGATTGGCAGCTGTCACGCTAAAAGACGCTTTTTATTGCAAAAAATAGTTTTTTGCATCACCACATTTTGAGAGCTATAATTTTTGCATATTTTGGCCCACAGAGTCATGTGAGGTCTTATTTTTTGCGGGACGAGGTGACGTTTTTATTGATACCATTTTTGAGCACGTGACATATTTTGATCGCTTTTTATTTCGATTTTTGGGAGGTTAGAATGAACAAAAATCAGCAATTCATGAATTTCTTTTGGGGAAGGCGTTTGTACCGTGTGGTAAAATTGATAAAGCAGTTTTATTCTTCGGGTCAGTACGATTATGGCGATACCTCATTTATATCATTTTTTTTATGTTTTGGCGCTTTTATAGAATGAAAACAATTTTATATAAAAAATTATTATTTTTGCATCGCTTTATTCTGCGAGCTATAACTTTTTTATTTTTTCACTGATGATGCTGTATGATGGCTCATTTTTTGCGGGACAAGATTACGTTTTCAGCGGTACCATGTTTATTTATCTTGGTCTTTTTGATCGCGTGTTATTCCACTTTTTGTTCAGCAATATGATGATAAAGCATTGATTTTTTGCTTCGTTTTCTTTTTTTTTTTTAAGGGGTTCACTAAAGGGGTTAACTAGTGGGACAGTTTTATAGGGGGGGTCGTTACGGACGCGGCGATACAAAATATGTGTACCTTTATTGTTTTATTTTTTTTTATTTACAGGAAGAAATGAATTTATTGGGGAATATATATTTTTTTTTTATGATTTTTTTTACCACTTTTTATTTTTTTAACTTTTTTACTTTGTCCCAGGGTGAGACATCACTGTATTTTAGCAGATCGCTGGTGTGACAGTGTGCACATCACTCTGTCACACCAGCGATCCCTCTGGCATCGCTGCAGGCTTCCTCAGCGCCTGCTCTCAGCAGGCACTGAGGAAGCCGCCTCCCTGCAGGACCCCGGCGCCATCTTGGATCCGGGGACCTGGAGGGAGGACGGACCCTCGGAACAGCGCGAGGGTCTCAGGGGAGCGCGCAGGGAGCCCCCACCCTGCGCGATCCTCCCCTGTGCCCCGGGTACACCGCGATCATGTTTGATCACGGTGTGCCAAGGGTTAATGTGCCGGGAGCGGTCCGTGACTGCTCCTGACACACAGTCACGGGTGTCAGCTGTGATAATCAGCTGACACCCGGCGGCGATCAGCTGCGCTCCCCCGGGAGTGCAGCTGATCGCCCATGATGTACTATTCCGTCCATGGGAATTAGGTCCAGGGTCACATGGACGGAATAGTACGTCTGATGGAATAAAGGGGTTAATGTCATTAACATACAATGCTGTGGATCCCTCAGAGGTTATTTGGACTCTTCCTGTTGTTTCAGGAAAAAACATGCACATGAGCAATGATCAGACTCTGACCTTATCTTTTGTATTTAATCATCTTATGAGTATATTCAAAAGTGAAAAGTCCGGGAGGGTGAGCAGGGTCAGCTGTGACATCACCTATTGTGAATAGCGGATCCTGTGTTATCGCTTGCGTATAGTGGTGTTATCTGTAGAAATGAGCGAATTTGTTCGTATTTTGGCCCAATCTGATTTTGACATATTCGTGTCATATTTGAACACTATTCGTGCCGAATATATGTCTTATGATTGGTTCTGAACATATTTGGTAATTTCTACTCCCATTGACTCTAATGACGTTCGGCTGTGTTCGACAAATATTGCAAAAACAATATTCGAATCCGATTGTATTCAGAACCGAATCTGAACAGATTTGCTCATCTCTAGTTATCTGTTATTGTAATCCTGCCTCTGGTGATAAGGAGCCTTACTGAGAGGACAGGTATGGGTCTAAAAACCCTAGAGGCCACTGTACAAATTGCAAGATTACTAATATTATTTGTAATTAAGATCATGATATGAAAAAAACATTGCCAAAAGCGTTAAAAAATATACATGAAAGACATGAAAGACAAAATATAATTTAAACAGTATGTCATTTTTTAGCATAAAATCTCAATACTCCAGTTAAGTCTACAGATATGTGGAGAACTATATATAAAGATATTATTGATATTTTAAGATTTTCCCATCTACCAAGATTTTATAAGGATATTTATAAGGATATGCAGTTTAAAAGGATCCATAATTGTCTTTCCTTTGCTTTAGTGCCTTAAAGATAATCTGTCACCAGGTTTTTGCTACCTCATCTGAAAGCAGCATCATTTACAGAAAGATAACCTGATTCCAGTGATGTGTTACTTAGTTTACTGAGTGAAGACATAGAGCTTTCTAGGCTGTAGATGTAGCAATACCTAGAAAGCTAACCCCACCCACACCACTGCTTTCTATATACTGTACATTGTATAATTTTCAGTAAGCTTCTCACCTGTGATGGGGTTGTGGTTTGGCCAGGAGGCAAACAGGTAGCTGGTTTAGCAGTGATGATCTCCTGCTGATAAAGCACTGATTGTATTGACGCAACAGCAGACAGCCTAATAAGTGACACAATACTGAGACCAGTGTCTCAGCTCCTTCTTACGGTATTCTCAGATTACACAGCAAAAACCTGTTGACAGAGTCCCTTTAAAAAAGCATCAAGTAGACGTCATATATCATGTTCATTGAACTCGACATATACTGTAGATTGCATTTCTAATGAATAATAATAATCTTTATTTATATAGTGCCAACATATTTCGCAGCGCTTTACAGTTTAACAGTTTCAAAACACAAGTCATAAGTAACAAAGTTAACAATACAATAATTAAGCTAAATAAGACGACCCTGCTCGTGAGAGCTTACGATCTACTGTACAATGAGGTGGGGGAGATACAAAGTACAGGTGTGTATATACAATGATGGTCCAGCCATCTTGAGGGAGTGAGGATGGAGACAGTGAATGGGCTACACATACACACTTACACATAGAATGAGTTTGATTAGTGAATGTGATAGGCCGCTCTGAACAAGTGTGTGTTTGAGGGAGCGCCTGAAACTATGCAAATTGTGGATAGTCCTAATTTCTTGGGGTAGAGCATTCCAGAGGATTGGCGCAGCGCGGGAGAAGTCTTGGAGTCGGGAGTGGGAGGTACGGATTAGTGCAGAGTTTAGTCGAAAGTCGTTTGCAGAGTGCAGCAGGCGGTTAGGCCGATAGATAGAAATGAGGGAGGAGATGTAGGGGGTGCTGCACTGTGGAGAGCTTTGTGGGTGAGAACAAGTACTTTGAATTGGATCCTATAATGAATGGGCAGCCAGTGTAAGGACTGGCGAAGAGCGGACGCGTCCGAGTACCGATTAGCCAGATGGACGACCCTGGCTGCTGCATTAAGGATGGACTGGAGAGGGTAAAGTCGGGTAAGGGGGAGGCCAGGCTGATTCTAGTCATGCTGATTAATTTTGTAACTACCTCATATTATTGCATTGCCTAATAGATACCATTTGTAAGTCCAGTATGCCAATGCATTTCTTAATAATTAATGTATTTGGAGCTCTACTTTTCAAAGGCAAACCCTCATTCCCTTCCATAGGTAAAATAGCATCTTTTCTAAGCGCAGACTCCACTCGGGGAAGCTTAGAAGCTTGTAGCACACTATTTATTTTATTGCGCTCAATCTATAAACTAAATGCAGGAAGCACTGAAGCTCCCTCTAGTGGTGGCTGACGACAGCCAACTTGTTATCATATCATTTACCTCTATGTCTATGTAAGGAATTTTGGACTCTGCATAAATAAAAGATCTTTTGATGTTTCAGGGTTAAAGTTTGTTTATGTAATAAGTGGAGTTATAACATGGGGTCCCACTTCAAAGTTAGGAATGAGGCTTTGCTTTAGCTTGACCATTTTAACCTGAAGATTCAGAACATGAAAAAGTTATGGAGTATTTTTGTTCTCAGTAATGGCCGGACCCGGAGATGCATAATAAACACATCTGCTGATGTGACAGCTCTCCACGGGAGATCGCAGTGGGACAATAGTTATTATATGGACTACGTCGGAACAGGGAGTATACGGTTGTGTTTATTATTTTATTTTTTTACAAGTGATCGAGGGGTTCATGGGTTAGCAGTATGGTGAGTATGTATGTGTTTTTTTTACTATTCAACACATTAGCCGGATGATGGGACTACTACTGTCCCATCATCCGCTAATGCTGTCACTGTAGCAGGCATAGCTGGATGGGACTTGTAGTCCCATCGGACGATGCCTGCCTACACACAGACCCACACACACACAGCCCCGTAGACACACACACAGATACACACAGACCCCAGCACACAGACACGCACACACATAGTCTCTGCCCACACACATTCTCCGCACACACACAGTCTTTAGAGCCTGAAGGCTGCGGCATTACTGTGACTGGTTAACAACATGCTGGGCGGGAGATCCGAATATTGCGAGGCGAGTAGTGAAATACTCGCTATGTTTCGAGTACCGCATTACTCGCCTAGTACCAAATACTTGCAAGTATACTCGCTCATCCCTAATGACAATGTGTAATGTCGTTAACAGTATGGTAAGTTCTGCATGTACTCTTCTAGACCAGGGTTCCCCAACTCCAGTCCTCAAGGCCCACAAACAGGTCATGTTTTCAGGATTTCCTTTGTATTGCTCAGGTGATGCAATTATCACCTGGGCAATACTAAGGAAATCCTGAAAACATGACCTGTTGGTGGGCCTTGAGGACTGGAGTTGAAGAACCCTGTTCTAGACTGAAGCCACTCTAATAGTATGGATAAAAGGGAAGCTGCAGAGAGAAATAGGAACATATAAGCTGTTTTGGCTTTTCCATGATTTTAGCTATAAACTGCAATTCAGTAGTATTGTCATATGTTTGGGTTGGAACCCTTAAGCCTGTGCTTGACTTCTTTGTCCACTGAGCCACAGCAGATGCACATTTTTTACACCTTTTCTCTTGGTGCTTAGTTTCTGTTATCCGTGCTTCAGTCATTTTAGGGTAACGTGTTTTCATTTACTCATTTGTCTGCCCTATCACCTTTGGGTGCAGCTTTATATACTTTCCCCTGCTGGCATTTCCTGCTGGTGATGGTCTCATTTGCATGTCCAGCCATACTGCTGTAGTTTAATTCCCGTCAGTGAAAGATCAGCTAAGGTTTATCTCTCTGCTGTTATGGTTTTTACCCTGCACCTATTTTCTGTTTATTTTAGGAAGTAGGTGGCATATTCTCTAACAGTACATACTTAATCCTTTATTTTGTATTTTGTGGTTTATTTAACTCACTGAGGGATTTCTTTCAATTTCAGCACACTTTCCATTCTGTAGGTAATTTGCACTCTGCTCAAGTCTCCAGTTGTTTAGCAGGAGCAAGAGGCATTTGACGGCCTTTCAGGCAGCATAGGTCTGAGTTGCTATTGTATAGTCTGTCGTTGGGGTTCTCTCGGCTAATACAGGAAGCACTAGAGACTGCTGGCTCAGGATCTCTAGTCTATACAGGTGTGAGCAGGTTGCGGGATGCAGTGACGCACGAGAGGCAGAGCAAGGGTTAACAATTTAATTTAACAATGAGATACTCCATGCAGGGAGGCAAAAAGTTATATGAGAGAATAAACATTTAAATTGTAACAGATATACAGAGTTAATGAACAATGAACCAGGTAACGGCAGTTCTTTCAAACACCTATCGTGTTAGATGTTTCTCAGGCTGTAGATGATGCTTGGAAGTCGGTAGTGCCAACAATGGCTGGCGCAATGCTTGTCCAATGAGGTTCTGCAGGCGACGGTGGTCCATCTTCTGGCGGCAGAGGTCAGTCTCCAGTGCCTTACATTGAGCACCTAGTCCATAAGTGGATGCAGCCAACGCAAACTAGGCCGCAGTACTGTCAGGGTCCTGGCCAAGTGGCATGGCAATGTCCGGCAATGAGGGCAGCAACAAACAGTCCTGCACCTTGCCCCGGTTCTTATGTTTATGTGCAGCACTCAGCTGAACAGGGCTCCCGGCTCTCTCCCTGTTACTGAGGTGGGCTCCGGCAGAGTCCTGGCATCGGGTCAGCCATGTTTCATTTTGGTCCAGCTTCACACCCCACAGAGCATGCTGCGCACCCCACGGAGCATGCTGCGCATGCACCTTGCCTCTGTCACTGCTGGCGGGAAACTGACTGACGCTGCGCACGCTTTCACTTATAACCGCACACCAGGCTTCTGGGTCAGGGCACCTGTCCGGGCCTTTTTCTCTCCCCGACAACATGGGAAGCAGCCTCGACAGTTCCGGACCCAGTGCAGCACCGGTACCCGCGGTCCGGTCTCCCTCCTTACACAGGAACCATCAAGGTTCAACCTTCAGTTGCAGCTTCTAATGTGTTATCTAAACATAACAGGTATTTTATAATTTGGAATAAGAAATGAGATAATTAAAGGTTCATGTCCCCTGAGGGGACTAAAAAAGGTAAGAAATTTAAAAAAGTCTCTCTTTACCATGTGCCCTAATAGTTTGCTCAATAGCCAACTTGTCACTCGAGGGAGTGCACTGTCACTGTGTGTTGAAAACAATATTACACAGTTAAAAGGGAACTCGTAGTAAGCATACATCTGAACTGACAATCTACACATGCTCAGTAGACCAAGGATCAGTCTCTATAAGAGAAGACACTGATACTTCCTTTCAGGGTGGGGTCAGAGGCTTCAGCACTGACCCATCTGCCCTCTAAAAACATCCCGTTTCAGTATCCCAGCATGTACTGGGGATTCTCAATTGAAATGTAATCAAAACAGAAGTAGGTAAAAAAATAACAGAGATAGATTAGAGAGGGAATGTTAGGGACTTTTTAATTAATCACAGAAGAAAATCCAGCTCACCACCTGCGATTCCACACTTCTGGAGCACGCATAGCACCTGGGCAGGGTGCAACATCCAATAGAGAAAGCAGAAAAATCTAGCTTATACAGTCATGGCCAAAAGTTTTGAGAATGACACAAATACTAATTTTTATAAAGTCTATTGCTTCACTTTTTCTAATGGCAATTTGCATATACTCCAGAATGTTATAAAGAGTGATCAGCTTAACAGCAATTACTTGCAAAGTCAATATTTGGCTAGAAAATGAACTTTATCCCCCAAAACACATTTCAACATCATTGCAGCCCTGCCTTAAAAAGGACCAGCTAACCTCTTTTCAGTGATTGCTCCATTAACACAGGTGTGGGTGTTGATGAGGACATGGCTGGAGATCAATCTGTCATGATTAAGTAAGAATGACACCACTGGACACTTTAAAAGGAGGCTGGTGCTTGGCATCATTGTTTCTCTTCTGTTAACCATGGTTATCTCTAAAGAAACATGTGCAGTCATCATTGCAATGCACAAAAATGGCCTAACAGGGAAGAGTATCGCAGCTAGAAAGATTGCACCTCAGTCAACAATCTATCGCATCATCAAGAACTTCAAGGAGAGAGGTTCCATTGTTGCCAAAAAGGCTTCAGGGCGCCCAAGAAAGACCAGCAAGCGCCAGGACCGTCTCTTAAAAGTGTTTTAGCTGTGGGATCAGGCTACCAGCAGTGCAGAGCTTGCTCAGGAATGGCAGCAGGCAGGTGTGAGTGCATCTGCACGCACTGTGAGGCGGAGACTCTTGGAGCAAGGCCTGGTCTCAAGGAGGGCAGCAAAGAAGCCACTTCTCTCCAGAAAAAACATCATGGACAGACTGATATTCTGCAAAAGGTACAGGCAGTGGACTGCTGAGGACTGGGGTAAAGTTATTTTCTCTGATGAATCCCCTTTTCGATTGTTTGGGACATCAGGAAAAACGCCTCATTCGGAGAAGACAAGGTGAGCGCTACCACCAGTCTTGTCTCATGCCAACTGTTAAGCATCCTGAAACCATTCATGTGTGGGGTTGCTTCTCAGCCAAGGGAATCGGCTCTCTCACAGTCTTGCCTTAAAACACAGCCATGAATAAAGAATGGTACCAGAATGTCCTCCAAGAGCAACTTCTCCCAACCCTCCAAGAGCAATTTGGCGATCAACAATGCCTTTTCCAGCATGATGGAGCACCTTGCCATAAAGCAAAGGTGATAACTAAATGGCTCAAGGAACAAAACATAGAGATTTTGGGTCCATGGCCTGGAAACTCCACAGATCTTAATCCCATTGAGAACTTGTGGTCAATCATCAAGAGACGGGTGGAAAAAACAAAAACCTAAAAATTCTGACAAAATGAAAGCATTGATTGTGCAAGAATGGACTGCTATCAGTCAGGATTTGGTCCAGAAGTTGATTGAGAGCATGCCAGGGAGAATTGCAGAGGTCCTGAAGAAGAAGGGTCAACACTGCAAATATTGACTTGCTGCATTAACTCATTCTAACTGTCAATATAAGCTTTTGTTACTCATATGTTTGCAATTATTATATTTCTGTCTGTGATAAAAACATCTGTCAAACACACATAAAAACCAGAGGGCAGCAGATCATGTGAAAATATAATATTTGGGTCATTCTCAAAACTTTTGGCCATGACTGTAGATGAAATCCAAAAAAGTGCATTTTATTTTCCAAGGTACATGAAGCAAATATTAAAATTGTGTGTTCACAAAGGAGAGAATACAGGCATCTTTTGATGTGTTTCGAGTGACATGCGCTCTTTGTCAAGAGTTATTTTCACAAAAAGTGAAATGTCAGATTTCAAAAATTTGACCCGGCCACTTGTAGGAATCCATATTGTTATAATGATATTATTTGCAGCAATTAGATTGCAAAAAGCAGTTTCTTTCATAAGTTAGTCTAAAAGTTTTTTTTTTTATCTTTTAACCTTCTTAACCCTGCTTATCTTCTTTCTTCTTTGAAGCTACAAGAAAAATGTATCAACTTTTTGTGGAAATTTTGCTGCAATTTTGGATAATGTTTTAAGCATTTTCCAGCAAAATTAGGCAAAAAAACGAAATAATACATTTTGGCCAGACTCTCTTTGTGTATAATGATGTACTAAAAATACTTGTGTTAGAGTGGGTACTAAGCTTCAATTAAAGGGATATACAGGCTAAAATAAATTATGTCTGCAGCTTTACCATTAAAGCTAAGTTCTCACTAGGCATTTTTGCTGCATTTTTTAATGCTTTTTTATGTTAATTTTCAGCTGCATTTTACAGTACGGTAGAAGCTGGCAGCGAAACGCGTGTCGGGGTGAGGGGACGCCAAGAGTATCTTGCCAATGGTATATTACCCTTTCATAACAATCTAATTGCATCTGGGTTAGGGACTTTACCATGTCCCACCTTTGATCTGGGTTTGGATGGTCACTTATTGATACTGTTTACTCAAGGTTTACCATAACCTGAGGTTTTATAATTATGTTGATGTAGTTACATTGGTGTTTGTGACCTCATTATTCTACATTGTATTTCCTATTGAAGAGTTACTTATCCTGTGGATGGCTGTTTTTACTTCTTTTGAAGGGCATTCTGCCACTGTATGCACATATAGCATATTTATTGATTTAAGTAGCTAATTTAGCTTTGCTTCTTGGCACTTATTCATGCTGCAGTATTTAGCCTTCTTTACTTTTGGTCTGGCGTCCCCTATTATGTTATTCTTGCTTTTTTATTTCTGTTTTTATATTATTCTTTTGGAAAATAGATTCACCGCACACAAAGAATGTTTAGTCATGCAAAAAAGATTTGTTTATTGAACAATATCCAATCCAAAAAAGATAAGTGTCAGTGCCGTATTGAACAAATGTACAGTATACAGATACCCAACGTTTCGGCCCTCCCGGGCCTTACTCATGGGTAACTTAATAGTATAGGTACAACAAAAACTGGCACTAAAAAACGGTATAGGGCTCCTGGTTACTTCCCTTGTGGCACAATAGATACTGTATGTGGCAGAAGGGCAAGATAAGGTATGTCCTGAGTGTGAACAGGAAGTGCCCTGGGTGGGATGCCAATAGCCTTGACACTTTGTCAGTTTAAGGTGCAGATAACGTTTCAGCGTCCTAAATAATAGGGTTGCTATCGTATGTAGCCTTGAAGGAGTACTGTGATTGTTTACAGGCGGCGCTCCCTGGATGTCCCAGCACAAGGCAGGGCGCGGGAGCGCCGCCTGTAAACAATCACAGTACTCCTTCAAGGCTACATACGATAGCAACCCTATTATTTAGGACGCTGAAACGTTATCTGCACCTTAAACTGACAAAGTGTCAAGGCTATTGGCATCCCACCCAGGGCACTTCCTGTTCACACTCAGGACATACCTTATCTTGCCCTTCTGCCACATACAGTATCTATTGTGCCACAAGGGAAGTAACCAGGAGCCCTATACCGTTTTTTAGTGCCAGTTCTTTGTTGTACCTATACTATTAAGTTACCCATGAGTAAGGCCCGGGAGGGCCGAAACGTTGGGTATCTGTATACTGTACATTTGTTCAATACGGCACTGACACTTATCTTTTTTGGATTGGATATTGTTCAATAAACAAATCTTTTTTGCATGACTAAACATTCTTTGTGTGCGGTGAATCTATTTTCCATATGTTTATTGGTACCGCTTTGGTCCAATTCACCAGCACCTCTTTTTTTCTCTATACCCTGAGTGCACACCATTCTACTATATTTATATTATTCTTTAACTTTAATAAAATTATTGTTTTTAATTGATAGTTATTTGTGGGATCTCTTCATTGTCCTATAAGGACTTATATGGGACTAGTTTTGCAACTTATGTTAGAAGTGTCCAATTGGATATTGACCCCAGTCCAGAGCCTCTCATCTAGCCAAATCAGATCTCTCCTACTTTGCACTGACGAGGACCAACAGTCCGAAACACCGTGTCTGCAAATGGAGATTCTGATTTGGCTTTTATCCTAAGTCATATTACAAGACTCGTTAAAGGGTTGATTGTGACTTGTAGGATCGCTACTTCCAATAGGTGGCGCTATAGAGTACAAGTCCTCTTTGTTTGAAGAGGCAATTTGCATATTAAAATTTCCCAGAGGAGCATTGCATGGCGAATAAGCCTCCTTACCTCGACACGCCAGAGCTGGTATGTCACTCTCCACAAGGAGAAACCTTACCCCCCAGACCCAGTCCAGAGCCTCTCATCTAGCCAAATCAGATCTCTCCTGCTTTGCACTGACGAGGACCAACAGTCCGAAACACCGTGTCTGCAAATGGAGATTCTGATTTGGCTTTTATCCTAAGTCATATTACAAGACTCGTTAAAGGGTTGATTGTGACTTGTAGGATCGCTACTTCCAATAGGTGGCGCTATAGAGTACAAGTCCTCTTTGTTTGAAGAGGCAATTTGCAATTGGATATTGGACATTTTTTAATTAATTATTTTAAAGTATCAGCAAAGCCTATGAGATTTCAGAAATCTCATGCACACACATTGTTTTTTTGTCATCATTTTTTGTGCTTTGCATGGTTTTTTGGACATAGAGCATGTCTTCTTTCAGCGTTTTTTCAGTGTTTTTCACCCATCGAAAGCAATGGGTGATGAAAAAAATCTGACAAAATGAAAAACGCAAATACAGTAGTATATGAAACCCATTTATTTTTGTGATTTTTCCACGTTTACCATCTTGTATTGGTCACCTGAGATGGCAATTTGGATTAGTACAGTTGAATTAAATTAGCAATACCTAAAAAAGTACAAATTGTTCAAGAAAGGTGTGAGATTGAACAAGCCTGTGGCTAACTGAGGTGTGAGATAGCACAATGTATGAGCAACCCAATGGCAGTCCAAAATGTGAAAGTTAAACAGTATCCTACAAACTCATTGCATTGCCAGGGTCTTAGAGCCCCGTCACACCTAGCGACCCACCAGCGATCCCGACAACGATATGCACTTGTCAGGATCGCTGGTGTGTCGTTACATGATCGCTGTTTAACTGCCAAACAGGCAGCTCAGGCAGCGATCAGGACAGCGACACTGCGGGTAACGTCGCTTAGTTACCCGCAGTGTACGTTGGATACCAGCCCGCTGATGCAGGGAGCTGGTAACCAAAGTACACATCGGTTGTTTCCAGGCGCTGCGTGCCTGGAAACCCGATGTGTACCTTGGTTACCAGCTCCCGTGCAGCAGCACACTGGTATCCAACATACACATCGGGTTTCCAGGCACAGCCCGCGCCTGGAAACCCGATGTGTACCTTGGTTACCAGCTGATCGCTGGTCTCCTGCCTGTCACACGCAGCGATGCGTGCTGGCCAGTGGGAGACCAGCGATAAAAAAAAGTCCAGGGATTTCTGACACGACCAGCGATTCACAGCAGGGGCCTGATCACTGGTACGTGTCAGACATAGCGAGATCGCTGCTGAGATCGCTGTTGAGTCACAAAACTTGTAACTCAGCAGCGATCTCGCTAGCAATCTCGGTATGTGAGACGGGGCCCTTAGGTAAATTATTCCAGACCAATTCCCGTCCCTCAGCTGTTACATTTGTATGTGTTTTTTGTCATGAACATATGTCTTTATTGGTGATGGTGACTTAAGTTGATGCTTCTGTGGTGGAAGCAAAAATGAACTTTGGGATCCTGAAAAATGCCCAAAAACACATCAAAACATGAGTTTTTGACGCTGCTTCTTTTATGCCAAAAGTGCAGGTTTTGCTGCACAAAAACTTCAACAAAAATGCCTAGTGTGAACTTAGCCAAAAAGTGTTACTCTTGTCCATGGACTTTCTCTGCTATTTTAGCTTTTCCCAACTGAAAAGCACACTCCAGCCTTTTGTCTATAAACCACAATAATGTCAGTACTGTGTGTGACTGTGCTGTACTGATTTTCAGCTTCGAGTGAGCATGGCTGCAGTACCAGGAACTGACAAACTCATATATATGTTGGGTACAGCAGTGACTTTAAGTTTTGTGCATCGATGGAGGTACAGTGAGTCATTTATGACATTTTCTAGTATATCAATGCTGTGCAAGATTTTAAGATCAATGTGAACACAGGCTAATGTTGTCATCACATTAATGTATTTCTTTTGCAAACATGATAACTAATTTTCTTAATATCTTTACTTTGAATCACTGGCATGTGGTCTTGAACTAAACTGTTTCAGTAAAATATCAGAAACATGCAATAATTTGGTTCTTTTTCTCACTACAACAGTGACCTGATGACATGACATGACAAAATGTTGTTTCACTGAAACTCGCTAACTGAAGAATGCTGATAATACGGAAATTGATCAGATAATGTGTGTTGACAGCGTATCCATGCCAGTATGATACATCAGTTGCAGCTGAGGGCATAACTTGAGGCAATAGGATACCAAACAAAAGGCCAGAATTGAAGACCTGTAATTCATTGCATCATTGTCAGTTACAAGAAATCATTGTAAGCCTTAGGGAGGTATTACAGACAAGCAGATAATCACGTCAACAAAGGTGGAGTACAATGTATGTAGTCGAAGAAATGCTTAGGCTACTGTACATGGTGAAACAGTTGGGGGCTATAGCACTTTAGAATTTACCTATTGCTGTAATTTTTTATTCACATTCATGACAGGTATATAATACTTGTACCCTGTATGAAATACCAGTTGTGGAAAACCTTTACATTTGCCGTTCCTTCTTTATATCTCCTGAATATTTATGAAGAATAAGTTCAAAGAAGCTTTTAAAGTTGACTTATTCTATTTCATCATAGGCATTAAAAAAACAGAACTCATCTGGAAATCAAGTTCTTCATGCGATAGACATAAGGTCCAAAAGACAACGTTGACTATAATAGGGACCTCTAGGTATCCGTTAGGTTGTCAGTCATTTTACAGGAAAAGCAACAATGCAGGCCAATGAAGCCCAAGCTGACAAATGAGCGTTATTATCCCCATTGTCAAGTGGGTCGTCATGCTCGTAGGTGGTGCATGTGGTTCGTGGACCCACGATGCCTCAGAACCGGGCTTGCCTAGGAGGGGCATAACTAAGCAGCTACCTGGGGTTCACTGGAGTTCCTGATGGTAAAGTCAGGCTTGAGCTGCAGATAGCTTCCAGGTGCCACTGGACAGGGTGATATGACAGGTGTCATTGACAAGCAGGATTCGGAGACTGAAGAACAGTCCAGAAAACATGGATCTCAGAGATAGGTTTACATTCAAACACGCCATTTATTGGGAAATGGTTCGGGTACCGACGACACAGTTTCAGGGTTCAGGTACCACCGGCGAGTCCACTGGATTACATACAGGTACAGACTACACAGGGCTATAGCGAATATACTGAATAGGGGAATACTAATTTAGACTAATGACGAGGTACCTTGAAACATATAGTTGCACCCACTACCTTTACAACTGGTAAATTATTTTACATGACTAACTATAGGGGTTACCTTGATACCTCTCTATTGGGAAGGATGCCTTATATACAAGATGCCTCCCAGATATTGGCTGAGGGCATCTTTGCCGGTGCGCGCACCATCCCTTTAAGAGGAGCTTGCAGTGGGCGTGCCGCCAGGATGGTGAGTATGTCGGGCCCCTCATAGAGAGAGCAGGGGAACCATGCGGGTTTGCAGGTGACGGACGTTACAGGGGTTTTGTCAGTATGCAGGCTGCACTGTCAGAATTAACTGATAAATTTCAGTAAGTGTAGGGAGACATCGCCTTGACAAGGGTAATAGTAACACCCAGTTTTTAATTAATTAACACATTTCTAGTAGGAATTACAGATGTAGCACAATGTAAAGTTCTAAGACAAACTGCTCCAGACTTTTTACACTCCTCAACATTGAAAATTGAACACCAAAAAGGAAAAGTCATAGATTTATGGAAATAGCCCAGTCAAAGTCCAGATCTAAATCCCATTGAGAATCTGTGGCAAGATTTGAAAATTGCTGTTCACAGACAATGACACAAATAATTTAATCATAATTGATATTATATTACGGTAAAACTTTTTGAGATCACATAAAGTCAAACATTTCCTATTTGTATCAATTATTATCAAATATTCCAACCTTCAGGCCTATTTTACATCACGTCTTTATTATAACGTACAGTAGATAGTAGATCGCATCCGTAATCCTATAAAGGTGCATATGTCTTCTATTGTCTTGTTTTTGCATCTAGTTGTATTGGAAGCAGAACTAGCTAGGGTTTTCAATTAAACTAAAGGTATGCCAAAAATCTGGCCAAATTTATGCCTACAGGACACAATTTTTGCTTATGTGTGACCGGTAGAACTACTTGGACACATTAAACATACTAGTTGGAGACTAGAGGCCACTGATGGTATGAATTAACCCTAACAAATTGCTTGTAGCTCAGTTCAGTTTCTCAAGTGTGATCTATTGCATACACTGAAAAGCTTTCAGTTGAAGAAATTGTAAGCTCCCAAACAGAAGGTGTAATTGAGCCACCCGCCAGGGCCGTGGGATACTCGGCACCGAGCCCGTCGACCTCTATGGGGGATGTCACGGGTAGCCAGCTCGGTCCGTGGCCCTGGGGCTCACTAAAAAGGGGGATATTTACAGGGGATGATGGAAATGTTCGTGTAAGTTGTCGTGACGCCACCTGTAGTACCTGGTCAAGGTGACCAGCGCTGCTTTGCAGATCCTCTGGAAGGGATGGTGTTGTGCAGCTAGGTGATAAGTCTTCTACAGGTAAGACGATATCCTTCCAGAGCAGATAGATGTAAGATGAAGCAATGGTACAGAGTGATGTAGCAGAGTGGAGTATGCGACGGAGTAATAAGGCAGGAGACAGTTCTTATGCAGTTTCAAGGGTTTACTCACAGTCTGTTAAGCGCTTTACAGAGTCCAGCCGGGCACTGTGTCCTTCCAGTGAGCAGTCCAGTACCCTCAGGTAAGTTGGTCACACTTCCAAAGACTCCCTTTTATGTTCCTTTCTGGCGTTTGTGCAATACTCCTTACTTCTACCTGCACCTCCCTACCACAGAGCCTCAGCGAAGCAGTGTTAGGCCTTTTCAGTTTGCAGGTGCAGCCCGATGCCCGGTTGATCACCTCCTCTTCACGGAGACCGAGACACCGTCGGAAACCTGGACGTACTGGACCACTGAGCTGCTTCCGGACGAGATTATGGTAGCTAGTGGCTCTTGAAGAGTCCCACTAGATGCGGTGTTTGCTAATGGCGCTGAAACCGACCCACTAGCCTGGGAACCGTCTCCCCGATGTGTTGCCTGGTCCTTCCTCCAGTGAGGATGGGGGACAGCGTCAATTGCTGTACCGACCCGGACCCCTTCATTTCCCTCAGCAAGGCTCTCTGAGGTAAACTCAGAGAGCTGCAGGACCGGCCAGTACTCAGGCTGGCCGCCTGTCTCCAACTGAAATTCAAAAACTAACGTTCGCAGCATAAGGCTGCTTCGACCCCTCCCATCCAACTAGCCACACCCTATTCTAACCAACCCGAGTTAGACCATCCCATTGGGTCCGCCTACACTCAGCTGGCATAGTGTACTGTTGAATGCAGTGGTTGGAGTCAATGGGGTGTTTCCTCCTTACCTGAGAGTCAGGTGTCACACCGCTGGGTGCGATGCAACATCTCTGTGGCGACTGGACCCTCAGGGCGCCACATAATTATTTTAGCATAAGAGATATTGTTAAGCATAAATGGCTATTTACAAGGTAATCATGGTGAAAATAAAACAAGTGGATTCGAATTTGGCGTTATTATCTATAAACATAGGGAATGTATTCAGCCCTGCAAACACTACTAGGGGGCTTGAATGGAGCATGGGCAATGAAAGGAGACAAAACAAAAAACAACATGGGGCAAGACAAATTTTGTAATTAGCAGTCTAGACGTGTATTTTTAGCTACTGCAGCGAATAATTAAAGCTTTCCACATTGTTTTTAGATTTCCCTGCAAGCACTATTATTTTTTCCCACACCAAGCACTATTAAAAGATGTGCACAATTAAAGAATAATGCGTCATTTTCCAATTAAAGGTACTGCCACACTAAACAATCCCGCTAGCGATCACGATAACGACGCATACTAATGCGATCGCTAGCGGGATTGTTTCTATATCGCTGATAGCGGCTCAACTTAGCGATGTGTTAAGGACGCTATCGCGGTTAGCGATCTCCTTAACGACTTTAGCGGTACAAAAGTACCGCTAAATCGCTAAGAAAAGGTGCCACACTCAGCGATATATACTTACCCAGCGGGGGCGCCGACGATAAAATAGGGTCCGGAACGATGTCAGCGACGAGCGAGATCACAGCAGGATCTCAGCAGGGGCCACGTCGCTGGTAGATGCCGCACACAACAACATCGCTAACGGGATCGCTAAATAGTGACGTTTTTTAGCGATCCCGTTAGCGATGTTGTTTAGTGTGGCATACCCTTAAGAATATGGCAGTACATTCAATGGCTACTCAGTCCTCCCCAGACATGACTAAAGTGTACTTAGCTCTCTGCTGAGAGGAGCTCATTTGCAAAATGGTAGCTAGAACATGAAAAGGGTATTCATCAAACTTCCTATCAGACTAGTCAACCAGGTAAAACACCAAGAGTGTGATCGCCACCTGTCCTGTCTTATTACCTTCACAGGTTTAGTGAATTCATACAGTAAAACCAAAATATTCTTTAGGTCCAAGCTCACATGAGCGTATGCAAAATCATGTGCTCTCACATCCAAAAAAAACCCCTAATGTTTTTGAATCTATTTTGAGTTCTGTATGTCAGTTTTTTATATCCATATATCATCGTGTCCTTTTTTTACTTGGGCAATTTAATAAATAATAGGCCAAATACAGTTTCCTATATTTTCTATCTTAATAATCAAAATGGATTCATGAAAAAGGCATGACAAATGGATGACCTGTTTTTTTTGTGCACTCATTGACTTGGGTGAGTCTGATCCAAAATACTTATCAAAGTAGTTTATGCTGTGAATTTGCTACACACGATCCATCAGACCATGTGTAAAAACATTTATGTAAACCAGCACATTAATATTTCCCAGAAGAGCATTGCATGGCCTATAAGACTCCTTGCAGTGGCGTGTCAGAGATATTATTTTCCACAAGGAGAGATGTTAGCCTTTAGACCCTAGTCAGAGCCTTTCACCTAGCCAAATCACATCCCATGCTTTGCACTGAGGAGGGGCAACAACACTGAAACACGTGTCTGCAAATGGAGATTATGGTTTGTCTTTTATTCTATTCTATTCATATAGCAATACTTTTTAAAGGGTCGATATAGACTTTTAGGATTGTTGCTTCCAATAGGTGACACTAAAGGGCCTCTGAGGAGGCAATTTGCAGATTTAATTTCATGTAGGAGCACTGCATGGTCTATAAGTCTCCTCACACTAGCATATCACTCTCCACAAGGAGAGACGTTAGCCCTTAGACAAGTACCACATTGACTTTTTGTTTTCCAGCTTTAGTCATAACTTTTTTTGTGCCACTGTGTCAACCATTGTTGCTGCTGTTTTTAATTTAGGTTTAATAAATCACTTTTTTATGGAGACATGAGTTCCAATTATATCACTTGGACTGTTGCTGCTGTTGGAGTGTTTTGGTGTGCACAAGAATACCGGTGCTTCTCACAAAATTAGAATATAATCAAAAATTTAATTTATTTTATTTCTTCAATACAAAAACTGAAACTCATATATTATATAGAGTCATTATAAAGAAAGTGATCTATTTCAAGTGTTTATTTCTATTAATATTGATGATTATGGCTTACAGCCAATGTAAACCCAAAAGTCATTTTCTCAATAAATTAGAATAATTAACAAAAAACACCTGCAAAGGCTTCCTAAGCATTTAAAAAGGTCCCTTAGTCTGTTTCAGTAGATTCCACAATTATCCTGAAGACTGCTGACTTGACAGATGTCCAGAAAGCAGTCATTGAATCTCCCCCAAATTTTTGAATGGCCCTTTTTTAAAAGTCCTTTCAAGGCTGTGGTTATTCCTGTTGCTTGTGCACCTTTTTCTACCACACTTTTTCCTTCCACTCAATTTTCCATTAATATGTTTGGATGCAGCACTCTGTGAACAGCCAGCTGTTTTAGTAATGACCTTTTGTGGCTTACTTTTTGTTGAGGGTAACCTTGAAAGGACTGTTAAGAAAGGGCCATTCAAAAATTTGGGGGAGATTCACAAGGAGTGGACTGCTGCTGGAGTCACTGCTTCAAGAGCCACCACACACAGACGTATCCAGGATATGGGCTACAAGTGTCACATTCCTTGTGTCAAGCCACTCATGAAAAATAGACAACGCCAGAAGCATCCCACCTGGACCAAGGAGAAAAAGAACTGGACTGTTGCTCAGTGGTCCAAGGTGTAGCCATATTCAGAACTATACTTAACATTTATGGTGCCTAAAATCAATGACAAAAATTACTGGTTTATTAACAATTTCCTTTAAATAATTTCAGACCAAGTGGTAGTCACAAGTTTCTCTGCTTTTGCCCCCCATTCTCCCTCTTGAGATCACCTACAATTTGTGGGGAAATTCAGTGGTAAATGTTTACTTTCACTTTTGAACCATCACATAATAAACGGGACTGTGAAATTTCCTGAAAGAGCACTTCATTTTTCGGACTATAAGATGCACGTTTTTCCCCCCAAATTTTGGGGGAGAATGGTGGTGCATCATATAGTCTGAATGTACTTACCAGGAGTGTGGCAGCAGCAGGAGTCATGTGATTCTGCTGGCACTAGGCTGGGAAGAGGGGGTGTTTGGTGGTCCGACTGCTTGGCGATGATCTGACTATCATCGCAGGCTGATTCAGCAGTGCTCAGTGGTGCAGGGGCTCGCCAACATTTTGTGAAAGCCCGGAGCCCACGCACATCCATTGCTGAAATGTAATGGCTTAGGAAAATGGCCACCAGAGGCAGCGCATGCGCAGATTGAGATGTTGTCTGTGAGATCTTGGGAAGAGATCTCGTTGCAGAGATTTCAATCTGTGCATGTGCCGTCTCTAGCAGTCATTTTTACGGAGGCCACCACATTGCAGCAATGGATGTGCTGGGACTCCGGGGTTTCACAAAATGTTGGTGGAGTCCTGCACCACCAAGCACCACTGAACCTACTGTAGAATGTAAGCCCGAAAGGGCAGGGTCCTCTCCCCTCTGTATCAGTCTGTCATTGTTAGTTTACTGTACATAGCTGTAATTTGCATGTAACCCCTTGTCATGTACAGCACTATGGAATCAATGGTGCTATAGAAATAAATAATAATAATAATAACCTGCCGCACAAGCTTGGGATGGGAGTCATATCATCTCCGGACCACCGAACACCTCCTGTGACACCGCTGCACCAGCGCTGCCGATTACCCCCGGTAAACTTTATTCGGACTGTAAGACGGACCCCTATTTGATGCATTAATTTTTTCCCCTATTTTCCTTCTGAAAACTTGGGGTGCATCTTATGTTCCGGTGTGTCTTATAGTCCAAAAAATACAGTATTTTAAATTAGTTTTCTAAACCAAGCAACAACCCTTGTATTATGAATTTAGTTTTGCAGATTTCTAAGTATCCCAACAATTAGTTTTTATTTCCACCATATATATCAATATTATTTTGTTTTGTCAGTCATGTCTAATGTAGATGATATTTTTTTTTTTATTTAACTGTGGAATTATTAAATCAGCCAGGATTTCCTCTTTTAAATTTCTTCAGGTCATAGTCTTGCGAATATTGAACAAGTACAGCATTTTCTTTTTTTGTTTAATTTGAATGTCTATCATTTTTTTATATTACCATTGATATAGTTACAGTATATGAGGGCTTGATTTTGCATGGCATGTTTCAATTATATGAATTTAGGATGCACATCATTTATTGGTTAGTTTTACATTGGCAGACAAGCTGTTAAGGCTAGCTGTTAATACTGTGACATCCATGCTGGTGCCTTTCCCCCCAACTCCTACTTCGCTCGTTGGTCAAAACAGGGTGACTCTTCTGTAGCCCTATTTTATTTCTGACTTATGGCTTTGGCCAGATCAAAAGATTTGGGGTTAAATTCTAGTAATTTGTGTTTCTTCCTGCTGTCAAGCGCTGGGTGGGCTGCTCCCTATTTAAACCTCTGGGAATCAGTTCCCACTGCCAGTCAATAAGTTCTTGCTCTTGTTGTGGTTTACTGATTTATAACATTCTCTGACCTTGACTTGTATTTTGACCAACCACTTTCTTTCTGATTTTGTCTCTGATGTGACCTCTTGTTTTCAACCTCACATGACAACCTTTGCTGCCAGCTTGCTTTGCTGGACAAGAGCTGACTCTGTTGCCCCAGCCACAGCCCAGCCCATCCCCAGATCCCTGTACAGGTGTTAAAGGGCAAAAGTGAGGGCAACCTCTGAGATTTGGTAAACGGAGTGGCATGTATTCAGCCTGTTTGTGGAAGGTCTATTAACAGCTGTCAGGCTTCCATGAACAGTGCAACAATGACACATAAGCATTAGACTAATGTTAGCAGAATAACAGGTCTAATATCTATGTGGGTGCCTGCTTTCATCGGATGGGAGAGATATTGATTGAGCATGCCAATTTTGGACAGCTGATTGCATTGTGTTTCCAGAGATAAGCCGCTGACCAGCATGTCAGCTACCAGCTTTCTCATCGAGAACACAGGAGTGCTCAGCCGATTGATCACTTTTGTGTATGAGAGTGTTGGCTGAGATGGCTTTTGGAAAATGATTGGTCAATGCATCATTCGGCCGACAGCCATGCTAATAGCAGACTGGAGGTCGTTGTGCATTTTAAGGCCCCCAGTTGCCATTGTAATACAGTATTCCCTCTTAATCATATGGAGGGAACCAATGACCTAACAGAATTAGTCCCCCCCATCTGTCAAATATATTTGATTAGATAGTTTCTTTTGATCATTGTATTAAAGTGGTAATGATAAGGACTAACGCTATTGATCTCCAACCAGTGCCTGATGGTAAAGGCAGTTAGCAATAGCATAGGCAACTGGATTATTCTGGACATTGTGCTGCAATCTTTTTCTGACTTGCTATTGTAAAAAGACAATGCGTCAAAAAGTCTATTAAATAGATGCCATAAATGCCACAAACAGTGATTGTTCAGGTGCTTAAACGGAAACTGTCAGCAGGATTTACTTCTAGGAGGTATTAGGAATAGAGATGAGTGAATATTTCAATGTTCAGTTCTGATTATATTTGCTAAATTTGCAATATTCGTCGATTAATTTGTTGAATATTCGCCGAACATAGCCGAACGCCATTCAGGTCAATGGGAGGCAAAAACAAACGCATGCACAACAACTTAGAATGGCCCCAAATGCTGCCAAAACACATCAAATGAGGGACAGACACCAGGAAAGTGACCTCAATTCACCCACAGTACAGATTTTAGCATGGCTCTGCAGCGATCAGCCAGGCATGAGGTATCGGGGTCTGGGACAGCATTTACAGCTTTCATTTGAACGTCACAGTAAGATGAGGTGGGTGAGGGATCTATGTAGGGCCCCTTTGTTGGGAGCCTGATACCACATGCAACACCTCTACCTGTTTTCATGTTGAGCCACACTCAGATGGCACAAATATCAGTTTTCTAGACTACCTTTGTCAGAAAAATTTAAGTATAGTAAAGTAGGTAGTTGAGTCCAAGGAAGTGGAGGCCTGACGGTCTCGGAGGCCTACTGCTACAGGCAACATGCATGAAGGAGACCCAACCAGGTGTGACAAAGTGTCATCAATTGCAATAAAGTAAAATAAGTATAGGGGGACTGACACTTCTTCCACTACAGCCAACCAGCAGATGGAGACTGTAAAGAGCAAGGTGGTGGAATGACTGTTCCATATCCCTCTGAAAGCCTGTAAGGGGCATAACTAGGTGGCCTACCAAATCCCTACTCGGACAAGTAGCAGAAGACGTAAACTATGACCCAAGGAGGTACAAATAGGTGGCACCAGGTGCTACTCCATGGCTGACCTACAGAATGTGGCAGCTGACCCCCTACAATGGGTAAGCTGCAAAGGCCCAAAGGAGTGATGAAAAATGCAGGCAGGCACTGTAGGGACTCTGGAACCACGGGTGCAGATGGGGCTGGCTGAGGAGCAGAAAAGCACTGGCAGGTGTGGTCTGGACCGGGTGTTAGATGGATGCTGGCAGGTGCAATCTGGATTGGCTGAAGGACAGAAGAGCGCAGACAGATACAAGCAGATGGGCACAGACAGGTAAGAGCAGACAGGTACAAGGTAGACAAGCAGACAGATGGACTTGGGGAACCTGACAACTAGCAAACATGCAAGGCAAACTATTAACGTAGCTCAGGCACCTCCATATTGGAAGAGAAGCCTTAAATAGAAGGTGTCGCCCATCTATAGGTTGGGAATACCTTAGGTTGATGCGGGCAGTCCCTTTAAGAGGGAGTGAGTGAGCGAGTGCACTCTCTAAGCATAGTTCCTGGTCCTACAACTGGATCTTGGTGGACACAGACACATAGGGGGCGAGTTGAGGAGGTGGTGTGTGAGTGGGAGACACTGAATGTCCTGTCTGTTAGGTATTTGTTTTGCTGCAATCGAATTTGCACAGCATTTTTACAACTTCTGTTACTGGACGGGCAACTCCGCTCCCTTTCTTTGGTAGGCGTACAACGGTACACTTTGTAGATGAGGGCCAGAAAGAACATGTGCTCCAGTAGATGGCAAGCGATGCATCAAGTGGCTTCTGCTCCTCTTCCTCCACTTAACATTACACACAGTACAGTCCTCAGTGGTGGCACCCCAATTAACCCTTCCCCATCACAACTCTCCAAGCACCCAACTGACTTTGGGGAACCATAGATGGGCCATTCTGCAGAGCTGTTCACACATTCTATACCATGAGTATCAGAGGTCTAGGTCTGCTCTAAAGATTCACAGAGTCAATAAGAAGAAATCTGCATCGATGGCCAAATCCTTTCTGACTATGGCCGGACAAAGTTTTGCCCGAGCATAAACCAAATTGCAAAAAGGGAAAAGGAAAAAGGAAAAATTCAGCTCACCAATTTCAGCAGGAGTTCACCCCCAATACACGCTCCAGAGGAATAGTGAAGTAGTACACGCACGGAGGTGCATTGATCAGTGGCGTTGTCCACAACAAGGAGAAACGGGGAAAGAAAGAATGATTTCCAACTTGAAAACATGGATAAAAATGCAAATTTATTCAAAAACTGTATTAAAAATAAACAACCATAAAGATACGATACATGGGCAGGGTCCCTGGTACAACCTTTATGGATGTTTATTTTTAATAAATTTTTTGAATAAATTTGCATTTTTATCCAAGTTTTCTCGCTGGAGATCATTCTTCCTGTTAGGGTCTGCGGAATGCACCAAATATAAGATGTAGAGAGGTGCGTTCGCAGCCCAGGGTCCACCGTGCAGGCGGAGCCTGCTGCTATTAAGATGGCGCAAGAAGCGAACTCTGTTATCCCGCAGAGTCGCCAAAATAAATGCTGTAATGCACTGTGGCAATATGTGCAAACTCTGTTATTCCACAGAGCCGCTAGAAGGAGTGCCGCAGCGCTATATGGCGATGTGTGCGAACTCAGTTAACACCACTGAGTCGCAAAGTAAACACGCTAGGGCGCTGTCTAGCGTTGAAAGCGAACCCTGTTGCGTCACAGAGCCGCTGAGACGAACTTCTGTGTCCTGTTAGGCACCCAGGTACACAGTTGACTGCTAAGCGAACATAGAAAATGATCATGCTCTAATGTCCTCGTGGGAGTCACCCGCAATCTATGACGTCTGAACGCCAGGCCCTGAATATGGCAATCAAACTCCTCACCGGTTATGCCGGTAATCTAAGGCATCTAAGACACCGACCCTGACCAGCTAGCATACCAAGCTACTCACCGATTAGGTCGGTATTGTAGTGGCGTATTTCAGCCGCCCTAACCACACACACGCATGACCATACTGGCGCAAAGCATATAACGGTTGATACTACGCACGCGTGCGGCAAGGACAGCCTTTTATAGCAGCCATGAGAAAAAGACCTTCCAAGAAGGACCAATGGGAAGCTGCTTCAGAACATCAACAGCCGGAGGACCTTCCTGAAGGACCAATAGGAATGGCAGCTGTATCTGAGCATGTGACCCCTGATCTCCAATGGGAGATCTTGCCCTGGGCATGCTCAGATGAAGCAACAAAGGACTTAGTCCCAAAGCTGCCTGCTCCAACACTGGTTGCAGCAGCAAGTCTCTGCACAGTACTGGGCCGGGCAAGACGCTGGGACCGACGTCTCTGCTGAGCAGGAACCACTGCGGCCGGAGACGGATGGGGACCGCAGTGGGAACAGCTCGAGATTCCCCCTGTGCAGGAGTGGGAACTCGAACCCTAACACTTCCTTTCCCCGTTTCTCCTAGCATAAACCAAACCCTCTTCAATAGACGTTAACCCCATTGGGTGATTGTGATCCATTTGTGACAAGACTCAGATATTTGAGGAGCCCGCAGACTGTACTGTGCTCTCAAGGCAGGAAGAGGAGGAGGGTGACTCTCAGGGCGAGGAGTGGGAGAAAACAGAGGATGACGATGAGATAGTAGATCACACTTGGTGTAAACCCAGAGGCATGCAGCTGAGTAGCTCAGCAGAGAAGGAGGAGGAAGATGAGGAGGTTACATAGACACAGAGTTATGCAACCATGACAATCAATGCATCCTGAGGCCCAACTCTGGCAGTGGACAGCAGCATTCGTGGTTCTGCAGTTGCCTAGCTTGGGTCTTTTTTCATATTGGCAAAAATCTAAAAAATCATGTTATCTGTCAACTTTTTTATAAACAACCTAGTAGAGTAAAAAAATGAAATCATTTCATTTCTACATGCATGACCTGCCACATGCGTGATCAACATGCGTTAATCTGGAATTGTCATAGTGCCAAAATACAGACTAGCGAGTCTCGCCAACCACCGTCCAACCCATCAACCACATCTTCTGATTCTTCCTCCTCCCTCACCGTGGCAAGTGTTGTAACACAGGTCTCCGGCCAAAGAACCTCCACTTGTTTACCCCCTACTGTTGGGTTGATTGATAGCCTGTCAGCTGATACAGAATTGGACATGCCTGCTGTTTTTGACTGATCTTACCTACCAAGCACACCCCATCTTTCTCAATCCGCTGTAACATCCCCGCCTGCACCTCGCTCACAGTCCAGCAGCTTGTCGTGTTCATCCTAGTCCACCATGTGTCAGCACAGCAGCAAACCCTCGTTTCTGCAGTTGTGCTCACATAAAAGATTCTTGACTCCTACACATGGCACATTTAACAGTTTTAATCTCACCATCTTCTATCTACTACTAATAATAAACTTTGTTTATAATGATAATAATTTTATATATCACAAACACATTATGCATAGCTTTATGAGTCAGCAGTTCATATAAAACAGCAAAAAGTTACCAAGTTTAAGATAATCAAACAATTCAAGCAAAAATAATGACGACCCTGCTCTTCAGAGATTACAATCTACAATGAGGTGGGGGTGACACAAATTACAGGTGCTTATTTACAATAACGGTACAACCATCTTGAGGAAATAGGGGGTAGATAAAGGCTGCATGAGCCTTTTGGGAATGGTTGAGTTTGATGGTGAATTATGTTCAGAGAAGTAGAGAATAAGCTAGAAGCACATCTGTTTTTAGGGAGCACCTAAAAAAGTCTAAGTTGTGGTTAAACTCCTAGTTTAATGGGGGACAAAGGGTAAGAGGTGAGTCATCTAGGTAGGAGATTGAACTTAACTGGACAAAGTCCAGATCAGGGGTGTTGCCGTCTTTGTGAGTCTCAAAGTTCGAAAGTTGTGAGAGGCCACAAGAATTGGCTAGCGATAGAAGATGGGATGCCGTTTAGAAGGTGGAGCTGTTGAAGTCTCCCAGGATAAGATTTGTCAATTCTGAGGACATGAAGTGTGGACGCAATGAATAAAAGTGGTAAAGTGTCTGGTTGAGCCTGGGGGCCGGTAAATGACTGCTACTCTGAGGGAGAGGAGATGGAACACCCAGATGGTGTGAACCTCAAAAGAAGAATGGCGTCCAATCGGCCTTCATTTATTTATTGGGTTAAAAACAGGATTGTTGTTGGCAGTGAGGAGTGTAGGGTTATCGTGCAGTTAGCAGTGAACGTACAGCGGGATATGCGCATATTCCATGTGTTGTAATCTGGACGTGGATAAGCCCTACGCTCGCTATTATTTTTCTGAGAATTAATTATTGCGAACAGCCTGCGGCCTCCTCGGATGATTCATGGCCCAATCGTGTCATTGTCTGGATGATAAGGGCCAGCTGAGAGCTATTCGCTACTACGATCACAGCGCTTGTTTCTGTATGACTCATGGCCTGTGATCTCTGTGAATATTGCAAGGCCACTCTATTCTGTTGGCCATTGAAATGCAGCCTTTACGCCCTATGGATACAGAATGTTTCCGAAAGCTGATAGCCGTCACAGTCCTCCCATTACCAGTGGCCCAGTCACCATTACTTCTCTAAGATGTGCCTGCGCTACAGCAACATGTCGCAGACAACATCACCCGTTCCCTGAAAAATTCTATGTCTGCCAGGGTTAATTTCAACAATAACACATCGACGAGCAAGCATGGACAGTGGAATTACAGCTAGATGACTGGGCACTGGGTGACTCTGGTGGCTATAGTGGCAGTCGTGGAATGGTCTGCTCCACAAGTTTTGCAATCCCCAAGGCTTGCAGGGCACTTGGGGATGGAAAAATAAACCACTACACACCATAAGATGGATAACTAAGCTACTAGACAACAGGGGTTGGAGAATTAAACTACTAAACAGGTAGGGTTGTAGAACTAAACCACTACACACCATACGATGGATAACTAAATTAATAGACAACAGAGGTTGGAGAACTAAACTACTAAACAGCTATGATTGCAGAACTAAACAAATACACACCAGAACATGGAAAACTAAACTACTAGACAACAGGGGTTTGAGAATTGAGCTGCTAAACAGCTAGCGTTGAAGAACTAAACCACTACACAACATACGATGAATAACTAAAATAATAGACAACAGGGGTTGGAGAACTAAACTACTAAACAGCTATGATTTCAGAACTAAACAAATACACACCAGAACATGGAGAACTAAACTACTAGACAACAAGGGTTGGAGAACTAAACTACTACACACCAGGGGATGGAGACTTAAAGCACTAGATAGCAATGTTTCACTAGACACCTAGTCTTGGAACCCCCAGGGTTTGCGAAACAAACCTCTGTATCTAATACTTCCTCCAGTGCTTTCTGCGTCCTCCACCTCCTTTAGGGCATCCACCTGTGGCCTCATCCTCTGCCTTAATGAAACGGACGTTACAACACTGCAGAGGGAATTCCTCCACCTCTGTACTGCGTAGCCATGGCTCACAGCAATCAGGCAGCTTTCTAATATGCCTTTGAGATTGCAGTCATACAGATCAACATTTGTGGGCAGCTATCCATGCTGAGATTGAGCAATGGCTGCCTACACTTAACCTGTAGCCAGGGAAGGTCGTGCGCAATAAAAGGTGCAAACCTGGTGGCGGCCCTATGCCGGGCCAACATTACACACGTGCCTTGCATGGCTCTCATCCTCAACCTGATGGTACAGCAATTCCTACACCACTGTCCCAGCATGGATGTGCTGCTGCAGAAAACACTGTCATTGTGTGTTCACTTTCACCATTCCACTTATTTTGGTATAGAGATCTTTCGGACTACCGGTTAACCGATTGATATGCAAAGTGACCACACCGTGGAATTCAACTCTGCACATGTTGCGACTGTGGCAGTAGCGCCGAGACCTGGTGCAGTATGACATTTTGCATAGCCTGGCACATCACAGTACGGACGTGGTGCAATTCACACTTACGTAGCGGACACAGATGAAGGACCTCTGCACCCTTCTGCATGTTTTCGAAATGGCTGCTAAGATAGTTAGCGGTGACGATGCCGTCATCAGCAATACTATTACTGTCATCTAATACTGGACCACACTTCAAATTGTCTGGGTGACGAGGTGGTGGTGGTTCTGGGGAAAGACGAGGAAGAATAGGAGGATGCCTTTAGGGTTAACAATATCTCTAAGTTAAGGTCTGTCATCTCACAGTCAGTTGCCATGGGAGGAACAAATGCAGGAGGAACAAATGGAGAAGAACCATGAAAATGACGAGAAAGAAGAGGTGGTGGACGCGCACCAGTTAGGAGATGAAGAGGATAATGATTCCCTTTCTGTTGTCCATGGTTGCCACAAAGGGATGGAGGAAGAAAGCTTGAGTGTTATCACGCCACCACACACTGTGGAGTTGGACCTCATGAAAGTGACCGACCCATGTGTGCCTTCTTGCAGCACTATCTGCAACATGATTGTTAGTTACCTGTATAGTTTTGCTTCAAAAAAGTGCTGAATTCTGGGTGCCAGTGTGTTCTATCCATGATACAAAAGTACATTTTGCCAGTTGCCTCCCCACCTGAAAAAGGGACGCGCCTATTCTGCAGTATCAAAAAATGCTTGAAGACAATCTTGACAGTGGTTTTCCACAAGACAGCAGGGACGCACACAGTTTGCATCACAGTGATAGGCTTCCAACCACAGAAACGTTGAGTCGTCAACACAAAAATATTAGCAGCCTTGCAGCGCTGGTGTCCTGTATTCCAAGGACAGCATCTGCAATGAGTTTGCATGTTCTAACCATGTATGCAAGGGTTTCCTCACAGTACTTATTTTTCTACCCACACTCCAAAGACATAAAGATATTAAATTTGGTCCCAATGGTGACAGTGGCAGTAATGTCTGTGAATGTCTGTAAAGTGAATGTTGAATTGTTGGCACTATATAAGTGATAAAAAAAAAATTAAATTGATGCTCAGCCACACTCAGAAGGCACAAATATCAGTTTCGTTGATTACTCTTGTTTGAAAAATGTAAGAATAGTAAAACGGGTAGTTGATTCAATGTGCATGGACACTGCCAGTCTCAGAGGTCTACAGTCATGGACAAAAGTTTTGAGAATGACACAAATATTAATTTTTACAAAGTCTACTGCTTCACTTTTTCTAATGGCAATTTGCATATACTCCAGAATGTTATAAAGAGTGATCCGCTTAACAGCAATTACTTGCAAAGTCAATATTTGGCTAGAAAATGAACTTTATCCCTCAAAACACATTTCAACATCATTGCAGCCCTGCCTTAAAAGGACCAGCTAACCTCTTTTCAGTGATTGCTCCATTAACACAGGTGTGGGTTTGATGAGGACATGGCTGGAGATCAATCTGTCATGATTAAGTAAGAATGACACCACTGGACACTTTAAAAGGAGGCTGGTGCTTGGCATCATTGTTTCTCTTCTGTTAACCATGGTTATCTCTAAAGAAACACGTGCAGTCATCATTGCAATGCACAAAAATGGCCTAACAGGGAAGAGTATCGCAGCCAGAAAGATTGCACCTCAGTCAACAATCTATCGCATCATCAAGAACTTCAAGGAGAGAGGTTCCATTGTTGCCAAAAAGGCTCCAGGGCGCCCAAGAAAGACCAGCAAGCGCCAGGACCGTCTCTTAAAAGTGTTTCAGCTGCGGGATCGGGCTACCAGAAGTGCAGAGCTTGCTCAGGAATGGCAGCAGGCAGGTGTGAGTGCATCTGCACGCACTATGAGGCGGAGACTCTTGGAGCAAGGCCTGGTGTCAAGGAGGGCAGCAAAGAAGCCACTTCTCTCCATAAAAACATCATGAACAGACTGATATTCTGCAAAAGGTACAGGCAGTGGACTGCTGAGGACTGGCGTAAAGTTATTTTCTCTGATGAATCCCCTTTTCGATTGTTTGGGACATCAGGAAAACGCCTCATTTGAAGAAGACAAGGTGAGCGCTACCACCAGTCTTGTCTCATGCCAACTGTTAAGCATACTGAAACCATTCATGTGTGGGGTTGCTTCTCAGCCAAGGAAATCGGCTCTCTCACAGTCTTGCCTAAAAACACAGCCATGAATAAAGAATGGTACCAGAATGTCCTCCAAGAGCAACTTCTCCCAACCCTCCAAGAGTAGTTTGGCGACCAACAATGCCTTTTCCAGCATGATGCAGCACCTTGCCATAAAGCAAAGGTGATAACTAAATGGCTCAGGGAACAAAACAGAGATTTTGGGTCCATGGCTTGGAAACTCCCCAGATCTTAATCCCATTGAGAACTTGTGGTCAATCATCAAGAGACGGGTGGACAAACAAAAACCTAAAAATTCTGACAAAATGAAAGCATTGATTGTGCAAGAATGGACTGCTATCAGTCAGGATTTGGTCCAGAAGTTGATTGAGAGCATGCCAGGGAGAATTGCAGAGGTCCTGAAGAAGAAGGGTCAACACTGCAAATATTGACTTGCTGCATTAACTCATTCTAACTGTCAATATAAGCTTTTGTTACTCATATGTTTGCAATTATATTTCTGTCTGTGATAAAAACATCTGTCAAACACACATAAAAACCAGAGGGCAGCAGATCATGTGAAAATATAATATTTGTGTCATTCTCAAAACTTTTGGCCATGACTGTACTGCTACAGGCAACACATATGAAGGAGACTCAATCAGGAGTCTACATATTTCCAGAAATGTATTGGCAGACACCAACAGTGACATCAATTTCACAACAGTAGAAATAATATAGGGACCTACAATAATTAAACTACAGCCAACACAGCAGGACACAAAACCAGGATTGTTCACATTTCCAAAAATTAGTGCCAGACACCAACAAAGTGGCATCAAATTCACCACAGTAGAAATAGTATAATAGGGACTGACAGGTCTTCCACTACACCCAACTCAGCAGATGGACAGTTGGACTCCCAACCAGGAGTGCTCACATTTCAAACAATTAGTGGCAGACACCACCAAAGTGGTATAAATTTCACAAGAGTAAAAATAGTATAATGGAGAGCGACATCTCTTCATCTACAGCCAACCCAGCAGATGTACACCCAACCACGAGTGCACACATTTCCAAAATTAGTTTGAGACACCAACAAAGTGGTATCAATTTCAAGAGAGTAGAAATAGTATAATAAGGACCGACACATCTTCCACTACAGCTAACCCAGCAAATGGATACCCAACCAAGAGTGTACACAGTTCCAAAAATTAGTGGCAGACACTGATAAAGTGGCACCAATTTCACTACCTACCCCATTTAGACCTTGAACACCGAGCCTAATCCCCCTTCCACCATGACCTCGCTTTTTCCCAGTCTTGTTGCTCATATAGTGTGCTATAAGCACAGTATTAGCAGCTAAAAATTAGATTTTTTACTCTGCACCACCTCTGCTCAGCTGAATTTCATTGGCACTAAATGAGAAGGTGAAATATGGCCTGCTGAATCGAGTTAGGCTAGTTTCACATTTGTGGATGGAGGTGCTGCGGAGGGCTGCGTACTTCCTCTGTGAAGCTCCGACCACCACCGCACATCCTCCCGTCAGCTCTGCCTATGTCTGCAAGCGGCCTGCATGCAGCCTGCGTACCTATATTTAACATTAGGTACGCAGGCCATGCAGATGTATGCGGATGTCGCCGCATGCGTCATTTTGACGGTGCGGCGACCTTCGCCGAACGCAACATGTTGTATTTTGTTGCAGTCGCCGCACCGTCAAAATGACACATGCGGCGGCATCTGCATAATCTGCACGGACTGTGGACCTAATGTTAAATATAGGCACGCAGGCAGCATGTAGGCCGCTTGCAGACATAGGTGGAGCTGACCGGAAGAGGTGCTGCGGTGGACCGCAGCACCTCCATCTGCAAATGTGAAACTAGCCTTATTGACAGAAAAACAAAAGTTTTCTGTGTGGATGAGGCCTGTATGACAAACAATTTAACCCCTTAATGTCCACTGACGTGCAGAGTCCGTCATGGCAAGGTGTCAGTTCCGGCACCAGGACGGACTCTGCACGTCATGGCTTTGATCTACCACTGCGTGTAAACACGCAGTGGTAGATCAGTGCCGACAGCTGTCACAGACAGCTGACAGGCACGGCAAGCGGTGCGGGGACCTTTGCCGTCGGTCCCCGCACCTACAGCGCTGTGCTTGGTCAGTCAATCTGACTGACCAAACACAGCAGCGATCGCGCAGGAGAAGCTGAAATTTCAGCTTCTCCAGCGCGATCAGTGCAGGAGCCGGGCTGCAGTGGCCAGGCTTCCTGCACTGACAGCCAGGAGCGGAGCCCCCACCGCCCCTGGCTGTTAACCCCCTGACTGCTGCGATCGAGCGAAATCGCAGAGCTCAGGGGGGGAGGCAGAGGGTCGGGAGCTCCCTCTGCCTCAGATCGGCACCCTGCAATGTATTTGCAGGGGCCGATCTCTGCCTTGATGACCCGGGGGTTGTCATGACAACCTCCGGGTCATTTAGCTTTGGGAAGCTGCTGTGATCATTGTCACAGCAGCTTCCACTATAGTTGCAATGCATTGCAATGCCAGAGCATTGCAATGCATTGTAACTGCAATAAAAAGTAAAAAAAGTGAAAGTCCCATAAAGGGACAAGTTAAAAAAAATCATTTTTTAAAAAAAATTGTAAAAAAATATTAAAAAATAATTTAAAAAAAATCCCCTAAAAAATACACATTTTTATGTAATAAAAAAAATAAAAAACAAAAAACATACACATGTTAGGTATCGCCACGTCCGTAAAAATCCCATCTATAAAAGCGTAACCCTAGTTAACCCCTTCAGTGAAATCCGTAAAAAAAAAACACAAAAAAAGTAGTAAATTATACTTTTTCCAAGCGGTATCATTATACCGCTTGGAAAAAGTGTAATAACACGCGATCAAAAAGTCAGATATAAATAATCATGGTACCGCTGAAAACTTCATCTTGTCCTGCAAAAAACAAGCCGCTATACAGCATCATCAGCGAAAAAATATAAAAGTTATAGCTCGCGGAATAAACTGATGCAAAAATAATTATTTTTTCTATAAAATTTTTTATTGTGTAAAAAACGCCAAAACATAAAAAAAATATATAAATGAGGAATCGCCGTAACCGTAGTGACCCGAAGAATAAAGCTGCTTTATCAATTTTACCACACACGGAACGGAGGAAAAAAAAACAAAAAAAACAATTCCTGAATTGCTGGTTTTTGTTCATTCTGATTCCACAAAAATCGGAATAGGAAACGATCAAAAAACGTTATGTGCCTGAATATGGTACCAATAAAAATGTCAGCTCGTCCCGCAAAAAATAAGCCCACAGATAACTCTGTCGGCCGAAATATGGAAAAATTATAGCTCTCAAAATACGGCGTTGCAAAAATTTCTTACAAAAAATTATTCCAAGAAAAAGCATCTTTTAGTGTGTGACAGAAGCTAAACATGAAAAAAGGGTGTAAATCTGGTATCGCTGTAATCGCACCGATCCGAGGAATAAAGTCGCCTAATCACTAATACCGCACGAGGAACGGCGTAAAAAAGAAAACCAATTCTTCACCTTTTGTGGATTTGTTCATTGTGCCTCCCAAAGATCGCAGTAAGGCGATCACAGTGGTTCCCCCCCACATATGGGGTATCAGCGTACTCAGGACAAAATGCACAATAGCTTTTGGGGTCCTATTTCTCCTGTTACCCTTAGAAAAATAAAAATTTGGGGCAAAAATTAATTTTTGTGGAAAAAAATATGATTTTTTTATTTTCACGGCTCTACATTATAAACTTCTGTGAAGCCCTTGGGGGTTCAAAGTGCTGACCACACATCTAGATAAGTTCCTTGGGGGTCTAGTTTGCAAAATGGGGTCATTTGTGGGGGGTTTCTACTGTTTAGGCACATCAGGGGCTCTCCAAGCGTGACATGACAACCGCAGACCATTCCATCAAAGTCTGCATTTAAAAACGGTGCTCCTTCCCTTCCGAGCTCTGCCATGCGTCAAAATAGTGGTTCCCCCCACATATGGGATATCAGCGTACTCAGGACAAATTGCACAATAGCTTTTGGGGTCCTATTTCTCCTGTTACACTTATAAAAATAAAAATTTGGGGGCAAAAAGATTATTTTTGTGGAAAAAAATATGATATTTTTATTTTCACGGCTCTACGTTATAAACTTCTGTGAAGCACTTGGGGGTTCAAAGTGCTCACCACACATCTAGATAAGTTCCTTGGGGGTCTAGTTTCCAAAATGGAGTCACTTGTGGGGGGTTTCTACTGTTTAGGCACATCAGGGGCTCTCAAACGTGACATGACACCCGCAGACCATTCCATCAAAATCTGCATTTGAAAAAGGCGCTCCTTCCCTTTCCAGCTCTGCCATGCGTCAAAATAGTGGTTTACCCCCACATATGGGGTATCAGCATACTCAGGACAAATTGCACAGTAACTTTAGGGTCCTGTTACCCTTTGGAAAATAACAATTGGGGGTGGAAAGATCATTTTTGTGGAAAAGATATGATTTTTTAATTTTACGGCTCTACGTTATAACCTTCTGTGAAGCCCTTGGGGGTTCAAAGCTCTCACTACACATTTAGATAAGTTACTTGGGGGGTCTAGTTTCCAAAATGGGGTCACTTGTGGGGGGTTTCCACTGTTTAGGCACACAGGGACTCTCCAAATGCGACATGGCGTCCAATCTCAATTCCAGCCAAAAAAGTCAAATGGCGCTGCTTCCCTTCCGTGCTCTGCGATGCGCCCAAATAGTGGTTTTCCCCCACACATGGGTATCGATGTACTCAGGAGAAATTGTACAACAAATATTGTGGTTCATTTTCTACTGATACCCTTGACAAAATTTTAAAAAATTGTGTCGAAAGAAAAATTTTGGGAAAAAAAGTTAAATGTTAATTTTTTCCTTCCACATTGCTTCAATTCTTGTGAAGTACCTAAAGGGTTAATAAACTTCTTGAATGTGGCTTTGAACACGTTGAGGGGTGCAGTTTTTAGAATGGTGTCACTTTTGGGTATTTTCTGTCATATTGACCCCTCAAATTCACTTCAAATGTGAGGTGGCCCCTAAAAAAAAAGATTTTGTAAATTTTGTTGGAAAAATGAGAAATTGCTGGTCAACTTTTAACACTTATAACTTCCTAACAAAAAAAATTTTGGTTCCAAAATTGTGCTGATGTAAAGAGACATGTGGGAAATGTTATTTATTAACTAATTTTTGTGACATATCTCTCTGATTTAATGGCATAAAAATTAAAAGTTTGAAAATTGCAAAATTTTCAAAATTTTTGCCATATTTCCGTTTTTTTCATAAATAAACGCAAGTTATATTGAAGAAATTTTACCACTATCATGAAGTACAATATGTCTCGAGAAAACAGTCTCAGAATCGCCAAGATCCGTTGAAGCGTTCCAGAGTTATAACCTCATAAAGAGACAGTGGTCAGAAATGTAAAAATTGGCCTGGTCTTTAACCTACAAAATGGCTTGGTCGTTTAAGGGGTTAAAACTGAGATCTCCCCTACTGTATGACTTTAGTAAAAGAAGAATTTTTGGGGGTCTGTCGATAAGGCCTATATAAGATTGAGTGAATGCTCCAAGCTATTTAAAAGTGACATGTCCCCTACTGTATGATGTTAGTAACAGAAAAGTTTATTTGGGCGGGAATGGGACCGTACAACAGGATCAATAACAAGGCAGCTATGGGAAGTACAATATCCAGGATCCAGACTACAACTATTACTCATCTACCCAACACCAATTACCAGAGAGCATTTGTTGCTCATCAGAAGATAGGTGTAACAGATGCGTGTCTCAAGCTAGGTATAAAAGATGCCCGTGAGAAATTGGATGCCAAAGAAGCACATAATCTAGAAGATAGGCTCAAAACAATTTCAAATTCAGATCTCGTCTGCTGTGTTACGTTTATATTAAAAATAAAATAAATTAATTTTAATGTGCAACAGCTCTGAATACAGAACAATTTCAATACCACTAAATTTAAAGGTTGGATATAGCGGGCTGTATCACGTTTATCAACAGAAAAAAAATTCGAATTTTTATTAAATGCGCATTAGGTCTGCTAACAGGTTCATATCACCGCCACAACAAGACAATATGGGATACGGTGGGCTGTATCTCATTCAGCAAAAGAAAATATTCAAATTTTTTTTAATGCGCGGTAGGTCTGCAGACAGGTTCATATCACCGCCACAACATGACATCATGGGATAAGGCAAGCTGTTCCCATTTAGCGACAGATAAAATTCTTTTTTTTAATGTGCCTTAGGTCTGCAGGCAGTTTCATATCACCACAGCAATAAATGACAAGGTGGGACAC
The DNA here is from genome assembly GCA_033576555.1 of Oophaga sylvatica. Classification (NCBI taxonomy): domain Eukaryota; kingdom Metazoa; phylum Chordata; class Amphibia; order Anura; family Dendrobatidae; genus Oophaga; species Oophaga sylvatica. The sequence goes on from JARQOD010000001.1 coordinate 678,699,072, forward strand.
AGTAGGCTTTTTCACATTTAGCTACTGAAATAATATTATTTGGAATGCTATACTTGTGCATGGAGCACAATAGAAGCAGTGCATAACACACTTGTTGGAAATGTGCCCTGCTGGCTTTGGCTGTGAACTTCAGTAATGTCCCCCCCCAAAAAAAAATAAAGAAGGTAGATTTTACAGTCACACTGGACACTATCAAGCTACACTATCTGACAGATATACAACCGCCTAACTCACTAACTAGCTGAAATCTTGCTATTAACAGTGGCAGCGTCAAGAGCAGCCTCTCTGCACTGTTACAGTGTCAAAATGGCGATAAAACAAGATGTCCACTATTTATATGGATTATATGGAGAGGGACATGTGATTTCAGCACCCAATGACACAAGCTGTTGTGTCAGGACAATGTGGGTGTTTACTGAGCCCTGATTAGCTAGCCGCAATGTGCACACAAAGTTAAAAAAAAATGACTGCTGTGCTCTGCTGTGCTTACAACAAGAACGCCGAGCCTCTACTCTCTGAAAACCCCTTCCCCTTATCAAACACGTGCCAAACGCTTATGATACACCACCATTATCGTTGCTAAAGTGCTCATAATATTTTTGTGGCAACGCAAATATTTTCCTGCACTTTTTCAGAATTTTCCCGATTTTTCCCGATTTTATAAAATTTTGCTCAGGTTTCCGATCACAAATCTGAATGTGCCATATTCGTGCTGAATTTATGGTTGGCGATCGTTTTCCAAACAGATTTGCTCATCTCTAATTAGGAACACTTTTCAGCCTCCTAACTTTTTAATTATTCCTTAGTTATATAAAAAACTGCATGTATGTCTTTAAAAACAATGTTAAATTCTCCATGCTCTCCTTGCATGTAGTAGACTAGTCGAGGACTACTGTTAATTGTTGCTAGAGCATGTGAGTGCATGGAACAAGAGAAAAAGTCCCTTTCGTCCTCCTTGCAGTCTCTGCATGTATTAGGATATCAGACACACCACTATGGTTGTCATCCTAGTGCACTGCATGATTGACAGGGAAAGCATTGAAAAATATTTAGACTTGAGAGTCCTCAGTGGTTGATACCTTTTAATGGCTAACGAAGATACACGAAGATACACATCTTTCCTATAGGGAAAGCATTGAGGATTTATCAACATTTTTAAACACATATGTGGAGTTTAGTAGAGATGGGAGGACCGATCCACAGAGGAACAAGTTTGAGTCGTATTTCTTGAAATTTACAGTTTCAAGTGAATTTGAATATTTTGAGATTCAATTTTTGGTTCACAAAAAATCCCTATTTCCCACACTACTGAAGCATTAGAGAGCAGGCTTTTCTTGCGTAGTCACGCAGGATTCCCATAATGCCCTGTAGCTATGACATTTACAGATTATAATAACTTGTACAGTGGCAGTCAGTAGTTGGGCCATCACAGATCAGCAATTCCAAGTGGAGTACAGTTTTCACGTCATTTTTCATTGTTAAAGTCAGTGCGTTAAGGCCCCGTCTCACATAGCAAGATCGCTAGCAAGATCGCTGCTGAGTCACAAGTTTTGTGACACAACAGCAATCTCCCCAGCGATATCGCTGTGCGCGACATTCAGCGACGATCAGCCCCCCTGCTGGGTATCGCTGATCGTCTCTGAATGTCCTGGACTCTTTTTTGATCACTGGTCTCCTGCTGGCCAGCGCGCATCGCTGCGTGTGGGAGGCAGGAGACCAGCGATCAGCTGGTAACCAAGGTACACATCGGGTTTCCAGGCGCGGGGCTGTGCCTGGAAACCCGATGTGTATGTTGGATACCAGCGCGCTGCTGCAGGGGAGCTGGTAACCAAGGTACACATCGGGTTTCCAGGCACCGCGCAGCGCCTGGAAACCCGATGTGTACCTTGGTTACCAGCTCCCTGTATCAGCAGGCTGGTATCCATCATACACTGTGGGTAACTAGGCAACGTTACCCGCAGTGTCGCTGTCCTGATCGCTGTCGGGATCGCTGGTGCGTCGCTATGTGAAACGGGGCCCTAAGTTTTTCTCTCCTGTAGAGTATAACCTCTTATAGTCAGCATGGTCTTTTTTCTTTCTGTCTCACGTGTACTGTGTAAGCTCATATGATCAGCAAAGTCCACTCTCTCTTCTGTCAAGTGTAAACTCTTATGGTCATTGGAGTCCTCTCTCTCCTGTAGAATGTAAGCTCTTATGGTCATTGGAGTCCTCTCTCTCCTGTAGAATGTAAGCTCTTATGGTCATTGGAGTCCTCTCTCTCCTGTAGAGTGAAAGCTCTTACGGTTAGCGGGGTCCTCTCTTTCCTATAGAGTGTAAGCTCTAATGGTAATTGGAGTCCTCTCTCTTATGTCAAGTGTAAACTCTTATGGTAATTGGAGTCCTCTCTTTCCTGTAAAATGTAAGCTCTTATGGTCATTAGAGTCTTCTATCTCATGTAGAGTGTAAGCTCTTATAGTTAGCGGGGTCCTCTCTTTCCTATAGAGCATAAGCTTTTATGGTCAGCACAGTTCTCCTTCTCTCCTCTGTGCCACGTATATTTTCCGGCAATTACAAGCTTTCCAATATTGAGATTCAAGCAAATTAATTTGCCAAAAATCAATTGTGTGAAGTCAGTGATTTGAAATTTGAAGATTCACTCTTGTCTTGCATTTAGGTATAACACAGGGTTGATTAAAAACTGTATTAGGAGCCAAGTAAAGCATCACCTAGGGGTAAATCCTCCTGTCAGTTTTATTTTATTAGAAAAAAAATGAACTTTACGCAAATTAAAACTCAAGTTTCTCTTTTCCATTTTATGTGGGTCTAGAAGTGAATCATCAAAGTCCATTGTAGCAGTGTAGTGAGAGGTACACAAGTTTTTTTAGGCTTAATGTAACCTTTTTTGCCCTGCGTTATGCTGTGGAATAGTTATTTCAACATTTTTATCAAAATATTATTAGTGGTATGACTCGTGTTCCTTCCTGAGAAAATGAGACTGTGTGTGTGATTGTCATACTCATCTATGTCTACATGACCTGTATCATGTTCAAGAGAGAAATTGTTTAACTGAAACCACAAAAGTCTATGTATAATGCCAACACCAAAACCACATCCTGTTGGTAAGACTGTATTTTCCAAGTGAACTAAGAAGTATATAAACGGCAAACATGAATGGGTATGTTTTTTCACTTTTGTCTTTGTGTTTATGGCTCCCTAGAAGGTGAGGGTGTGTTGCTTTTTGATTGAGGACTTTCCACCATACTACTTTACTTAACTAAATGTGTGCAAGATACCTTAAAACACTTATGTGTAGACTTAGTATGTGTTGAAATGAATAACCTATGTTGTGACTCCATGTGACAGGTCATTTAAAAAAATAAGTGTAAAAAGATCAGAAGACTGAAAGTTACCATTAATTTCAATTCTTTTCTTCGTACATAGGATATGCAATATATAATTTAAGATTCTTTACGGATTGTAGATTTTTTGATGTGTCCACAGGATTCTTTACTGATTGTATATATTTTTGCCACTGGTAAATTAATAAATCTTTATTTTGGATACATTAAAAACATATTCCCATATGGTAGAAAAAACTGATGCGTTTCTGATGCTAAGTACTCCTTTAGTCATTCTGTAGCTAGTTTTATTGGATGGGTGGATGGTTTGAGCTATTGACACCCCATACATCATGACTAGACATGAGCGAATCTCTAAAAATTTGATTGAAGAATTTGATTAAGATAGAATTGATTGATCATAAATTGAAAGTACCCTAATTAGATATTTAGTATACTCTGAGGGCTCTCTAGAACCTAAAGAATGATAAACTGATCCCCTGAGAGGGGTTCAAAAAATGATAAATCATTATATTCACTGGTTTTAAGTCCCATTCCTCACCATTTTTGCTGCTGTATCTTCCCTCCTGATCCTCGAGTCTCTGTTTTGGATTTTCTTTTAACCTCCAAATCTTCTAATTCTGGTCTTCCCATCAATTCTCTCTGTGCTGTATAGGCCTCATGCAGTTATGTGGAGAATGATAAATGACAGGTGACAGTGGAAGAACAGGTAAAGTGAATATAATGACTTTTTTAACCCATTATTGGTCCTCAAAAGAATCCAGAAAATTGGTGGTTGACTGGCCGGCATTTTGTTGGATTCTTTTAGATTGATCACAAAAATTCTAAGTTTAGTGAATATGGATTTTCTGTCAGATTTGTAATCTGATTAATTTAGAATTGATTTGTTGATTTCTAATCTAGACCTTTGATGTTTCTGTGCACTGTGGAGTCGCAGTACATGCTATGAGGTACAAGTCAGGAATATCAAAGGCCTAGTTGAGACAAAAGCCTCAACCCAGAGTGAAGAGGATATATGCGACGGGAGAAGTTAAAAAAAGTGACACAGAGGACCAGATAGTGAACTGCAAAATGTGTCAGCAGTGAAGGGGGTATTTTTTTTTATCTTTTAACAGGCTTCTATTGTGGTGGAAAAATTGAAAGACTAAAACAGACTGTGTTCATGTTTAAATTCTTTCTACATTTTTTTGCCATTCCACAGTAAAAATTGCAATAAAACATATTGATATTATTTAATTCCTTCCCAACCTTGGGGGTACTGGGCCCATCGGGCACAACAACTGTGCGCAAATGTTCGCTGTCTGGTGTTCAGCTGAAATCACAGCTGACACCCGGCACTCACTGTCAGAAGCAGTGCCCACACTGCTCCCTGCAGTTAAGCCCCCTAAATGCTGCAATAGATTACAGCATTTAGAAGGCAAACCAGAGGGAGGTGGCTCTATCTGCCCTCTGATCGGTTGGTGCATTGCAATGGTTTATAACAGCAATCAGGCCGCTGAAAGTCAAAATCCCATGGAGGGACAAAGTAAAAGTTAAAAAAAGTTTTAAAAAATTGTAAAAATAGTACAAAAAAAATCACAAAATAATAAAATACATATATATATATATATATATATATATATATATATATATACAGTACAGACCAAAAGTTTGGACACACCTTCTCATTCAAAGATTTTTCTGTATTTTCATGACTATGAAAATTGTAAATTCACACTGAAGGCATCAAAACTGTGAATTAACACATGTGGAATTATATGCTTAACAAAAAAGTGTGTAACAACAGAAGATATGTCTTATATTCTAGGTTCTTCAAAGTAGCCACCTTTTGCTTTGATTACTGCTTTGCACACTCTTGGCATTCTCTTGATGAGCTTCAAGAGGTAGTCACCAGAAATGGTTTTCACTTCACAGGTGTGCCCTGTCAGGTTTAATAAGTGGGATTTTTGGCCTTATAAATGGGGTTGGGACCATCAGTTGTGTTGTGCAGAAGTCAGGTGGATACACAGCTGATAGTCCTACTGAATAGACTGTTAGAATTTGTATTATGGCAAGAAAAAAGCAGCTAAGTAAAGATAAACAAGTGGCCATCATTACTTTAAGGGTGAGTTTCCACGGTCAGGAAACGCTGCGTGTTTGGCGCTGTGCGCTGGCGCAGCGCCAAACACGCAGCGTCCAGATGTTACAGCATAGTGGAGGGGATTTCAAGAAATCCCGTCTCCACTATGCGTAACAATACGCAGGTGGCAAACCTGCGTAAACGGACATGCGGCGCGTCTTTTTAGACCGCAGCATGTCCTCGCGTATTGCGGCGACGGTGCGTCGCCGCAACATAATTAACACAGGGCTATGTAGCCCTGCGCTCTTTCCGGAGGTGTCCTGAACACCTCCGGAAAGAGCGCGCGTCAGAAAGGGGGCGGGGCTTAGACGGAGCGGAATTTCCGCTCCGTCAAAAGCGCTATGGTTCCGGACCGTGGAACCATAGCCTGAGAAATGAAGGTCAGTCAGTCTGAAAAATTGCAGTTGCAGTGCAGTTGCAAAAACCATCAAGCGCTACAAAGAAACTGGCTCACATGAGGACCTCCCCAGGAAAGGAAGACCAAGAGTCACCTCTGCTTCTGAGGATAAGTTTATCCGAGTCACCAGCCTCAGAAATCGCAGGTTTACAGCAGCTCAGATTAGAGACCAGGTCAATGCCACACAGAGTTCTAGCAGCAGACACATCTCTACAACAACTGTTAAGAGGAGACTTTGTGCAGCAGGCCTTCATGGTAAAATAGCTGCGAGGAAACCACTGCTAAGGACAGGCAACAAGAAGAAGAGACTTGTTTGGGCTAAAGAACACAAGGAATGGACATTAGACAGTGGAAATCTGTGCTTTGGTCTGATGAGTCCAAATTTGAGATCTTTGGTTCCAACCACCGTGTCTTTGTGCTATGCAGAAATGGTGAACGGATGGACTCTACATGCCTGGTTCCCACCGTGAAGCACGGAGGAGGAGGTGTGATGGTGTGGGGGTGCTTTGCTGGTGACACTGTTGGGGATTTATTCAAAATTGAAGTCATACTGAACCAGCATGGCTACCACAGCATCTTGCAGCGGCATGCTATTCCATCTGGTTTGCGTTTAGTTGGACCATCATTTATTTTTCAACAGGACAATGACCCCAAACACACCTCCAGGCTGTGTAAGGGCTATTTGACCAAGAAGGAGAGTGATGGAGTGCTACGCCAGATGACCTGGCCTCCACAGTCACCAGACCTGAACCCAATCGAGATGGTTTGGGGTGAGCTGGACCGCAGAGTGAAGGCAAAAGGGCCAACAAGTACTAAGCATCTCTGGGAACTCCTTCAAGATTGTTGGAAGACCATTTCCGGTGACTACCTCTTGAAGCTCATGAAGAGAATGCCAAGAGTGTGCAAAGCAGTCATCAAAGCAAAAGGTTGATCCAGGTTGATCCAAGGAGCTAGTCTGATTGCTGTATGTGGAGTCGGGAAGGAATTTTTTTTCCCCAATGTGAAGCTTACTGTTTGCCACTTGGGTTTTTTTTTGCCTTCCTCTGGATCAACATGTTAGGGCAGGTTAGGATAGGATATGGGTTGAACTAGATGGACTTAAAGTTTTCCTTCAACCTTAATAACTATGTTATTATGTTACTTTGAAGAGAATAGAATATAAGACATAATTTTAGTTGTTTCACACTTTTTTGTTAAGTATATAATTCCACATGTATTAATTCATAGTTTTGATGCCTTCAGTGTGAATTTACAATTTTCATAGTCATGAAAATACAGAAAAAATCTTTAAATGAGAGGGCGTGTCCAAACTTTTGGTCTGTACTATATATATATATATATATATATATATATACAGGGTGGGCTGTTGTGAATGTGTTAGAAATTAATTCTGAGCAGAAGCTCCCTCTGGTGGTTACAAACAGTAGTGAACTATTCAATGAAGATTGTGAAGATTGGCAATCAGGTGTTACAGACTGGTCTTATATAAGGGAGGTTCCCTCCCATCAAGGTTGCCGGTGATCAATTGTTCTTGTCTCAACTTTGGTTCCTGGTTCACTTGGAAGCTTGCTGTGTCTTGCCTGCATCTTCTGCTAACAGATAAGATATTTTCTGCTTTTATTTTTGTGCTTGCTTTTTGCATTTTGTCCTGCACTTCTGTGGAGGTCAGCCAGGTCCCCTCCGGGGGCTTGTGCTCCTCTCAGTTTATCTGAGCCACTGTTATTTGTTCATTTGCCTTTTCCAGTTTTTTCAGTGGCTGCTGCTTAGTTTTGTTACACCAGAGAACTAATTTAGGTGGTAGAGGTCGTGTGATCTCAGGTGTTTTTGCAATTAGTGAGTTGGTATTTTTTAGGGTTTTTTTGGATTGCAGTAAGTGTCCTTTCTATCCTTTTCTTTCTAGGAAGATTGGGCCCCAACGTTTGCTCATACTATTTTCTGTCTGTGTCTGTATTTCCTCTTGTCTAACCGCCATTACATGTTTGGGGGCTTCCTATGTTCTTTGGGGATCTGCTCCGGGGCAGATAGTTTTTTTCTTTCTATCTTTAGGTGTAGTTAGCTTCTCAGGCTGTGACGAGGCGTCTAGGACCAACGTAGGTATGCTCCACGGCTGCTTTTAGTTGTGGTGATTAGTCAGGGTACTGCAATCCAGTAGATTCCAACCTCTCTGGTGTATTGCCTTTTTTGCCTGCTCTCCTCAGCTACCAAATCATAACAGTATCACCGGCCTAACTGAAAATTATATGGTACTCACAGAAGGGAAAGATAGTGTAAAAAAAAAAAAAAAGTTGTCAGAGTTGTCAGAGATATATATTTTTTTTCTTTCCCTCTTTTTCTCTGGGTGCTGAGGATTTTTTTTTTCTCTCAATGGAGTTTGCACAGTTGTCTGGCCGTGTGGATCAGCTTGCCACTGAAGTTCGGAGTATTGCTACCTATCTTGCAGGGTTGCCGGTTGTGGAACCCAGGATCCCCATGCCAGATTTGTTTTTAGGGGATCGAGCTAAATTTCTGAATTTCAAAAATAACTGTAAGTTGTTTTTTGCCTTAAAACCTAAGTCCTCAGGGAACGCAGCACAGCAGGTTCAAATTGTCATCTCTCTCCTGCGCGGCGATCCTCAGGATTGGGCTTTTTCCCTGACTCCTGGGGATCCTGTTTTGAGTAATGTTGATGCATTTTTTCTGGCTCTGGGGTTATTGTACGATGAACCTAATGTCACTGATCAAGCTGAAAAAGCCTTGTTGGCATTAAATCAGGGGCTTGAGGACACTGAGTTGTACTGTCAGAGATTCCGAAGGTGGGCAGTCCTGACCAAATGGAATGATGATGCTTTGGCAGCCCTTTTTCGGAAGGGTCTGTCAGAGAATGTAAAAGATGTTATGGTGGGTTTCCCTGCTCCCTCTGGTCTCAATGATTCTATGTAATTAGCGATTCAAATTGACAGACGTTTACGTGAGCGTAGAGGTATGCGTGGAATAGTGTTGCCTTGTGAACCAGCTTCTGAGTCCATGCAGTGTGATAGAGTGGCTTCTGGGGCACAGCGTCATGAGTTTCGAAAACGCAATGGGTTATGTTTCTACTGTGGTGACGCCTCTCATGCTATTTCAGTCTGCCCTAAGCGGGGAAGACATTTTGCACGCTCAGTTGTCTTGGGTAGTGTTCAGACTAAATTTTTGTTGACTGTTACCCTAATTTGCTCCCTGTCCACATTTTCTGCTCAGGCTTTTGTTGATTCGGGAGCAGCTATTAACCTGATGGATTTTGATTTTGCTAAACGTTGTGGGTTTCCCTTGATACCCCTACGGAAGTCTATTCCTCTACTGGGGATTGATTCTACCCCTTTGGCTGAGAATAAACCCCAGCTCTCTACTCAGGTGATAATGAGGGTTGAACCTGATCATCAGGAGAGTTGCAAATTTTTGGTGCTGTCAGGAATCGAACCCAGTACCTCTTGTCCACCGGCCAGCAGCTCTACCATCTGAGCTATTCTGCTGGCTGCAAGGTTCCTTGCTGAACCCAGATACCATTGACTGTTCTTTCTGATCGGCTCCACCCAGTGCTCTCTTGATTGGCCTCTGATTGCCAATTACACACCTTATATAAGCCTGGCCCTGTGGGTGTGTCATTGCGAGATTATTGTTCTCTTAGCCTCTAGTCAAGCGTTTCCTGCTGTTCCTGCAGCTCCCGATACCAATACCGCTCTCCTGTGAACTGACCTCGGCCTGTCCTTCTGACTACGCTCTCCGCCTGATCCATTGCTACCAATACCGCTCTCCTGTGAACTGACCTCGGCCTGCCTTTCTGACTACGCTCTCCGCCTGATCCATTGCTACCAATACCGCTCTCCTGTGAACTGACCTCGGCCTGCCCTTCTGACTACGCTCTCCGCCTGATCCAGTGCTACTAATAACGCCTTTCCAGTGTACCGACCCGGCTATCCTCTGACCAAGTTACCTGCCTCTGCTTCCCCTAGTGTTTGCAGTAACATCGGCTCCAACCCAGACGGGATCCTGACAGAATAATCTCGCGCCAAAATGGAGTCCGCTGTAAACACCCTGAGGCAGCAAGTTACGGAACTTCAAAATTTTTGTACTAACTATCAAGGAAAATATTCCAAGTTACAAACTGAGTTCACGGGTCTACAACAGGAAGTAATTGAGCTACAAAAACAACTTCTGGACGTGCGCAATTCAGGGTCCGAATCAAACGCGCGGCTGCCTGCAAATTTCAGTGGGGATCGCCAGCAGTACCGAGGATTCCTCAATCAATGCCGCATATACTTCCAGATGCAACCTGCTCCCTTTACCAGTGAGAGGAAGAAAGTTTTTTTCATGATAAATCTCTTGACGGATGAAGCCCTTGCTTGGGCTTCACCTTATGTAGAAAAGGACTATGGCCTCCTTAATGACCTGGAAGCTTTCATCACAGCTATGAATCAAGTTTTTGATGACCCAAACCGCTGTGCCACAGCAGAAACCAAATTACATAATTTGCGCCAAGGACGTCGCTCTGTTGCGGAATATACATCGGAGTTCCGTCGCTGGGTGGCCGACACCACCTGGAATTCAGCGGCCCAGAGAAGTCAATTTCGACGAGGGTTATCAGAACCAGTGAAAGACGAGCTTGCCAGGGTTGAGACCCCTGACCAGTTGGAGGACTTTATTCAACTGTGTATCCGGATAGACCAGAGACTTACTGAAAGGAGAAAGGAGAGACTGCGAGCACTTGGGAATAGCCCTGGCTTCTCATTTTCAGCATCAGACCACCAAGAAAAGACGCAAGGCGTGTCTAAACCGATGCAGATCGACGTCATCCGAAGACCACTCTCTGCACAGGAGAAGGAGAGGCGACGTGTAGAACGTCTCTGCCTCTATTGTGGGGACCCTGGACACTATGCCATCAACTGTCCTAACAAAAGGACTATAGCCTTTACCAACAACAGGTCTGCCAGCAATATGGACCTTCTCAGCAGTCGGATTCCATCATGCAGACTATCTCATCAGTAACACCAGAAACAGACAAAATACATACTACATCATCTCATTTTGTAATCCCCATTCAGGTTGTAATGGGCACCCAAAAAATACAATGCTCTGCGCTGTTGGATTCGGGAGCAGGAGGAAATTTTATGGACTTAAAATTTACACATGATAACAATATTTCCAGTAGGACCAAATCCACACCAATTGAAATGGAAACTGTGGATGGATCACCCTTGTCTTCTGGACCTGTCACGCATGAGACAATCGAACTTGAGATTTGTATCGAACCGGATCATTATGAAGCTGTCAGTTTCCACCTTATTTCATCTCCGAAATTTCCGGTTATCCTAGGGATCCCCTGGTTTTCAGTCCATAACCCTTCTATCAACTGGGCATCAAGGACCATCACCTTTCCATCTGACTACTGCAAGAATAATTGTCATAAGGAACCCCCTGTTCTCCAACAAGTCCAAATCTCTGAGATTTCGCATGAGAAGGAAGAGAAACTACCACCTCAATATCAGCAGTTCTCTGATGTCTGCAGTAAGAAGAAAGCAGATCAATTACCTCCTCACCGTCCTTACGACTGTCCCATTGAATTGCTGCCAGGAACAACCATTCCATTTGGGCGGATTTACAATCTTTCCGAACCTGAATTGAAGGTATTAAGAGAGTTCCTGGATGAAAATTTAGAGAAAGGCTTTATTCGACCTTCCACATCTCCAGCTGGGGCACCCCTGTTCTTTGTTGAAAAGAAAGACTCCACTCTGCGGCCATGTATTGACTACAGAGAGATTAATAATATCACCGTCAAGAATCGCTACCCGCTACCCTTGATTCCTGAACTATTCGAGAGACTCCGTTCTGCGAAAATCTTTACGAAGCTGGATCTTAGAGGGGCTTACAACCTCATACGGATTCGCCCAGGAGATGAATGGAAGACCGCCTTCAGAACGAGATATGGACATTTTGAATCTCTAGTTATGCCCTTTGGCCTTAGCAATGCCCCAGCCACCTTTCAACATTTTATTAATGATGTATTTCGAGATTTCTTGGATCAATTCGTTGTGGCTTATCTCGATGACATTCTTATATTTTCAGACACCTTGGAAGAGCATCGCAGGCACGTCCAGTTAGTCTTGGAACGACTACAGGAGAACCATCTTTACATTAAACTTGAAAAATGTGAGTTTGAACAAACCAGTATTCAATTTCTGGGATATATCATCTCCCCAGAAGGTCTGAGCATGGATCCCAGCAAAATCAATGCTGTAGTGGACTGGCCTGTTCCAAGAAATTTAAAAGACGTCCAGCGTTTCATAGGATTTGCAAATTTTTACCGAAAATTTATAAAGAACTTTTCACGGATCATACTACCAATTACTACACTAACAAAAAAGACCAAAGCATTTTTCTGGTCTCCGGAGGCACAGGAGGCTTTTGACAAGTTGAAAACTCTTTTACGTCTGCTCCATTGTTAGTACACCCAAATCCTGAATTGCCATTTACTGTCGAAGTGGACGCCTCGGACTCTGCAGTGGGAGCCATTCTGTGTCAGCGAGTTGGGGACAAAATGCAACTTCACCCATGTGCGTTTCTTTCCCACACCATGTCATCTGCAGAAAAAAACTACGACATCGGTAATAAAGAACTGTTAGCCATTAAAGTTGCCTTCTCCGAGTGGAGACATCTTCTGGAAGGTGCTAATCACCCTGTGACTGTCCTCACGGACCACAAGAATCTTGAATTCCTCCGTACAGCAAAAAGATTGTCTGCAAGACAAACACGATGGGCCTTATTTTTCTCAAGATTCAATTTTATAATTTCTTACCGGCCTGGTTCAAGAAATGGCAAGGCTGATGCCCTGTCCAGGATGTGTTCGGAACCTCAGGAGAGGTCTAGTAATGACGATACAATTCTAGGCCCTAAAAATTTTTTGGGAATATTGCACTCTAAAGGACTATGTAATAGAATTAAAGATGGATACCAAGAGGACTCTTTCCTTAACCATCCTTCGGAAGACGTCGATCTTTCATTCAAAGAGGGGTTTTGGATGCAGAAACACAAAATATACGTACCTGAATCTTCTCGCCTTGAAGTCCTCAAAAGTGTCCATGATTCTAAACTGGCAGGACATCCTGGAGTTGCAAAAACACAAGACTTACTACTTCGTTTCTTTTGGTGGCCTAATTGTAGGAAGGACGTGAGGAAATATGTTTCAACCTGTTTAACATGCGCACGAAACAAGACCCCACGATCATCTCCTCTAGGACTCCTGCAACCACTCCCAGTTCCATCCAGGCCTTGGGGATCTATTTCCATGGATTTTATTGTGGAACTACCCCCTTCCAAACAGATGACCGTCATCCTTGTCATAGTGGACCGACTCACAAAAATGGCCCACTTTATCCCAACTGAAGGAATTCCTACTGCTGAAAAAACTGCAGAACTGATGATTAAAGAGGTATTCAGGTTACATGGAATTCCTGACAGTGTGGTGTCTGACAGAGGCGTTCAGTTTACGTCAAAATTTTGGAAGAGTTTCTGTACAGCCTTGGAGTCACAGTGAATCTTTCTACCGCTTTCCATCCTCAGTCCAATGGCCAGACGGAGAGAACGAACCAGACTTTGGAGCAATACCTCTGTTGCTTCATTTCCTATCTTCAGGATGACTGGGTGGACTATTTACCAACAGCAGAGTTTGCCTACAACAACTCCATACATAGCGCTACATCTCAAACCCCATTTTTTGCTAACTATGGATTACATCCAGTATTTATCCCTAATCTGCCAGAGAACACTCCCATTCCTGCTGTTAATGACAGGCTTGCAAAATTACAGGAATCCCAGAAGGAACTATCAGAGATGCTACTCAAGACCCAGGAAGAATATAAGGAAGCAGCAGATAAACATCAGAGAGTGCCCCTGCTCTTCAGGTTGGAGACAAAGTTTGGCTGTCCACTAAAAATCTAAAGACACATGTACCATCCTCCAAATTTGGTCAAAAATTCATTGGACCTTTTCAAATTTCTGCAAAAATTAACCAGGTTGCTTTTCGTTTACAACTTCCCAACAATCTAAAGATTCATCCAGTATTTCACATATCCTTGCTCAAACCCTTTTGTGAAAACCCGTTTCCAGGAAGAATTCAGCCACCTCCTCCACCAGAAAGGATCCGTGGTGAAGAAGAATACATTGTGGATAAGATTCTGGACTCCCGAAAATTCAGAGGTAAACTACAGTATCTGGTGCAGTGGAAGGGTTATGGACCAGAGGAAAATTCATGGGAACCAAAGGACAACGTCCATGCTCCTAGACTTACAAGAGCCTTTCATCAGAGGTATCCAGATAAGCCATCTCCTGAGATGTCCAGAGGCCATCCTGGAAGGAGGGGAGTACTGTCAGGAATCGAACCCAGTACCTCTTGTCCACCAGCCAGCAGCTCTACCATCTGAGCTATTCTGCTGGCTGCAAGGTTCCTTGCTGAACCCAGATACCATTGACTGTTCTTTCTGATCGGCTCCACCCAGTGCTCTCTTGATTGGCCTCTGATTGTCAATTACACACTCTATATAAGCCTGGCCCTGTGGGTGTGTCATTGCGAGATTATTGTGCTCTTAGCCTCTAGTCAAGCGTTTCCTGCTGTTCCTGCAGCTCCCGATACCAATACCGCTCTCCTGTGAACTGACCTCGGCCTGCCCTTCTGACTACGCTCTCCGCCTGATCCATTGCTACCAATACCGCTCTCCTGTGAACTGACCTCGGCCTGCCTGTCATGGGTGCATCGCCACGAAGATTGTCGCGATTGCACATTCTGACTTCTAGCAGCTGAGTTGCTGTTTCTTTGTGTTTGGTAATGAGGGAGTTAATTTTACCTAGCTCTTTGCTAAGACTAGGTCCAGCCTCGCCCGGCTGCTTTTGATTATGTTCTAATTAGCTTCCTTTATATAGCTGCCAGTCTGCTGGTTAGATGCCGGTGAAAGCATTCATACAGACTGCAGATAGGATCGGTTCTGAGAAGACTTAAGCTAGGAGCTCTTTTGTTGTTTCTCCTCACCTTGCTTATAGTTTATCTCCTAGACCTTTGGTGTTCCCTCTGTGTTTTAATGTTGTATGCAAGACAGTATTTACTTTATCCCCTGTCTGTCTCGTTTGTCTATACTGTTTGTTAACCTTTACCTGTCCATTCCCTATGGTGGTAATCAGGGTCCTTCTAAGGACTAGATTACAGTGGTCAGGGATTTATAGGAGACAGGGTTTACGCTGGTGGCCTGGACCTCTGTACCATTAACAGTACCTCCAGGTAGAGGGACTAGTCAGGACCCCAGTTTAGGGTCAGCATAGACCCCGGTCCACCTCTAGCCAGAGACAGCGTGAAAAGGATTCAGTATTGACCCACAGGATATTATGTCAGGTAATACTATGCTATATATACATGTTAATGTTACCTATTTATATGTTATATAGAATGTTGTCCCACTTGATAGATTACTGACATTATATATTTATACATCTGCTAGACAGCGTGACATTTTCACCGGCCAAACTATAGATTCTCCCCAGCTACCATGGATCCAGTAGCCCAGCTTGCCCTGCAGTTGCAGAAATTGTCCATGGAGTTTACGGACATTAAGTCCAAGGTTTTGTCCCCCCCGGAGCAAACCAGATCTGAACCTAAGGTTGCTCTCCCGGACAGGTTCACTGGTGGGCGGGACAAATTTTTTACCTTCCGGGAGGCATGTAAATTGTACTTTCGGCTACGGCCTCGGTCATCGGGGAGTGAGGAGCAGAGGGTGGGAATTGTCATCTCGCTCTTACAAGGGGACCCTCAATCCTGGGTGTTCTCTCTTCCTCGGGCTCCCCGGCCCTCCAGTCAGTAGATCGATTTTTTGCTGCCCTGGGGCTGGTGTATGATGACCCGGATCGGGTCTCCCTTGCTGAAACGAAGTTACGTAGGATACAGCAGGGAGATCGTCCGGCGGAGGAATTTTCTTCTGAGTTCCGTAGATGGGCCACAGATACTCAGTGGAATGACCCAGCTCTTAGGAGCCAGTTTTGTCAAGGGTTATCTGACAAATTAAAAGATGTTTTGGCTCAGTATGATTCTCCTCCGTCACTGGAGGCTGCTATGGCCCTTGCTATTCGTATTGATAGACGGCTTCGGGGGAGGTGCGAGGTAACTCCGCCCCTGTTATTACTCCACCCACTACTAAAGTCCCTTATATGGAGGTTCCCCTGGTCTGTTCTGAGGAACCTATGCAGTTGGGTGGGACATCATTTTGTAGGAGGGAATCGGCGGTGCGCCGCAAGACAAGAAGGTGTTTCTTCTGCGGGAGAGAGGGACATTTTGTTGGGGGGTGTCCCTCCCGTGCCTCATTGAGCAAAAAAGTCACCGAAAAACTGTTAATCCCAGGTTGTGTGGTGGACGACAACCTGGAGTAGGTATTTCGTCCCCAGGTCCGTCTCAATTTCTCGTGCCTGCGGAGGTGGTGGTTGGTGCGAGAGTTGAGAGGATTTCTGTTCTTCTTGATAGTGGGTCTGGGGCTAATATGTGGACGCTCGGTTTGCCCAGGTGCAAGGTATGCAACTGAGTGTATTGGCCAAACCGATCCCTATACTTTCTATTGACGCCAGACCTCTCGGTCAAGGTAGCTTTGTACAAGCTGTTCATAACATAGACCTTCGAGTAGGGGCAATACATAAAGAACAGTTGTCTTGTTATGTGTTGGAGGGTCTTCCTACTCCTATTGTGTTGGGACTTCCCTGGTTGGCTAAACATAACCCAGTGATTGATTGGCAATCCAGAAAGATAAGCCAGTGGGGTGAATTTTGCAAGAATAACTGCATGAACACGGTCATCGGTGCGGTCGTGCCTAGGACTTTGCCTCCTTTTCTGGAGGACTTTGGGGAGATGTTCTCAGAGGAGGGGTGTCAAAAGTTACCTCCTCATCGCACGTATGACTGCTCAATAAAATTGCTTCCTGATGCCTTATCTCGTAGTTTCCCAGGGGCCGGAAAGACGGATGACCCGGTTCCTATCCTTCAGGAAGGAGTGGTGGTGTCGGCTGTGTGCTCTGAGCTTGAGGAGGAGGTGTTGGGGGCTCAGGGGGACGCCCCTGTAGGACCTCCAGGGAAACTGTTTGTTCCTAATCAGTTAAGACAAAAAGTTATCGAGGCACATCATAGTTCTGCTTTAGCAGGACATCCAGGGAGTAAAGCAACTGTGGATCTCCTTTCTCGCCGGTTTTGGTGGCCTAACTTAAATAAAAGGGTAATAACTTTTGTCGCGTCCTGTGGAGTTTGTGCTCGCTCTAAGACCCCACATACCCGTCCATCTGGGGTTCCTGAGGAGGAACGATTCTCGTCGTCACTTGCTTCAGTTTGGAGAGGAGTGCTGAATGGTCTGAGTGCTATGGGGAACTGTTTCAAGCGGAGGTCTGATAGGAGGAGAGTGTCTGGTCCGGACCTAGGTGTGAACGATCTGGTGTGGTTGTCTACCAAGAATATAAAACGCAAGGTTCCCTCCTGGAAACTGGGTCCCAGGTTCATCGGTCCATACAGGATCAGTTCTATAATTAATCCTGTGGCATTTCGTCTGGACCTCCCTCCTACGTTTAAAATCCATAATGTATTCCACAAATCGTTGCTTAAGAGGTACGTGGCGCCAGTTATACCGTCACTTCTACCTCCTCCTCCAGTGGTGGTCAATGGTAACTTAGAATTTCAAGTGTTGAAGATCATTGACTCACGTCTGAATCGCCGGTCCCTTCAGTATTTGGTTCATTGGAAGGGATATGGTCCTGAGGAGAGGACTTGGGTCTCTGCGTCTGAGATTAACGCAGATCGATTGGTTCGGACCTTCCACACGACTTACCCAGACAGACCTGGCCCTGAGGGTCCGGAGGCCCCTCGTAGAAGGGGGGGTACTGTCATGGGTGCATCGCCACGAAGATTGTCGCGATTGCACATTCTGACTTCTCGCAGCTGAGTTGCTGTTTCTTTGTGTTTGGTAATGAGGGAGTTAATTTTACCTAGCTCTTTGCTAAGACTAGGTCCAACCTCGCCCGGCTGCTTTTGATTATGTTCTAATTAGCTTCCTTTATATAGCTGCCAGTCTGCTGGTTAGATGCCGGTGAAAGCATTCATACAGACTGCAGATAGGATCGGTTCTGAGAAGACTTAATTAGGAGCTCTTTTGTTGTTTCTCCTCACCTTGCTTATAGTTTATCTCCTAGACCTTTGGTGTTCCCTCTGTGTTTTAATGTTGTATGCAAGACAGTATTTACTTTATCCCCTATCTGTCTCGTTTGTCTATACTGTTTGTTAACCTTTACCTGTCCATTCCCTATGGTGGTAATCAGGGTCCTTCTAAGGACTAGATTACAGTGGTCAGGGATTTATAGGAGACAGGGTTTACGCTGGTGGCCTGGACCTCTGTACCATTAACAGTACCTCCAGGTAGAGGGACTAGTCAGGACCCCAGTTTAGGGTCAGCATAGACCCCGGTCCACCTCTAGCCAGAGACAGCGTGAAAAGGATTCAGTATTGACCCACAGGATATTATGTCAGGTAATACTATGCTATATATACATGTTAATGTTACCTATTTATATGTTATATAGAATGTTGTCCCACTTGATAGATTACTGACATTATATATTTATACATCTGCTAGACAGCGTGACACTGCCCTTCTGACTACGCTCTCCGCCTGATCCATTGCTACCAATACCGCTCTCCTGTGAACTGACCTCGGCCTGCCCTTCTGACTACGCTCTCCGCCTGATCCAGTGCTACTAATAACGCCTTTCCAGTGTACCGACCCGTCTATCCTCTGACCAAGTTACCTGCCTCTGCTTCCCCTAGTGTTTGCAGTAACATCGGCTCCAACCCAGACGGGATCCTGACAGGTGCTGTATAATCTGCATGACATTACTATACTAGGTTTCCCTTGGTTACAGTCTCATAATCCTGTTTTGGATTGGAAATCTGTGTCTGCGACCAGTTGGGGCTGCCAATGTGTTAATGCCAACACTCCTGTTTTTTCTGCCTCTCCCCAGGCTCAAGATGTTCCTGACTTTTTGACTGATTTTTCTGATGTGTTTAGCGAAAGTAAATCTGCATCCTTGCCCCCCCATAGGAGCTATGACTGCGCTATTGAATTAGTGCCTGGTAGTAAATTCCCTAAAGGTCGCCTTTTTTACTTGTCTGTACCTGAACATGACGCTATGCGGTCTTATATCAAGGAATCATTGGAGAAGGGTCATATCAGACCATCCTCTTCACCCTTGGGTGCCGGTTTTTTCTTTGTGGCCAAAAAGGATGGTTCATTAAGGCCGTGTATTGATTATTGTCTCTTGAACAATATCACTGTGAAATATCAATATCCGTTACCCTTGATTTCTGACCTGTTTTCCAGGGTGAAAAGTGCTACTTGGTTTACCCAGCTTGACCTCAGGGGGGCGTATAACCTTATTCGCATTAAGCACGGGGATGAATGGAAGACGGCATTTAATACCCCAGAGGGGCATTTTGAGTACCTAGTGATGCCCTTTGGGCTCACTAATGCTCCTTCCGTCTTCCAGTCCTTCATGAATGACATTTTCAGGGATTTTGTGGATAAATTTCTGATTGTTTATTTGGATGATATCTTGATTTTTTCCAATGACTGGGACTCTCATGTGAAACATGTTCGGACTGTGTTCCAGATTTTGAGAGAGAATGCTCTGTATGTGAAGGGATCAAAGTGTCTTTTTGGCGTACAGAGGATCTCATTTCTGGGGTTCATTTTGTCCCCATCTGTTATTGAAATGGACCCGGTCAAGGTTCAGGCCATCTGTGATTGGGTCCAACCTACTTCATTAAAAGCTCTTCAGAGATTCTTGGGTTTTGCCAATTTTTATCGTAAATTTATTGGTATTTTCTCTGTTATTGTTAAACCATTGACTGATTTGACCAAGAAGGGTTCTGATGTGGTGAATTGGCCTCCTGAGGCAGTCTCTGCGTTTCAGGAACTTAAGCAGAGATTCACTTCTGCTCCTGTTCTACGGCAGCCTGATGTTTCTCTGCCATTTCAGGTGGAGGTTGATGCCTCTGAAAATGGGGCCGGTGCCGTTTTGTCCCAAAGAGATCCAGAGACCTCTAAAAGTAACCCTTGTGCCTTTTTCTCTCGAAAATTTTCTCCAGCTAAACGTAATTATGACGTGGGTAATCGGGAGTTATTGGCCATGAAGTGGGCTTTTGAAGAGTGGAGACATTGGCTGGAGGGAGCCAAACATCAGGTGGTGGTCCTCACGGACCATAAGAATCTGGTTTATCTGGAATCAGCCAAGCGACTTAATCCTAGACAGGCCAGGTGGGCCTTGTTTTTCACACGTTTTAATTTTGTGGTTTCCTTTCTTCCTGGCACTAAGAATGTTAAAGTGGATGCCCTCTCGAGGAGTTTCCTTGCGGACTCTTTTGAAAGAGGGTGTAGTTTTTTCCGCCATCTCGCCCAATTTGAGACTGGCTCTGGAAGGGTGTCAGGAGGATAAACCCGAGCGCTGCCCTATTGGGAAATTGTTTGTCCCAGACCGGTGGAAAAAGAGTGTGATGTCTGAGATTCATTGTTCCGCGTTGGCCGGTCATCCCAGAATTTTTGGTACCAGAGACTTGGTTAGTTGGTCCTTTTTGGTGGCCTACTTTGTCTCGTGACATCAGGGAATTTGTGCAGTCCTGCGGGACTTGCTCTCGCTCCAAGCCTTGCTCTCGCTCTAGTGGTTTGTTGATGCCATTGCCTGTGTCCGAGAGACCATGGACCCATATCTCTATGGATTTAATTTCCGACCTCCCTGTTTCTCAGAGAATGACCATTATCTGGGTGATTTGTGATAGGTTTTCCAAAATGATACATCTTGTGCCATTACCTAAGTTGCCTTCCTCCTCCAAATTGGTGCCTTTGTTCCTTCAGCACGTGGTTCGGTTACACGGAATTCATGAGAACATTGTGTCTGACAGAGGAGTCCAGTTTGTTTCCAGATTTTGGAGGACTTTTTGTTCTAAACTTGGTGTTCAATTGTCTTTCTTCTCGGCTTTTCATCCTCAGACCAATGGACAAACTGAGAGAACAAACCAGACATTGGAGACTTATCTGAGATGCTTTGTGTCTGCTGATCAGGATGACTGGGTCTCTTTTTTGCCTCTGGCTGAGTTTGCTCTTAATAATAGGGCTAGCTCTGCCACTTTGATGTCTCCATTTTTCTGCAATTTTGGGTTTCACCCTCGATTTTCTTCGGGACAGACGGAGGCTTCTGTCTGTCCGGGTGTTGACTCTGTTGTGGAGCGTATGCAGCAGATTTGGGACCAGGTAGTGGAGAGGTTGTCCCTCTCTCAGGAGAGGGCCCAGCGGTTTGCCAACCGGCATAGGACTGATGGTCCTCGGTTTGAAGTGGGGACTTGGTCTGGTTGTCCTCAAGAAATATCCCTATGAGAGTTGCATCTCCTAAGTTTAAGCCTAGGTTCATTGGACCTTATAAGTTCATGGAGATTCTTAATCCTGTTTCCTTTCGTTTACTTCTTCCAGGGACATTTAAGATCCATAACGTGTTCCACAAGTCCTTATTGAAGAGGTTTGTCGAGCCAGTGGTTCCTATGGCTGCGCCTCCTGACCCTGTTTTGGTTGAGGGCAATCTGGAGTATGTGGTTGAGAAAATATTGGATTCTCGTTTTTCTAGACGGAAACTCCAGTATTTGGCTAAGTGGAGAGGTTATGGTCAGGAGGACAATTCTTGGGTGTTTTCTTTGGACATCCATGCTAGGAGACTGATCTGTGCGTATCACAGAGCTCATCCTGACCGACCTGGTTGCCCAAATGAGGGTTCGGTGACCCCTCCTCAAGGGGTGGGTACTGTTGTGAATGTGTTAGAAATGAATTCTGAGCAGAAGCTCCCTCTGGTGGTTACAAACAGTACTGAACTATTCAATGAAGATTGTGAAGATTGGCAATCAGGTGTTACAGACTGGTCTTATATAAGGGAGGTTCCCTCCCATCAGGGTTGCCGGTGATCAATTGTTCTTGTCTCAACTTTGGTTCCTGGTTCACTTGGAAGCTTGCTGTGTCTTGCCTGCATCTTCTGCTAACAGATACGATATTTTCTGCTTTTATTTTTGTGCTTGCTTTTTGCATTTTGTCCTGCACTTCTGTGGAGGTCAGCCAGGTCCCCTCCGTGGGCTTGTGCTGCTCTCAGTTTATCTGAGCCACTGTTATTTGTTCATTTGCCTTTTCCAGTTTTTTCAGTGGCTGCTGCTTAGTTTTGTTACACCAGAGAACTAATTTAGGTGGTAGAGGTCGTGTGATCTCAGGTGTTTTTGCAATTAGTGAGTTGGTATTTTTTAGGGTTTTTTTTGGATTGCAGTAAGTGTCCTTTCTATCCTTTTCTTTCTAGGAAGATTGGGCCCCAACGTTTGCTCACACTATTTTCTGTCTGTGTCTGTATTTCCTCTTGTCTAACCGCCATTACATGTTTGGGGGCTTCCTATGTTCTTTGGGGATCTGCTCCGATAGTTTTCCTCTTTCTATCTTTAGGTGTAGTTAGCTTCTCAGGCTGTGACGAGGCGTCTAGGACCAACGTAGATACGCTCCACGGCTGCCTTTAGTTGTGGTGGTTAGTCAGGGTACTGCAATCCAGTAGATTCCAACCTCTCTGGTGTATTGCCTTTTTTGCCTGCTCTCCTCAGCTACCAAATCATAACAGTGGGCCATTTATATGGATACACCTAAATAAAATGGGAATGGTTGGTGATATCAACTTCCTGTTTGTGGCATATTAGTATATGGGAGGGGAAAACTTTTCAAGATGGGTGGCGACCATGGCGGTCATTTTGAAGTCAGCCATTTTGGATCCAACGTTTTTTTCCAATGGGAAGAGGATCATGTGACACATCAAACTTATTGAGAATTTCACAAGAAAAACCATGGTGTGCTTGGTTTTAACCCCACTTTGGGGTTCAAGGTGCTCACCACACATCTAGATACATTCCTTGAGAGGTCTAGTTTCCAAAATTGGGTCACTTTTATGGAGTTTCTGCTGTTTAGGCATATAAGGAGCTCTCCAAACGCAACATAGCATCCGCTAATGATTCCAGCATCTTTTGCATTCAAAAAGATAAATGGTACCTTCCGAGCCATGCCGTGTGCAAAAAAAATAGTTTTCCTCCACATATTTTGTATCGGTATACTCAGGAACAATTTTGGTGGTCCATTTTCTCCTGACATCCTTATGAAAATAAAAAAATTGGGGTCTAAAGCAAAATTTTTGTGAAAAAAAGTTAAATGTTAAATTTTTGGGGTAGCGCCTCCTGGTTTGCACCTATTCACATTAGTTTGGATGTGCCAGTCAGGTTTTTTTGTCTTTGTATGTTAGCTTGCTGACCGAGCACTCCGCCCCCACCAGGTGGTGCTTTTAATTACAGCAGGTCCCTACTTACCCATAAAATTCAGTCATTGCTGACAGAGGTGTCCACATTCACCCAGGAATTCAGATATCAGCCTAGAGAGGTATTCACACAGGTCAGGGACCCATCAGACTTGAGACCACCTTGACGATGGTTGGTGTGCAAATAATATTTGACAAAATTTTATACTAAGCATTTCAAATTTCACATTAGTTTGGATGTGCCAGTCAGGTTTTTTTTTTTTTTTTGTCCATTCTCCAGACCTGAACCCCATTGAAAACTTCTGGAATGTAATCAAGAGTATGATGGATAGTCACAAGCCATCAAACAAAGAAGAACTGCTTAAATTTTTGTGCCAGAAACAGTGTGAAAGACTGGTGGCAAGCAAGCCAAGACGCATGAAAGCTGTTTTTAAAAATCATGGTTATTCCACAAAGTATTGATTTCAGAACTCTTCTGAGTTAAAACATTAGTATTGTTGTTTATGAACTTGTTTTTTTGCATTATTTGAGGTCTGAAAGCACTGAGTTTTTTTTAATTTTGACCATTTTTCTTTGTCAGAAAAAAACCCGAAAATTTATTGCTTGGAAATTTGGAGATATGTTGTCAGGAGTTCATAGACTAAAAGAACAATTTACATTTTACTTAAAAATATACCTATAAAGAAAAAAAATCAGACAAACTAAACATTTGAAAGTGGTCTCTTAATTTTTGCCAGAGCTGTATACACACACACACACACACACATATATATATATATATATATATATATATATACACATACACACACATACATATATATATACACTGCTCAAAAAATAAAGGGAACACTCAAATAACACATCCTAGATCTGAATGAACGAAAAACTCTCATTGAATACTTTGTTCTGTACAAAGTTGAATGTGCTGACAACAACATCATGCAAAAATCATCAATGGAAATCAAATTTATTAACCAATGGATGCCTGGATTTGGAGTCACCCACAAAATTAAAGTGGAATCCAATGTCCTTAAAACAAGTCAAAATGATTCTCAGTAGTGTGTGTGGCCTTCACGTGCCTGTATGACCTCCCTACAAAGCCTGGGCATGCTCCTGATGAGGAGGCAGATGGTCTCCTGAGGGATCTACTCCCAAACCTGGACTAAATCCTGGACAGTCTGTGGTGCAACGTGATGTTGGTGGATGAAGCGAGCTATGATGTCCCAGATGTGCTCAATCAGATTCAGGTCTGGGGAACGGGCGTGCCAGTCGATAGCTTTAATCCCTTCATCTTTCAGGAACTGCTGACACACTTCAGCCACATGAGGTCTGGCATTGTTCTGGATTAGGAGAAACCCAGGGCCAACCGCACCAGCATATGGTCTCACAAGGGGCCTGAGGATCTCATCTCGGTACCTATTGGCAGTCAGGCTACCTCTGGCGAGCACATGGAGGGCTGTGCGACCCTCCAAAGAAATGCCACCCCACACCATTACTGATCCACTGCCAAACCGGTCATGCTGAAGGATGCTGCAGGCAGCAGATCTCTCTCCACGGCGTCTCCTGACTGTGTCACTTTTGTCACATGTGCTCAGTGTGAAACTGCTTTCATCTGTGAAGAGCATAGGGCGCCAGTGGTGAATTTGCCAATCTTGGTGCTCTGTGGCAAATGCCAAGCATCCTGTATGGTGTTGGGCTGTGAGCACAACCCCCATCTGTGGACGTCGGGGACTCAGAACATCCTCATGGAGTTTCTAACAGTTTGTGCAGACACATGCACATTTGTGGCCTGCTGGAGGTCATTTTACAGGCTTTGGCAGTGCTCCTCATGTTCCTCCTTGCATAAAGGTGGAGGTAGCGTTCCTGCTGCTGGGTTGTTGCCCTCCTACGGCCCCCTCCACGTCTCCTGGTGTACTGGCCTGTCTCCTGGTAGAGCCTCCAGCCTCTGGGCACTACGCTGACAGACACAGCAAACCTTCTTGCCACAGCTCATATTGATGTGCCATCCTGGATGAGCTGCACTACCTGAGCCACTTGTGTGGGTTGTAGAGTCCGTCTCATGCTACCACGAGTGTGAAAGCACAACCAACTTTCAAAAGTGACCAAAACATCAGCCAGAAAGCATTGGTACTGAGATGTGGTCTGTGGTCCCCACCTGCAGAACCACTCCTATATTGAGTGTGTATTGATAATTGCCAAGAATTTTTATCTGTTGTCTATTCCATTTGCACAACAGCATGTGAAATTGATTGTCAATCAGTGTTGCTTCCTAAGTGGACAGTTTGATTTCACAGAAGTTTGATTTACTTGGAGTTATATCATGTTGTTTAAGTGTTCCCTTTATTTTTTTGAGCAGTGTATATTACATAGTCTTATTTATTATGTATATTGCCATCCCTTAATATACAGTGCCCTCTCTTGTTATGCACAGCACCGTTCCTTACATATTAGATTATACAGAGCCCTTTTTTATCATACCATCCTGTCCTGTTAAGGGTATGCCACACTAAACAATATCGCTAACGGGATCGCTAAAAAACGTCACTATTTAGCGATCCTGTTAGCGATGTTGTTCAGTGCGGCAGCTTCCAGCGACGAGCTTCCTGCTGTGATCTCGCTCGTCGCTGGAATCGCTCCGGACCCTATTTTCTCGTCGGCGCTCCCGCTGGGTAAGTATCTAATCGCTGTGTGGCACCTTTTCTTAGCGATTTAGCGGTACTTTTGTACCGCTAAAGTCGTTAAGAAGATCGCTAACGGCGATAGCGTCGTTAACTATATCGCTAAATGTGGCCGCATTTAGCGATATAGAAACAATCCCGCTAGCGATCGCATTAGTATGCGTCGTTATCGTGATCGCTAGCGGGATTGTTTAGTGTGGCAGTACCTTTAGAGATATAATGCAAGGACAGCTGATGGAGTATGGTAAAACTTCTTTTCTAATAGAGGAGCTGATGGACTGGTAGTCTGGTCACCGGCTCCTCCATCAGCAGTCATTTTATATCTAACAAGAGAGGGGCCATGTAATAAAAGAGGGCACTGTGAATAGCAAAAATAACAAGAATACACTATGTAAGAGACAGCACTGTACATAACAGCAGAGGAAGCTGTATAATAAGGGACGGCATAATAAAATGTGACTACACTACATACTGAGGGATGGCGCTATACATAATAAGCAAGTACACTATATACTAAGGGACTGTGTTAGACATAATAAGTGATAACGTCTTCCTCCACCTCCCCTGTTCTTAAATCCATTATAAATCCCCCTTCCTCCCATCCCAATCCCCCACACTCCTCATTGTCCTCCTCCCCCTGCATCCCATTATTGTCCTTTCCCTCACACCAATCATTGCCCTCTTCACCACCTCCATCATTGCTTTCTCCCCACCACCTCCATCATTGCCTTCTCCCCCACCACCTCCATCATTTCCTCCTCCCCCACCACCCCATCATTGCCCTTTCCACCAACATTGTCCTTTCCACTACCACCCCCATCATTGCCCATTCCACCACCTCCACTATTGCCCTTTCCATCATGACCATCATTGTCCTTTCCACCACCACCATCATTGCCTTTTCCACACCACTCCCATCATTGCCCATTTCACCACCTCCATCATTGTTTTCTCCCCTACCACCCCATCATTGTCCTTTCCACCACCTCATCATTGCTTTCTCCTCCACCAGCCCCATCATTGCCCTTTCCACGACCTCCATCATTGCTTTCTCACCCACCACCCTCATCATTGCCCTCTCCATCACCCCATCATTGCCCTTTCCACCACCTCCATAATTGACTTCTCCCCCACCACCTCCATCATTACCTCCTTCCCCACTACCTCATCATTGTTCTTTCCACTGCCACCATTATTGTCTTCTACCCCACCTCCTCCATAATTACCTCCTTCCCCACTACCTCTCATTGTCCTTTCCACTGCCACCATCATTGCCTTCTCCCCACCCCTCCATCATTGCCCATTTCGTCCACCTCCATCATTTCCTCTCCCCCTCCACCCATCATAATCCTTTCAACTGTCACCATCATTGCTTCACCCCCAACACCTCATCATTGTCCTGTCCACTGCCACCATCATTGCCTTTTCCCCCACCACCCCATCATTGCCCAATCCACCACCTCCATCATTTCCTCCTCCTCCACCACCCACATTATTGTCCTTTCAACTGCCACCATCATTGCCTTCACCCCACCACCCCATCATTGCCCATTCCACCACCTCCATCATTTCCTCCTCCTCCCACCACCCCTATCATTTCCTTTCCACTGCCATCATCATTACATTCTCCTCACCACCCCAGCATGCCATTCTGCCACCTCCATCATTTCCTCCTCCTCCCACACCACCCCATCATTGTCCTTTCAACTGCCACCATCATTGCTTTCTCCCCATCACTGTCTTCTCCTCCACCTACACACACAGCACCATTCACCTCTGTGCACGTTGACACACACACACACAAAGCACCTCTCACTTCTCCGCATGCTCCCCTGCAGCATTACCTTCGCCAGCAGCTTCCTGTCTCTGGCACAGCCACGAGGCTGAATGAAGACGTCATCCAGCCATGCTGCTGACTATGTGAGAGACAGGATGGATCGCTGAAGCTCCGCTCCGCTGCCATTTTCTCTTGCAGTCAGTGGAGCTTCAGGGATCTCTCCCTGCGGCCGCACATGAGGGCAATCTGGCCAGGGGCCCTCCTGAGCTTCGGGACCTGATAAACGGGCCAGATTGCCCTCATTATTAGTAGTCCTGCAGGGGCCCCCCTCCATCTCCAGGCTCCGGTGTAGTCGCAAGGGCTGCACATGCGGTGTGTCCGCCCCTGGTGAGATCAAGTTTCAAAGAGCATGTAAAAAGAGGAAATAACTGGGAGAGGGAGATTTGGAGAGGAGAGAGAAGCAAAACTAATTGAGCTGTGCCTGTCAGATCAGCTGTGCCTGACAGAGGGTTACATAAAGGTTACTATAAGAACTCTTTAAGTACTGTCTAGTCTTATCTCAATTAAAACTATATTTAATAAGTCTTGGGCAGGGATCTAACCACAAATCTATCTATTATTGATTTATTTTCATTTTACATGGACCAAGTTGGTTTCAGTTTGTCAATTGATTAACAAGCCTGAGATAACATTTCTAGTTTGACCTGTAAAATTGTAAATGTATGTGAATGTGCCAATTTTCTTTTGATCACCTCCTGGGAAAGGTTTCTTATGTAATTTTCCAATTTTATCTCTTAGTTTGACCTTAGCAAATTGATTTGCCTGCTCTAATCACTGAAATTCTGATGTTCTTGAACTTTTCCAAATCATTTTATTCATCTTTGCTTAGCTTCTTACTGTGGTAGGTGATGCTTAAGGCCATGAAATAATATGCTTCTCACCTTAATATGAAGAATGAAATTATACACTAAAGATAGGAGGTCAGATAAAACTACTTGCTACTGCTGCAGATTTTTTTACTCATAATATTAACTGCAAGTAAGGAAGCTGACAGAGAACAGAGAAGACATACTTAACCCACCTTACAGCCTTTACAATCTTGCCATTCAGCCAACACTTCATTTCAAAACTGTAATGTAGTGCAGACTCAAGGTTGTAACTAGAATATAGAGGACACTTTAGCAAGGTCAGGTATTGCACCTTAACTTTGATAGTAAAATAAACTGTAGGATTGAAAATAGCAGTATAGTCTACATGTGATAGCTCTTAAGGCAGCTATCACACAGCAAGTCATCACCTACCTAAACCTTGCCTTAAATGTAAGCATACCTGTACTTTCAGCTGACATTTGAGAATGAGCTGTTATATGTATGTGCATGAGGAATAGCATTATTTATATCTTTTAATTGCATTTGTCTCAGAGCTAGTGCATAGAAACTAGCTGCATTATTGTCTCCCATAAACAGTACGTACAGACACAAAGGATTCCTGTTCTCTTGTATCTATGCAACAGCAGTGTGAAGGGCATTATAAATCATTACTGAGCTGTGTAGCTGTGAATTCAATGCTAAAGAGAAATAAAACTTACTAAAAAGCAGAAGCCCAATGTGTTGATTCTCTCATTCTTCTTCTTCTTCTTCATCTTTATCTGTCTCCTCTCCATAGACTTTCATAGGCAGCTGCAATCTGATCTGTTAGTCAACCAGCTTATGTTGACCAAAATGGATTTCAACTGTTTCTTAAAATGAATGATTAATTCATGAGAGGGGAGAAAGTGGAAAATTAAGCATATTTCTGTGATAAGATATTAAGTTATTTCAAAATTCCCTATGTTTGCTTCTACTAAATGATATGACCATTTTAGCTTGAATAATAATAATAATAATATTTTTTATTTCTATAGCACCAACATATTCCGCAGCACTTTACATTTTAGAGGGACTTTTACACACAATAAAGACATTGCAGAGTAACACATAACTCAACAGATACCAAAAGGACTTAGGGCCCTGCTTTAGACAATGTTTCCTTTTTCTTCTAGGATGTTTAGAAAGATATTTGAAGTTATATTGTGTTACAGTAAAGATTTTTCTTATTTTTCTCATGGAACATTTCCAATAAGACACCCAACTGAGCCAGCTCAAGTTATGTTGAAATGCTCATGATTGTGTCTATTGGAAGAAAAGCTTAGACATAGAGTATACTGGATTTTGAAAGCCCAAACTTTACAGCCATAATTTGACTACTTTTATTTGGAGATAATCTTACCTGAAGTGAATGCTTGTAACAGATAAATACCCGAATACCTGTGAAGTCAAACTAAAGGTACTGCCACACTAAACAATCCTGCTAGTGATCTCGTTAGCGTAGCATACTAATGAGATCGCTAGCGGGATTGTTTTAACATCGCTAGTAGCTGCCTAATTTAGCGATGTCGTTAAGGACGCTAACACAGTTAGCGATCTCCTTAACGACACCGCACATCACACTACCTCCACGTCAACAGATCCTCCTTGCAGTCAGTGACAGCGGCTACGGGCGGCGGCCGCTCCGTGATGTGGTCTGCTGTGCTGGGAGGGTTCCGGTGCTGTCCCCCTGCTCCGGGCCTGGCGCTCCTGTGGGGGATGGGTGGTCGGTCTCCTCCTCTTCCCGGCTCGCAGCGCTGGGAGATGCACGGCTGACACCCAGCGCTCAGTGCGCACAATCACCGGATATTCCGCAGGCCGGTTCTCCCCGTCATACAGCTGCTGTGAGGAGGACGTCCCCGGTGCAGATGTTACTGCCCCTCCCAGGAGCAGACGGCCGCCGTGCTACCAGGTGCCACACTCAGCGATATATGCTCACCAGCAGGACACCAACGATAAAAATAGGGTCCGGAACGATGAGAACTATGAACGAGATCACAGCAGGATCTCAGCAGGGGCCACGTCACTAGTACATGCCACACACAACAACGTCACTAACGAGATCGCTAAATAGTGACGTTTTTTAGCGATCTCGTTAGCGACTCTGTTTAGTGTGGCATACCCTTAAGCATATGAGAATTTTTTATTCTCAGGTTCATGCAGAATACAAAAATGTATTTGTCTGGGTCTATAAGAAGCTAAAAGGCCTAATGAGGTTCAACAGAGGCCACATTTACTTTTATTATTGCTTTCTACAAAATTAAGTCAAAGCATGGCTGTGAGCCTTAGAATTTAGTATGCATTTACACTGGATATCATTGTAAAAGTTTTACCATGATCACCATTTTATAAAAATCACATTTCTGGTAACATTTTCCTTTAGTTAAGCCTATGGACACCATGCTACCACATGTATAAAGAATATGGTAACAATGCAACAAACCACCAATACTAGAGATTGATGTGGTTTAAAAAAATTAGCATGCCTTGATGGTTATATTTCTATAATACGTGGCGGGGACAGTTCCCATGTGGTTTGTGTTATTAAATTAATCGGTTAAGACAAAAATGATTCAAGACCTTGGCAGTGCATAGATTATTCAGGTTAAGGTGACAGGTTAAGAGAAAATATTAAAATCAGATCAATAGAGAAGAGCAGATCGATCAATTTCCTGTAATTCACAGTTAATAATAATAATAATCTTTACATAGCGCTAACATATTCCGCAGCGCTTTACAGTTTGCACACATTATCGTCGCTGTCCCCGATGGAGTTCACAATCTAGATTCCCTATCAGTATGTTTTTGGAGTGTGGGAGGAAACCAGAGTACTCGGAGGAAACCCACACAAACACGGGGAGAACATACAAACTCCTTGCAGATGTTGTCCTTGGTGGGATTCAAACCCAGGACTCCAGCACTGCAAAGCTATCCACTTAGCCACCGTGCTGCCCGTGCTGCTGTTGAAGTATTAGGCTAAAGTTATTTTGCATTGTCACATGGGCCTCCCCATAATGTCCTGCATTTATGACAGCTTATGAATTATCATAGAATCATACAATCATATAAGGTTAGGGTTGGAAGGGACCTCCAGGATCATCGGATCCAACCCCTGCTCAATGCAGGATTCACTAACCTGTTGTGAACACTCTGAATCTGACTTCTGAGTTTGGGCTCCCTCTGGTGGCTGCGGATAGTAATGAAGCTGCTTTGGCTAACAGAAGTCTTTCACCTGGGGGCAATGAGTGGCAATCAGGTGCTACTGACTGGGGAGATATCAGTGAGCACCTTCCCATAATCCTTGCCAGTGATTTGTTTCTTCCTGGTCCCTTTTGGAAGTCAGCTTGCTTCCTGCTTTCTCCTGCAACCTTCAGATAAGTTATTTGCTGTTTATTTCTGTGGCATTTGTTTTTCCTTTTGTCTATCTCAGTTTACTGCCCTTTTGGATTTGGTACAGCCAGGTTCCCCTGTGGGGGCCTGCGCTGGACACTGTTTTCTCATTTGCCACTGTTTATGTATTTTCAGTTCCCTGTTTTTCAGTGTCTGCTGGTTTGCTACCAGTTTACACCAGAGTTCTGATCTAGCGGGGGAGAGATCGTGTGGTCTCAGTATTTTTGCATATCAGACGTGTTGGAATTTTTCTTAGTGTTTTTTGCTAGATTGCAGACAGTATTCTTTCCCGTCCTGTTCTATCTAGACAGTTTGGGCCCCAGCATTTGCTTGCTCTATTTTTTGCCTGGGTTTGTATTTCTTCTTGTCTCACCACCAATATATGTTTGGGGCTTGCCTATTCCTTTAGGGGTCTATTCCGGGGCAGTTAGCTTTCCTCTTTCTCTCTTTTGGCTTACTTAACTCTCGGCTGTGTTGAGGTGTCTAGGGCTCCGTAGGCACATCCCACGGCTACTTCTAGTTGTTCTGTCAGTTTAGGGGTTTGCAATCCGCTAGTTACCAACATCTCTGGGTGTCAGGTTGCTTTGCCTATTTTGGCTGCTGTCCTCCTTGGCTACTAAATCATAACACTAATCCATCTCAGACAGATGTGTGTCCAGCCTCTGTTTGTTGACTTTCATTTAAGAACTCAACACCTCTTGTACCAGCCTGTTACACTTATTGATCACCCTCACTGTCAAAATGTTTTTTCTAATATCTAATCTGTATCTGCTCCCTTTCAGTGTCATTCCATTGCTTCTCATGTTTCCATGTGCAAATGACAATAATGATGATCACTCTACACTGTGACATCTTTACAAATATTTGTAGACAGCTATTAGCCTTCTTTTTTGCAAGCTAAACATTCTCAGATCCTTTAACCGTTCCTCATATGACATAGTTTGCAGTCAGCTCACCATCCTGGTAGCTCTTCTCTGAACTTGCGCCAAATATATTTATGTCATTTTTCTCTTTCTCTACCCTGTGAAGTACAAGCGCTTATTGTCAGCATAGTTACCTCTCTACCCTCTGTCTAAAGTTTAAGCTCTTATGGTCAAGGGGTTCCTTTCTCTCTCTCTCCCCTGTAGCGTGTAAACCCGTATTATGAATGGTGTTCTCTCTCCCCTCTTGAGTGTAAGCTCTTATGGTCAGCAGAGTCCTCTCTCTCTCCACCCTGTAGAGTGTAAGCTCTTATGGACAGCAGAGTCCTCTGTCTCTTACGACTATAAAGTGTAAGCTCTTATGGTAAGTGGGGTCCATCCTCTCTTTCTCACTCCCTTGTAATGCATATGCACATATAATAAGTGGGGTTCTCTCGTTCTCTCTCTCCTGTAGAGTGTAAGCTTATAAGCTGTATTGGTCAGCGGGGTCCTCTCTCTCTCCACCCTGTAGAGTGTAAGTGTCACGATTCCTCCAATCAGTGTGTCGTGAACGCAGTAAGTAACAGTTTTGCTTCCTTGTGGAATTAGGGACGTGCTGAGTTGTCAGTTTGGTAAGTGACAGCTCAGTTGTCCAATCTTGTGCATGGGTGTTGTGGGCTATCATTATTTTGATTGATAGCTCAGTTGTCTAATCTAGAGCAGGGGCGTGCTGAGTTGTCGGTATTTTGATAGACAACACAGTCGTCCAATCTGAGATTAAGTGGTGCTGAGCTTCCTTCAGGTGTCCCCAGTTATTTAGCTAAGCTGTCTGTCCCAGACATCGTTGTCGTAACTTTTAGCTTAAGGGTATGCCACACTAAACAACATCGCTAACGGGATCGCTAAAAAACGTCACTATTTAGCGATCCCGTTAGCGATGTTGTTGTGTGCGGCATGCAGCAACGACGTGGCCCCTGCTGTGATCTCGTCCGTCGTCCTGATCGTTCCGGACCCTATTCTGATCGTCGGCGTCCCGCTGGGTAAGTATATATCGCTGAGTGTGGCACCTTTTTTAGCGATTTAGCGGTACTTTTGTACCGCTAAAGACGTTAAGGAGATCGCTAACCGCGATAGCGTCCTTAACAACATCGCTAAATGTGGCCGACACTAGCGATATTGTAAACGATCCCACTAGCGATCTCATTAGTATGCGACGCTAACGAGATCGTTAGCGGGATCGTGTAGTGTGGCAGTACCTTTAGTGTGTGTTTTCTCTGTGATCTGGACTCAGACATTCTGATCTTTTGTTGATGGACCTGGGATTTGCCTTTTGACTAGCCATTCGTATTACCCCTTTTGCCTTGGTGCCCTCTGACCTTGGAATTTTGACTTCAGACTGTGACGAGACTATGCCTTTGTCTCTTCCATATGTTTATGATGTACCCTCCTGGCTTCTAACCTTGGACTCCTTTATTTCCCTGACTCACAGCTTGTCTGTAAGAAGGGAATCAGCCTCGCAGTAAGCTCTTATGAACAGTGTGGTCCCATCTGTCTTACCTGTAAAATGTAAGCTCTTATGGTAAGTGGGGTTGACTCGCTCCCTCTCCTCAACTCCACGTGTATTTTCTGAGCAATTACAAGCTTTCCAGTATTGGGATTTGGCTGAACTTGCCACAAATTGAACTTTTGGGAAAAATTTGGTGAAGTTGGTGAATTCAAATTTCAAAAGATCCGCTCATCTCTAATGATCAATATAATGAAAATAAAAGCACAGGAAGAAAATTAATCTTAAAACCATAAGTGTATGTGAATTGCTTTACTTGTTCCATCAGTAAACATGGAACCAGACAAATTATATTTGCACTCAGCTTATTTATACAGTGCATACTTATCACTTAATCAAACGATGCGATGTTGATCCAGACTAATTCTAAATCTCAACAGCTTGTCCTCCTTTTGTTAGTGGATAAGTGCAATATAGGACAAAGATCTGTCATCATGACCCATATATGGATAGATGAGAATTGTAGTGGTTGGTTTCTTCCTCCACCACCCTGCTGAGTAAAAAAATACTCAAAATAAACAGGTTACATGGCATTGTAAATTCCCATCTGATTACAGCTGTCCTGAAAGCCTCAAAGGCATGGGCTGGATGACTGTCATGTCTGCATTGCCTGAGAACAGATTACTTGTCTCTTTCTTTCAGAGAGCCTGAGGCGAGACACCTTTCTACATTCACAATGCAAATTTACTGGCACCTTCTGTTCTATATCAATGAATGCACAATGGGTGTGACACCTAAAGTAAAGTGGTAGGGTTTGTAGAGGGTGCTGCTAACTCCCAACTAATAAACAGAAACCACCATGGGGACAGGAAGGAGTGCTATTGAATTACAAGCTTGGAAAATAACCATCCTTCTTTGTTGGGTCAATGGTGACTTTCACAATGACGAGAAGAGTACATTTACTTGTGCAAATATTTCTATGCCTTTTTTTTTTAGCTATCCATGTGTCATCACCTGCAATTTACGATCCCAACAGGTTGTGGGCTAATTGGAGCGATACTTCCTACCTTCTGTTCAAACATCTCATTCTTTACCTAGAACATGTAAATTAGACGAGCAGGCCTATTTTATAACCTTTTACCTAAGGATGACAGGTCTTTTATCTGCTTTCTAACTTTCATCACCTGGGCATTATTGTTGTTTTTGTCACCTAATTTAACTAGTGCCTGATTGTTTCCCTCTTCAAAGGCGTCAGAATGATGTTTATTTATTGATGGCTCTTTGGTAGATTTCAGCAAGGGCTTATTATGATATTCAAAGTGTATGTGACAGCGCTGAGGTTTCCCATGCATTTTTATTAAGGCTAAGAATTACATAGCCATTTTCTATAGAGCCTCCATCTCCCAGCTTATTGAATATGTATATATGCAATAAGTTAACCATTGAAGACATTCTTCCTGCCCACACTATTTCATCATTTGTCTTTAGTATTATAGCCAAATAATAATTTTAGTGTGTAAACACTGACTTGAAAATCTCCATGCCATTGACATTCAGTTCTTTTATTAAGCAAATCAGCTTCACTTTTTGCATATTTATATACCGCAAAGCTATTACAGTACTGCCAATCATTTATGTAGGAGTGATGTAAAGCCAGAACTAGGTGAGAAGATGTAAATGTGAACTGCTCCATCTAGAGTCTACTTCCTACACATGTAACACATAATTTGAATCAACATGGGGCCTTTATTTATCACATTACTTTATTTCTGCTATCCCTGGAAGTAAAATAATCAGTCAGTGCTGAAGTGATGTACAGAGCTGATACCTATACACTACTTATCGGGAGGATTATGATAAGCGGATGAACGTAATGACAGGGTTTGTGTAGTCATTCATGCAAAAATCAAACTAATCACTCACTTTGCAAAGCTATGTTGTTTACGCATTATAAGACTTGCAGAGGAACCGGAGACTGAACATTGAATGCAATTACTCTATGTATGAATAATGCATTCAGAAAAGTTTGTGATTTCTTAGGTACTGGCTATTTTAAGTAATGCATATGTATGTATGTAGTCTTATTGATAGTACAAAATACAAAACCTGGCTTTTAGAGAACCCATCATTATGATACATTTACAAAATGGACATCAGTACGATTCACCAAAACTACCTTCACCAACACCTTTTTTATTTCTTTTGATGCTTGTAAAAAATAAAAATTACATTACATTTTTTAAAATTGTTTTTAATGATATTTTTTGTCACATTTTTTGTCAATGCAGAAGTCTATGTCTGAAACTTTGATACATAGAGCATGCTGTTTAAAAAAAATGTCGAAACATAAGTCACTTGAATGCAAAAAAAGCCTCACTGCCAAAACTGATCCTTTTCATGTTTTTTACTACTTTTGATACAGTAGGGTTATATAAGGTTCTTTCATTGCGGACTCTCATTTATCCCTGAGGAAGTTGGTCAATACTGGGGAAACACATGATGATCTTTATCCCTCCTCCCCCTTTTATATGAGCATTAGGCTTCTTTCACACATCAGGTTTTTTCTGTCAGGCATGATCCGGCTATTTTTTGAAAAACTAGGTCCGGCGAAATCTACGGCTGGATCCGTTTTTTTCCCATTGAATTATATTAGCGCCGGATCGCGCCGCATGGCCTTGTGGTTCTTCAGTTTGTTGCCGGCGAAAATTTTCATTCCGACATCTGGAAAAAACGGCTACAGTAAAGTTTTTTTGTCTGTGACGAAAAACCAGACAACGCCGGATCCAGCACTTCCAGCTTTTTGCTACAATGGAAGTCTATGGGCGCCGGAATGCGCCGGATCCGGAAAAAGAAGGATCTTGTTTTTACGTCTGAGCATGCTCAGAACTAATTGGCCTGCCCCCAGGAAACATATATAAACAATGCCAGTGGTGCCCTCAGCCATTACCATGCAGCCAGTCAACCAGAGATGAGCCAGCCGCAGAGGAGCAAGCCGCAGAGCATCCAGCAGCCAGCAGCCACCAGCAGCCAGCCAGCAGCCAGCAGACTCCCAGCAGCGAGCAGACTCCCAGCAGTCGGCCAGCAGCCAGCAGATGCCCAGCAGCCAGCAGCTTCCCAGGAGTCAGCAGCCGCCCAGCAGCCAGCAGCCGCCCAGCATCCAGCAGCCGGCCAGCAGCCAGCAGCTGCCCAGGAGCCAGCAGCCGCCCAGCAGCCAGCCGCCGCCCAGCAGCTGGCCATCAGCCAGCAGCCGGCCATCAGCCAGCAGCCGCCCAGGAGCCAGCAGCCGCCCAGCAGCCAGCAGCCGCCAAGCAGCCAGCAGCCGGCCAGCAGCCGCCCAGGAGCCAGCAGCCGCCCAGCAGCCAGCAGCCAGCCAGCAGCCGCCCAGGAGCCAGCAGGGCAGAGCCAGGACAGCCAGGCCAACATGTTTTCTTCTTCTGGGAGCCCTCCCTTGCGTCGTCAGCGCTTAGATGTAAAAAAAAGTTTTGGTTTTTGTTTTCATTTATGTATTTAGGTATTTCACAATCCATCTCTGATATGCTATCTCTGAGCATGTCGTCCTAGTGCATCGGCTATTTGACACAATGGCAGTGCTTCATTTTGTGTCCACCCATATTTGTGCCCTCTAGATGGTAAAATGGCCCCTTAGAAAATGTTAATGCCCTGTGCAAGTTCCCTAGAAAACAGTGATCAAATTTTACCCCTAGAAAGTAATGATGCCCTGTGTATTATTTTGATGGTCACATAAGTGCTCTTCTATGCCCCCCTGTAAATGTGTTTGTGTATATATATATATATATATATATATATATATAAAAAAATTAATCGATAATTTTTGTATAACAGGAAGCTGCAGCTGAAGAGGTGCTCCCAGAAGAAGAACGAAGGGGTGGAGAAATAACTGGAGTGGGCTCGCAATTCGTAAGTTTCTTACATGCATCGCAGAAACACATCATCACACTACACACAACACATAGAAAACAATTTAGTACAGACATCACACTGCAGACAACACATAAAATGAGATCATTACAGATATCACACTGCACAGAACACATATGCCTACATCCAAGCACATTATCTTTTTTATTATAGTCTTCTGAATCTAGTGCTCGGCCAATTCGTCCTCGAAGCACCTCCCAGGGTCGTCGGCATCAGCGACAGGGAGGTCTTCATCGGGTAAGTACCTTTTTTTATTTTTATTTTTTTATTATATTTTTTGTTGTTTTGAGTCTAATGTTTTGTTTTTTTTCTTTTTTAACAGGCTTCACAACGTGCTCCTGACTCGGACGGTGAGGAGGCCAGGCTGGATGTTGACCTCCTCATCGATCTGTTACAAGAGAGGGAGCCACTGTGGAACATGGGGGACTGCCGCCATGCTGATATAATTGTGGCCCGTCGACTGTGGGAGAAAATATGTGAACAACTAGTGGACCACTGGGAGGACCTCGATGCTCAGGCCCAGATTCAAGCGCGTAAGTATACACAGTTCAGTTATGTTGCTGGATGTAAAGAAGTGTTTCCCAAACTCCAGTCCTCGTGGCCCACACTGGTCATGTTTTCAGGATTTCCTTTGTGTTGCGCAGATGGTGGAAGTATCATCAAGGCATCAGGAATTCTCTCACCTGTGCTACACTATGGAAATCCTGAAAACATGACCCGTGGGGGCTGTGAGGACTGGAGTTCGGGAAACACTGATGTTGTATGCTAACCAATTTGTGCTTTCACTTTTCAGGTGAAAGAATTGTCAAGTGGTGGTGGTCAATCAGGTATCGCTTCAAGAAGGCATTCAACAAAGAGATGCAGGCCCCGAGTGGATCTGGAGGATGCAGGAGCAAGTATAAGTATGCGCACGCCCTGTCATTCCTCCGGTCAACGATGGTGACCAGAATGTAAATATTACCCACCCTATTTAATAAAAAATGTTTACATGTCTAACAATTTTTTGGTGTTTCACCCAGGGCTATGCAATATCAATATACAGGTCCTTCTCAAAAAATTAGCATATAGTGCTAAATTTAATTATTTTACATAATGTAATGATTACAATTAAACTTTCATATATTTTAGATTCATTACACACCAACTGAAATTTGTCAGGTCTTTTATTGTTTTAATACTGATGATTTTGGCATACAACTCCTGATAACCCAAAAAACCTGTCT
Organism: Oophaga sylvatica; assembly: GCA_033576555.1. NCBI lineage: Eukaryota > Metazoa > Chordata > Amphibia > Anura > Dendrobatidae > Oophaga > Oophaga sylvatica. The sequence continues at coordinate 678,738,631 of JARQOD010000001.1, forward strand.
CAAAAAATTAACATATTTCAACCATCCAATAAAATAAAAGTGTTTTTTAAAAACAAACAAAAAAACCATCAAATAATAAAGTTCAGTTATGCACTCAATACTTGGTCGGGAATCCTTTTGCAGAAATGACTGCTTCAATGCGGTGTGGCATGGAGGCAATCAGCCTGTGACACTGCTGAGGTGTTATGGAGGCCCAGGATGCTTCGATAGCGGCCTTAAGCTCATCCAGAGTGTTGGGTCTTGCGTCTCTCAACTTTCTCTTCACAATATCCCACAGATTCTCTATGGGGTTCAGGTCAGGAGAGTTGGCAGGCCAATTGAGCACAGTAATACCATGGTCAGTATACCATTTTACCAGTGGTTTTGGCACTGTGAGCAGGTGCCAGGTCATGCTGAAAAATGAAATCTTCATCTCCATAAAGCATTTCAGCCGATGGAAGCATGAAGTGCTCCAAAATCTCCTGATAGCTAGCTGCATTGACCCTGCCCTTGATGAAACACAGTGGACCAACACCAGCAGCTGACATGGCACCCCACACCATCACTGACTGTGGGTACTTGACACTGGACTTCAGGCATTTTGGCATTTCCTTCTCCCCAGTCTTCCTCCAGACTCTGGCACCTTGATTTCCGAATGACATGCAAAATTTGCTTTCATAAGAAAAAAGTACTTGGGACCACTTAGCAACAGTCCAGTGCTGCTTCTCTGTAGCCCAGGTCAGGCGCTTCTGCCGCTGTTTATGGTTCAAAAGTGGCTTTACCTGGGGAATGCGGCACCTGTAGCCCATTTCCTGCACACGCCTGTGCACGGTGGCTCTGGATGTTTCTACACCAGACTCAGTCCACTGCTTCCTCAGGTCCCCCAAGGTCTGGAATCGGTCCTTCTCCACAATCTTCCTCAGGGTCCGGTCACCTCTTCTCGTTGTACAGCGTTTTCTGCCACATTGTTTCCTTCCAACAGACTTCCCATTGAGGTGCCTTGATACAGCACTCTGGGAACAGCCTATTTGTTGAGAAATTTCTTTCTGGGTCTTACCCTCTTGCTTGAGGGTGTCAATGATGGCCTTCTTGACATCAGTCAGGTTGCTAGTCTTACCCATGATGGGGGTTTTGAGTAATGAACCAGGCAGGGAGTTTTTAAAAGCCTCAGGAATCTTTTGCATGTGTTTAGAGTTAATTAGTTGATTCAGAAGATTAGGGTGATAGGTCGTTTAGAGAACCTTTTCTTGATATGCTAATTTTTTGAGACAGTTTTTTTGGGTTATCAGGAGTTGTATGCCAAAATCATCAGTATTAAAACAATAAAAGACCTGACAAATTTCAGTTGGTGTGTAATGAATCTAAAATATATGAAAGTTTAATTGTATTCATTACATTATGGAAAATAATGAAATTTAGCACTATATGCTAATTTTTTGAGAAGGACCTGTATTAACTATATTTTTTTCTCTTTATTCCACAGCACCATCAGCAGCACTCAGGAGCCTGCACAGTTGGACCCTTCTGGGGCGATACCTCAGGAGTCCGTCACCGAGGGACACTTTGACAGCCCCGGCCCATCCGCACCTTCCCAGCCTTCCCTCACATCTGATCCCTCTGTCCCATCCACCAGCACTGGAGCATTGTGGCCAACTGCGTTGCATGAAGCTGTTGGTGAGGATATAGCTTTTCCTTTACCCCACCCCTTTGCCGCTGCCACCTCTAGTACACTTGTGGGTTCTGGGCGGCAGCGCCAGAGGGGTCAGGAAAAGAGCTATGCGCCCGAATTCTTGCATCTGAATGCATCCTTCCAGAACTGTCTGAAAGTGTTGTCTGAGCAGGATTTAATTTGATCAACAACAGTATTCTGGAGTTGAAAACACTTCTGGTTAGGATGCATTCAGATGCAACTAGATCTCCAAACCACACCTTTTTCCGGTGTGTAGTTGAGCGCATGGATAAGCTATCTCCTGACAAGCAGATGCATGTAATGCAATTGTGCCACTCTGCTCTAGCGCAGGTTAGCTCCCAAGCTCCTCCACCCACCCCGGTAGTTCCTCCCACACCTGCCCCCCTCCATCCACTGTACCTCCTCCCCTCCTATGCAATACCAGCAACCTGCCCCGTACCAGCAACCTGCGCCGTACCATATACCACCCCGTACCACTTCCCAACCACATCATCTGCGCCTCCACTCCCTGCCCAACCCTCCTCTCCACCCACCACCTCTTCTGCCTCCCAATCCATCGACTCTACTCCTCAAACCTTCCAAATTTCAAATCCTACTCCCGGTTACATGTCCACCCGTTCTCTTTCTTTCTCCACCCCTTCACCTGTTTTACCTACTGATCCTTCCCCACCACCATCCCATTCCTCTCTCCACACTCCCAATGTCGGTGTCCCAAACTTTGGCTATAAAAGGTAAAATACTTTAGGTAATACACAACAAGGTACACAACTTTGTGTAAAAAAAGGTTAAATACTGTGGGTACAGAAGGTAAATGACTTTTGGTTACAAGGTCCCAGAGCAATTTTTCAAACTCTCTCATCCTGCCAGTCTATTCTTTCTTCAGGTGAAATAAAGTATTCAGCAAATTTGTCCCTCATTCTGGAAACTGACACAGAACTTCTATACGTAATGTTCTGGTAATCATGCAAGGTGGTTTCTTCTGAGTGGTCATCAATGGAAATCTGTTCCTTGCATATAACAAAATTGTGCAGGACCACACAAGCTTTGACCACCTCGTCCACAGCTTCTGTCTTGATGTTGATAAAGGTCAATAGAACACGTCATTTGGCTGTCAGAATACCAAAAGCGCACTCCAACATTCTTCGTGCTCGTGTGAGGTGGTAATTAAATATTCTTTTAGTTGGCGTCAATCCACTGCTGGAGTACGGTTTTAGCAGGTGTTCTGATAGCTGGAAGACTTCATCCCCTACACAAACAAATGGCATTGGTGGCCCTGATGTTTCAAGCAGCGGTCTAGGGAATTGGAAGGTGTTTCCATAGAGATGATGCCCCATTGCTGACAATTTGAATACTTAGAGTTGAGAGTCCTCAGTGGTTGATACCTTTTAATGGCTAACTGAAAAGATGGTAACAAATTGCAAGCTTTCGAGACTACTCAGGTCTCTTCATTAGGCTGAACTAATACAAAATCTGAAGAATCACATATTTATACACAAAAACACAGAAAAAATGCAATAGGTAAGACAAGTGACGTGAAGCAGAATAGTCATTATGGCAGAGGGATGAGCATAAATATTGGAACAGATCATAGATAAGGAGAAAGTTTTATTACCCTCTGATTGGGGTCTGGTAATGTTTTGTGATGTTTTCACAGGGTATTTGGAGTAAATTCCTTAATTGATGTAATAGGCCATAAAACCATGTGACAGGTTCATTCCAGCATTAAGAGTGTCAAAGGTTGAATACTTGTGAATCATTGGAGCGGCCATAGGCCTCAATATCAACCACTATAAATTTGTATTCAGCGTCAGCGATGGCCATGAGCACAATGGAGAAATATTTTTTATAATTAAAATATTCGGATCCAGATCCAGCAGGTTTGACAATGCACATATGTTTCCCATCCACTGCACCCAAGCAATTTGGAAACTGACAGATTCATTGGAATTTATCAACAATTTCCTGCCAACTCTCCGTTGTGGGATGTGGTATGAACTCGCCATGTAAAGAGTCCCACAATGCACGGCATATGTGCTTCACAATTCCAGAGATGGTGGAAATCCCAAGTCTGAAATGGAAATGGAGTGACGAAAGGGATTCTCCAGTGGCAAGGAATCTGTGAATAAAAAAAAGGTGACAAATTAGTTAAAAATAACAGCAATAACATAACAGTTATAACTCAGCTTTAACTGTTGGAGATACTATAAAAAGAATTATTACAAACTACCAGCGACAACATTACAGTTACAAGTGTGCTTTAAAAGGAGGAGATACAATAAATATGGCTTACCGAAGAGTCACCATCAGACGCTCTGTCGGTGAAATGAAGAAGCGGCAATATGTATCACTTCTTTTGATGAGGTGTCCAATTGGTTCCACCAATACATCAAAGTTCTCCATTTTCATACGAACATATGAGAAAAATTTCTCAGGGTTTCCTCGTAGCTCCATGTATAGTGTAGAATACACCCCAATTGTTATTCTCTGGGCTGTGATGGGGTGGATCCACAAATCATAGAATCATAGAATCATAGAATCATAGAATGGTAGAGTTGGAAGGGACCTCCTGGGCCATCTGGTCCAACCCCCTGCTCAAAGCAGGATTCTCTAAATCATCCCAGACAGATGTCTGTCCAGCCTCTGTTTGAAGACTTCCATTGAAGGAGAATTTACCACTTCTCGTGGCAGCCTGTTCCACTCCTTGATCACCCTAACTGTCAAAAAGTTTTTTCTAATATCTAATCTGTGTCTCCTCCCATTCAGTTTCATCCCATTGCTTCTAGTCTTTCCTTGTGCAAATGAGAATAAAGATGATCCTTCTACAATGTGACAGCCCTTGAGATATTTGTAGACAGCTATTAAGTCTCCTCTCAGTCTTCTTTTTTGCAAGCTAAACATTCCCAAATCCTGCAACCGTTCCTCATAGGACATGGTTTGCAGACCGGTCACCATTCTGGTGGCTCTTCTCTGAACTTGCTCCAGTTTGTTGATGTCTTTTTTAAAATGTGGTGCCCAAAACTGGACACAGTATTCCAGATGAGGTCTGACCAAAGAGGAGTAGAGGGCAATAATGACCTCACGTGATCTAGACTGTATGCTTCTGTTGATACATCCTAGAATTGTATTTGCCTTTTTTGCTGCTGCATCACACTGTTGACTCATGTTCAGTCTGTGATCAATTAGTATACCCAAGTCTTTTTCACATGTGCTGTTACTTAGCCCTATTCCTCCCATTTTGTATATGCTTTTTTCATTTTTATTGCCCAGATGTAGTACTTTGCATTTTTCCCTGTTAAAAACCATTCTGTTAGTTGCTGCCCACTGCTCCAGTTTATTTATATCTTTTTGAATCCTCTCTCTCTCTTCTCTAGTATTAGCTACCCCTCCTAGCTTTGTGTCATCAGCAAATTTGATCAGTTTACCCTCAATTCCTTCATCTAAATCATTGATAAAGATGTTGAACAATACAGGGCCCAAAACAGAGCCTTGTGGTACCCCACTTGAGACATTCTTCCAACTGGATGTGCAGCCATTTACGACCACTCTTTGAGTCCGATCACTAAGCCAGTTATGAATCCACCTAACAGTTGCCTTGTCCATTCCATACTTAGTCATTTTTTCAATAAGGATTGTGTGAGATACTTTGTCAAATGCTTTGCTGAAGTCAAGATATACTATATCTACAGCATTTCCCTGATCCACCCAGTCAGTGATTCTGTCATAGAAGGAAATTAAGTTAGTCTGACATGACTTATTAGTTACAAACCCATGCTGACTCTGTTTAATCACTTCATTCTTATGCAGGTACTTACATACATGTTCTTTAATAATTTGTTCAAAGATCTTTCCTGGTATAGAAGTCAGACTCACCGGCCTGTAGTTCCCTGGGTCCACCTTCTTCCCCTTTTTGAAGATAGGAACAACATTTGCTCTTCTCCAGTCTTCTGGGACTTCACCTGTTCTCCAAGAATTTTCAAAGATTATGGACAGTGGTTCAAGAATTTCTTCTGCTATCTCCTTCAGTATTCTGGGGTGTAATTCATCTGGGCCTGGAGACTTGAATTCATTTAGGTTAGCTAAGTGTTTCCTCACTGTCTTTCTGTTTATAGATATCCTGGATTCTTCTATTCCTTTAATAGGACAGTGAAGATCAGTTGATGTTACATTTCCTTTCTGAGAGAAAACAGATGCAAAATAGGAATTTAAAAGTTCAGCCTTCTCAACATCCTTTCTTACCATTTCATCATTTTCATCCTGTAAAAATCCTATAGCATCTTTGACTTTTCTTTTACTTTTGATGTATCCCCAAAATCCTTTTTTGTTGCTTTTGACATCTCTTGCAAGCCTTAATTCATTGTCAGCTTTAGATAATCTGATTTGTGCCCTGCAGGTTCTGCAGATGGCATTATATTCTTCTTTAGATATGCCTCCCTCTTTCCATTTGATAAACATTTCTTTCTTCCTTTTTAGCATGTGTTTAAGTTCTGTGTTCATCCATCCTGGTTTCCTTAAATGCTTCCCATTCTTCCCTCTTTTTGGAATTGTTGACAATTGTGCTTTGAGAATCTCATTTTTCAAGATGTCCCATCCTTCCTGGACATTTTTGTCCTTAAGGATATCCTGCCATTGGATCCCTCCAATTCTCTTTCTGAGTCCCTTAAAATCTGCCTTTCTGAAATCTAATCTTGACGTCTGAGTCTTCACAGGTCTTCCTCCTCTTGTTATCCAAAATTCTAAAATAGCATGGTCACTACCTCCTAGGGTCCCAGCCACTCTTACCTCCTCAACCATTTCCTCCCTATTTATAAGGATTAGATCCAAGGTAGCAGTTCCTCTTGTTTTCTCCCCTACCTTTTGAAAGATAAAGTTGTCAGCAAGAGAGGATAAGAATTTCCTTGACCTGTTAGTTTTGCCTGAGAGCGATTCCCAACAAATGTCTGGATAGTTGAAATCTCCCATGACCACTATGTCATATTTTTTGGAGAACTTGGCCATTTGATGCATAAAGAGTTCATCCATATCTTCAGCTTGCATAGGTGGCCTGTAGTAAATGCCTACAATGGTGTCCTTTCCATTGTTCTGTCCTTGTATTCTTACCCAAACAGTTTCCACAGAACTACCAGTCTCTGAAGCATCAATCTCTGTGCAAATATACGCTTTTCTAACATACAATGCAACACCTCCTCCTCGTTTATCAAGTCTGTTTCTTGCAAATAAGTTGTATCCTTCTAGCCTTGTATTCCAATCATGTGTATCGTCCCACCAAGTTTCAGTGATTCCAATGACATCATACTTCTTCTCCTGCGTTAGTAGTTCCAATTCTCCTTGTTTGTTGCCCATGCTTTGTGCATTTGTATAAAAACATTTTAGTTTGTGATTGGTTTCTCTTCCTCCAATATTTTTATTATTTAGATTGTTTTGTCTTCGTTCTTCCTTTCCACTTCTAATAGCCGAGTTCTCAATAGCATTTGTCAGGTGTATGGCTTTTTCTGGCGTTTTGCTTCCCTTCCCACATTGTTCTAGTTTAAAGCTCTCCTGATGAGTGTAGCAAGGCGACTTCCAAATACATGTTTTCCAGTCTTCGTAAGGTGCACCCCATCTCTAGCAAGTAGTCCATCGTATAGGTAATTCACTCCGTGATCCAGAAATCCAAATCCTTGCTGACGGCACCATCGACGTAGCCAGTTGTTCACCTGCAGAATCTTATTCCACCTCCTTGTTCCATGGCCATCCACTGGGAGGATGGAAGAGAAGACCACCTGCGCACCCAGTTCTTTCACTTTCTTGCCTAAGTTTTCAAAGTCACTGCAGATGGTTTCCAGGTCACTTCTTGTGGTGTCATTTGTCCCCACATGTATTAGGAGGAATGGGTAGTCATCTTTAGGTCTGAAGAGTCCTGATATCCTGTCAGACACATCTTTAATTTTTGCACCTGGAAGACAGCACATTTCTCTTGAGGTTATATCCGGTCTGCAGATAGCAGCCTCTGTTCCTCTCAACAGGGAATCCCCCACGACCACAACTCTCCGTTTCTTCTTCACAACATTTTTCTTTCTCCATTCAGGAGGACTCTGAGGGCTTACAAGGTTGCTCTTTGTGGGCAAAGTCTTATCCTGATGTATTTCTTCTTCATTCTCCTGTGTGAGAGCCTGGTACTGGTTCCTGAGCAGTATGGGTGCTGACTGCCTCACGATTCTCCTGCTTCTTTGGGTCACATGCTTCCATTCCTCTGCTTCTTCAGGTGCTCTTCGAATTTCTTCTCTTTCTGCACCATGAAGAGATAATTCTGCTCTGTCTAAGAACTCTTCATCTTCCTTAATGATCTTCAATGTAGATAACCTCTCTTCCAGATTCCGCAACTTTTCCTCCAACATGGACACAAGCTTGCATTTGTGGCATGTGAAATTTGGCTTTTCCACTGGTAAATCTGTGAACATGTAGCAAGAAATGCAACTTACCACATGGCTCCTGGCCTCTTCCATGCTCTTATTATTAAAGAGATATCACAGCGGTGAAAAAAGTACCAAAATGCGCGCGCCTAGCGGCGCGCGGCTTACCGATGTCCTCCTTTCAGCTGCAACAGCCAAAACCCAGTGTTCTTGGAGCTCGCGGAGACTCTTCACTTATCCCAGAATGAACTGGGAATATGCAAATGATCTCCTCAGGACTCCTCCCCTGGTTTACCGATGTCCTCCTTTCAGCTGCAACAGCCAAAACCCAGTGTTCTTGGAGCTCGCGGAGACTCTTCACTTATCCCAGAATGAACTGGGAATATGCAAATGATCTCCTCAGGACTCCTCCCCTGGTTTACCGATGTCCTCCTTTCAGCTGCAACAGCCAAAACCCAGTGTTCTTGGAGCTCGCGGAGACTCTTCACTTATCCCAGAATGAACTGGGAATATGCAAATGATCTCCTCAGGACTCCTCCCCTGGTTTACCGATGTCCTCCTTTCAGCTGCAACAGCCAAAACCCAGTGTTCTTGGAGCTCGCGGAGACTCTTCACTTATCCCAGAATGAACTGGGAATATGCAAATGATCTCCTCAGGACTCCTCCCCTGGTTTACCGATGTCCTCCTTTCAGCTGCAACAGCCAAAACCCAGTGTTCTTGGAGCTCGCGGAGACTCTTCACTTATCCCAGAATGAACTGGGAATATGCAAATGATCTCCTCAGGACTCCTCCCCTGGTTTGTCGTCGACACTGACACATGATGTGCTGCTGTCTCTCTCGCTCCTTCTCCAGAACAATCACATTCAAACGATTCGCCTCAACAGTGAAATCCACATAATTCTTCAGAATGTTTGCTATCATGCCTTCCATCTTTGCCAGCCACTTGCTCTTCACTACAACCTGCACTTGCTTCTCTACAACCTGTCAAAGATGGGCTGTAGTGTTGTAAACACGTTGGAGGCGACTTCGGAGCTGGGGCTCCCTCCGGTGGTTGCTGAGGGTAATGAACCAATTGCTGAATGGCTTTCAGCTGGGTCCGATTGGTCTGAGATAAGTGACCTGAACTCCCATCAGCCTTGCCGGTAATCAATTGTTCTTCCAGGTCTTGCTTGGAGCTCAGCTTGCATTCCTGCTCTCATTCAGATAAGTGACTTGTTGTTTTTTTTTTCCTCTGGTTGGATTTTCCTTGCTGGTTTGCTGCCTTGCAGTGGACTTCAGCCTGGTCCCCTTTTGGGGCCTGGCTCTGTGTTCCTGTGTCACCTTTTATTTGCTGAATTGCTGTGTGTTACACCAGAGATCTGATTTAGGTGGCAGAGATCGTGTGATCTCAGGTTTTTTGTTAATCAGAAGACCGAGAGAACAAACCAGACCTTGGAGACTTATTTGAGATGTTTTGTGTCTGCTGATCAAGATGACTGGGTCTCTTTTTTGTCTTTGGCTGAATTTTCTCTTAATAATAGGGCTAGCTCTGCCACCTTGATGTCTCCATTTTTCTGCACTTCTGGGTTTCACCCTCGACTTTCTTCAGGACAGGCGGAGGCTTCCGTCTGTCCGGGGATGACTCTATTGTGGAGCGTATGCAGCAGATTTGGGACCAGGTAGTGGAGAGGTTGTCTCTCTCTCAGGAGTAGGCCCAGCGGTTTGCCAACCGGCATAGGACTGATGGTCCTCGTTTTAAAGTGAGGGACTTGGTTTGTTTGTTCTCAAGAAATATCCCTATGAAGGATGCGTCTCCAAAATTTAAGCCAAGGTTCATTGGACCTTATAAGACCATGGAAATTCTTAATCCGGTTTCCTTCCATTTGCTTCTTCCAGGGACATTTAAGATCCATAACATGTTCCACAAGTCCTTATTGAAGAGGTTTGTTGAGCCAGTGGTTCCTGTGGCTGCACCTCCCGACCCTGTTTTGGTTGAGGGCAATTTGGAGTATGTGGTTTAGAAAATATTGGATTCTCGTTTTGCTAGACGGAAACTCCAGTATTTGGTTAAGTGGAGAGGTTATGGTCAAGAGGACAATTCTTGGGTGTTTGCTTTGGACATCCATGCTAGGAGACTGATCTGTGCCTATCATCGAGCTCATCCTGATCGGCCTGGTTGCGCAAGTGAGGGTTCGGTGACCCCTCCTCAAGGGGGGTACTGTTGTAAACACGTTGGAGGCGACTTCGGAGCTGGGGCTCCCTCCGGTGGTTGCTGAGGGTAATGAACCAATTGCTGAATGGCTTTCAGCTGGGTCCGATTGGTCTGATATAAGTGACCTGAACTCCCATCAGCCTTGCCGGTAATCAATTGTTTTTCCAGGTCTTGCTTGGAGCTCAGCTTGCATTCCTGCTCTCATTCAGATAAGTGACTTGTTGTTTTTTTTTTCCTCTGGTTGGATTTTCTCTGTTGGTTTGCTGCCTTGCAGTGGACTTCTGCCTGGTCCCCTTTTGGGGCCTGGCTCTGTGTTCCTGTGTCACCTTTTATTTGCTGAATTGCTGTGTGTTACACCAGAGATCTGATTTAGGTGGCAGAGATCGTGTGATCTCAAGTTTTTTGTTAATCAGAAGTGTTGGTATTTTTGTCAGGGTTTTTTGGGTTGCAGTCAGAATTCTTTCCTATACTTTTCTATCTAGACAGTATTGGGCCCCAGCGTTTGCTCATTCTATTTTCTGTCTGTGTTTGTATTTTCTTCTTGTCTAACCGCCATTACATATTTGGGGGCTTCCTATTTCTTTGGGGGTTCTGCTACAGGGCAGATAGCTTTCATCTTTCTGTCTTTAGGTGTAGCTATCTCTTCGGCTGTGATGAGGCGTCTAGGATCACCGTAGGTACGCTCCACGGCTACTTCTAGTGTTGCGGTTATTTTAGGGTTCTGCAACCCAGTAGTTTCCAGCCTCTCTGGTGTATTGCTACTTCGGCTATTTTTGCTATTTCTCCTCAGCTACCGAAACATAACACTGTAGGATCACTGCATATATAGGTTTTCAGTAGTCAATCAGGTTTGGGAGCCCCCCATGGGCGTTTGTAAAAACCGGATCCGTCGTAATCCGTCGAAAAATGTGATATAAAAAAAACGGACGAAACAGATGAATCGGATCCGGCAAGCTGGATCCGCTACATGGAGCGGATCCAGCTTACCGGATCCATTTCATCCGCTTTTACACAATCAGAGCCGGATCCGGCGCTCCGGTGCGACTCCGGATCATGCCTGATGGAAAAAACCTGATGTGTGAAAATAGCTTTACTTGTAAGACACACACTTTATAGGTAGCCATATGTTCTATGTGTATATCATGTTATATCGATTGGATGTTTTATATTAGTGTGGGGGAATTCAGTTGATTAATAGTCCACAGTTTTGGACAATAAATGGGGATTTTATTTCCAGTTTTTAGCTTTATCAAATGCTAAAATAAAACTTTCTTTGCTTTTTTGCTATTTTAAATGTTTTTAATGATTTTTTACCTTGTTGTTGATTGTATAATAAAATTTTAATTTTTGGATGTGCCAGGATTTTTGTGGGTTTATGTTTTTTGTCTTTTTCTTCTAAGGATACAAGTACTGTATACACTCTTTCCTATGCACTCCTATATGAATTATTTTTCATGGTGCCCACCTAAGCCTCTTTGTCTATAAATATCTAAAAATCACTCGAATAAAAAAACATTCTAACAATTTGTGAAGGGGCATGTTTACTAATCCTCTGGAATATATAGACATAAAAAACATAACTAAGCAGTCTGAAAATGAGTCAAATATATCACAGTGCCTCATGCTAGACGATACAGTAAAGATGTATATCTTTGTACCTGAGTAGACCTGAGTAGTCTCGAAAGCTTGCAATTTGTTACCATCTTTTCAGTTAGCCATTAAAAGGTATCAACCACTGAGGACTCTCAACTCTAAATATTTTTCATGCTAGACGATAAATTTACGGTATCTTGTCATTTTTCTTGACATTTTTTTGTCAACAAGACCATATATTTGCCTTGGTTACTTCTAAGCCACTTTTTTGCCCAAATTTTTGAGCATGTTGGTGCATACTAAACCTTGTTCTCTTGTTTACTAAAGCAAACTAGTGTTTTAATCACATAATAAATAGGTCTAAAATAAAATGTGATGTCTATGGGTTGTGTTGCCCAAATATGTGATTGTGTTCCTTTTTTTCTGGGGAAAATTTTTAATTAGTGCTACTGGCTGTAGAAATTCCTGATACTGACTAGGTCAGGAGGTGTCGAAGATGTCTTTAAAGCCCCCGTCACTCTAAGCGAGATCGCTAGCGAGATCGCTGCTGAGTCACAAGTTTTCCTCATCTCGCTATGTTTGATACGTACCAGCGATCAGGCCCCTGCTGTGAGATCGCTGGTCGGGTCAGAAATGCCTGGAGCTTTGGTCATTGAGATCCCACTGGGTAGCATGAATCAGTGTGTTTGACACCTTTTACCAACGATCTCGCTAGCGACTCAGCACTGAGACACATAGGAGACACATCGTTACACAGGTCGCTACGGGTCGCCGATCGTTGCTGAGTCGTTGGGAAGATCTGACTGTTTGGCATCTCACCAGCGACCACAAAGCGACGCAGCAACGATCCCTGCCAGGTCGTATCGTTGTCGGTATCGCTGCTGCGTCACTGAGTGTGATGGTACCCTAACTGTCATTTGGTGTACACCAGTGGTCTATCTTAATTTATCCCAATATGACCCTCATCACATAAAGCTTTATTCACATTGGTCCTCTGTTTACTTGCAATATTTCTGAGGCCTGCTAAACCACAACAGAAGAAATCAAGTGTCTCCAAAACATCTACATATGGGATAGTAAGTGTCCATTTAACCCTTTCACCCTGAAGCTTGTTTTCACCTTCCTGACCAGGCCATTTTTTTCAATTCTGAACACTGTCACTTTATGAGGTAATAACTCTGGAACGCTTCAATGGATCCCAATGATTCTGAGACTGTTTTCTCATGACACATTGTACTTCATCACAGTGGTAAAATTTATTTGATATGACTTACGTTTATTTTTGAAAAAAATTGGAAATTTGTCGAAAATTTAGAACATTTTGCAATTTTCAAACTTTTCATTTTTATGTCCTTAAATCAGAGAGTCATGTCACACTAAAAAGTTAATAAATAATATTTCCCACATTTTTTAAAAATATATATTTTTTGTTAGGAAGTTATAAGGGATAAAAGTTGCAATTTCTCAAATTTACAACAAAATTTTCAAAACCATTTTTTTTAGGAACCACATCACATTAGAACTGACCTTGAGGGGCCTATGTGACAGAAAATAGCCCAAAATGATGCCATTCTAAGAACTTCAGCTCTCAAGGTGCTCAAAACCACATTTGAGTAGTTTATTAACCCTTCAGGCGCTTCACAGGAATTAAATGAATGTGGAAGGAAAAAATGAACAGTTCATTTTTTTTACACCAAAATTTTCCTTTAGACCCAATTTTTTTTACTTTCACAAGGGTAACAGGAGGAGGGACCCCAAAATGTGTTTGTGCAATGCCTCCTGAGCATGCTGATACCCCATATGTGGAGGAAAACCACTGTTTGGGCGCACGGCAGGGCTCGGAATGGAAGGAGCACCATTTTACTTTTTAAATGCAAAATTTGCTGGCATAATTAGTGAATGCCATATCGTGTTTGGAGTGCCCCTGATGTGTCTAAACATTGGAAACCCCACACAAGTGATAACATTTTGGAAACTACACCCCTCAGGGAACTAATCTAGATGTGTTGGGAACACCTTCAACCCCCAGGTGCTTCATAGAAATTTAAAACATAAAACCATGAAAATAAAAAAATCAAATTTTTCCCACAAAAATGTTTTTTGGCCTCAAATTTTGCATTTTCACACGGGTAACAGGTGAAAATGGAACCCAAAATTTGTTGTGCAAATTCTCGTGAGTACACAAATACCCCATATGTGGTTGAAAACTAGTTTTGAGGCAGAATTTTATACCAAATTGCAGTGAAAAAAATAATTATATTTTACCACCAAGATTTTGTATTAGCACCAGATATTACATTTTCATAGTGGGAAATAGGTAAAAATAGAACCAAAATTTTCCCAGAGTATCTGCTGAATGTAGTAATACCTTTATGTGGTTACACAGTATTGCTTAGTCACATGGCTAGATTTGGTAGGAACGGAGCACAGATTTTCCTAGAATAGGTTACGGACTCCATATACAGAGCCCCTAAGTGCTAGAAAAGCAGAATCCCCCATCAAGTGACCCCATTTTAGAAATAAAGCATGGTGGCTCAGTGGTTAGCATTGAGGCACTAGAGTCCTAGGTTCAAATCCCACCAAGAAAAAACTTCTGCAAGGAGTTTGTATGTTGTCCCTGTGTTTGTGTGGGTTTCCTCTGGGTACTCTGGTTTCCTCCCACATTCCAAAGACATACTGACAGGGAATTTAGATTGTGAGCCCCATTGGGGTACAGCGATAATAATGTGTGCAAACTGTGAAGCGCTGCAGAATATGTTAGCGCAATATAAAAATACAGATTATTATTATTATTAAACAATACTCCTTTGGGAATTTATCTGCAAGTGTACTGATGATTTTGACTCAATGGGTGTTTTCCAGAAACAAGCAGTAGTGGATGTTGCTGAGTGACAATTGCAAACTACCATTGTAATGACCAGTATTTTGAAGTGACCAGCACGCTGTAGTTCCCAGTACATTGTGGTGACCAGCTCATGCTTTTGTAGACACCCACCCCTAAATTAGGCGGCTCTCATTGCTACAGAAATGTTAAACATGTGGACACTAAATGTGAATTAAACCAGACAAAAAAAAAATATCCTAAAATAAATAAAATTTTCTTGCAAAAAATGCATGAAGGTAGTAAACGTATTTAGTAAACATAATTTTGATCAAAAGAATGTACAATGCTGCGATTGTCAGCGTATTACGCCCGTAATACGTCAATGCAAGTCTGTGGGGGCGAGTAAAATATGGATTACACGCAGATCACACGTGTGACTTGCAAGAAATATGCAAGATTTCTCCAGGTCACAGGAAATGGGCCAAGCCATTATCAGGAAACTTAGACATGCTAATTAGCTCAAAAAGCGCTCCAGACATCCCAGAAGTACGCGTCCTTGGAGTGCTGCAGCATGTCTACACACATTAATGTAGAGATGTTCATCGTTTTGGTCCAGGAAAGGCCCGAAATTTGGGACCAAAGGGATGCACATTACTCTGACCGGGCCAGAAAAGAGGCGGCATGGAGGTGTATCTGTGGGCAGATGTTTCCTGATTTTTCAGAACGTCCACGTGAGGAACAGCAACAAATGAGTAAGTTACCTAATTTTTGTCCAATCATCTTAAAGGCCAGAACTTAGAATTTTTCCCAGTATTCCCTAAAATCATATTATGTGTATTTTGGGATACATTGTTTGTTAGCGCAAAACTTTTATTAAACTGACACCCTACTAGGCCCTATGACTATGTGAAATGTTTAGAAAGTATTTTGTAAAATGTCAGCAATGTAATAAGCAAATTTTATGCAACATTGCAGTTGAAGATGTGATGAGACGCTGGCACAGCATCCGCGACCAGTACTGGCGGGAAAGTCAGCAGCGCGCCAGGAGTGGGGCTGCTGCATCGACAAATCGGAAGTACATATATTTTGACCACCTTGCTTATTTAGCTCCTATTCTGGATCTCAGACCGTAAGTACATACATCACACCACATTACACATATGCTATTTAGGTCAGATCTCCAACATTTTTTTTTTAATTTAATTTCCTAGCAGAACTCAGTCCAACCTCACTGAGAGGGAGACAGGGTCGGACTCTGAGGCCATTATAGACCCGGTGGGGGGAGGTGAAGAGGTGGCTATCCCATATTCTGAGCCTCCCAGCTGCAACCCCCAAGCTCCACCTGCACCAGCACCAGGACCTGACCCAGCAGCTGCACCAGCACCAGGCTGCCTTGAGGAACCAGGCAACAGCAGCAGCCCTATTGTACGTCAGGAGGGCTCCCTCCAGCCTGCTGCCATATCAAGCCGGGTGAGACGAAGGTGAGAGAACCCTGCCTCTTATACCTGGAGGCATGTGGACACAGGGGTCCTCAATTACCTGTCCAGGGAAGCCTTGGATGAGGGTGAAGAGGCTTATTCCCGCAGCCTGGCTCAGTACCTACGTCCCCTACCCCATGAGGTGAGGATACGTGTGCTAGGATACATTCAGATCCTCATTGATGCATGCACACCCCCCAATACTCCACATGAGGTATTTGATTTCCTGGAGAGGTGGCAGCTCTCACCCCGTAACCTTCTTGACTTTTCCCCCCCACCCAGATGTGCATGCTCAATTAGGATCTGAGGTACCTCTTGCACGTGCGCCTACACCTCAACCCATTCCCCCCAAAACCAACTGTAAGGTTCTGTGTATCTGTTTCTGAAACTCAGTTTGTTCGTCGGCCATTTTGCTTTCTGTTTTGCTGCAGCTATCTTGCCCTCAGTCAAAATGGAGTTTTCCAGCTTGCATGTTCCCGCCCTGATTCTCTCCGTTTGCTTCTTAAACAGCCACAGCTGAGCAATCAGTGCTTCAGAATCTAGCCTGCAGTGAACCTGTGTTCTGACTCCTGAAGCCTTGGACCTTGTACTCCAGCCATTCCTACTGAGGAACTCTGAAGCACTTGTGGACTCTGAACTCTGCTCTTGAGAGCCTCACGTTTGCATGGACTTGCGGTAACAGAGAAGAAGATCTGAATCTGTTGTGGAGAGTTATTGCTGAGCTTAGATTACTCTGGCCTGCTGTGTCTCCTGCTTCTGTGTTTGCAACCTGTGTGTTTATTTTTGCCAATTTGTATGAAGCAATACAAGACTTTCTTTATCAACCTGTGTCTCAAGTATTTTCATCGCACCCAAGCACAAGACGCTATATGATCTGTACCACATACATTACAAGATTCTGAAGCCAAACGTTAGTGTCTGCTGGGTCTGGAAAGGCTTGTCTGCTGTACTGTGGATATCGGATGTCCGGTTGTACTTTCTGTGATGACAGTGGTTGTGACTTCTCACAACCATTCCAGGTGAGCAATTCCCTTAAGTTTTTTTTTTTTTCTGCAGTGTTATCACAGGTAAACACTATTGTTTTTTTTTTTTTCTCTTCTCTTTTTGTCTGCTGAAACTCTGGATATCAGATGTCTGGTTGAAAGCTTTCTGTGATGATAGTGGTTGTGACTTCTCACAACCATTCCAGGTGAGCAGTTCCCTTAAAGTTTTTTCTTTCTTCAGTGTTGCCACAGGTGAACACTAGTTTTTTTTTTTTCTCTCCTCTTCTTCCAGTAATCCTGTCTTAAAAGATCTGGAAAATGGAGGCCCGCATAAAGGAACTTTGCGGAGTGACTGATAATATCCTTGCAGATTTGCAGAATATAAAGACCCGTTTTACAAATCTTCAGGACCTAAATAATCACAATTTGCAAGTGGTTGGACAGACTACCCAGGATTTGCGAGCCAGGATTGAGGTTCTGGAGGGGCGAGTCCAGGCTCCTGCCGTGGCCCCGAGTTCTGGGATTCCCAAGTTGCCCCCTTTTCGTTTTGGTGGTGAACGTGAAAAATTCAGGGGATTTGTTAATCAATGTAATCTTTTTTTTTCTGCACATGCTTCACAATTTCCTACTGAACGATCTAAGGTGCTTACTATAATTATGTTGCTTACCAACAAGGCTTTGATATGGGCAAACCCTCTGATTGAGACTGAGGATGATTGTTTGAATCACCTTGATGATTTTATTTCAGCCATGGGGCAGGTGTTTGATGACCCCAATCGAGGTGCAACAGCTGAAGCAGCCATGTTAGCTTTGCGCCAAGGTAAGCACTCGGTAGCTGAATATGCCTTGGATTTCAGGAGATGGGCCCTTGATACCACCTGGGACAATTCCGCCAAAAAATCTATTTTTCGAAAGGGGTTATCCCCACTGATTAAGGATGAACTTGCTCGTGCCGACCCTCCCACTGCGTTAGGTGACTTTATTAACTACTGCATCCGTATTGATACTCGTTTAACTGAACGCAGGCAAGAGAGATGGTTCGAAAGCAATCGTACTAACCTTTTCCTACCTTCCTCTCCAGCTAAGGAACCTTTGAATAGGATTACACGGGAACCTGAACCTGAACCCATGCAGGTAGACTCTTTACTACGACGGGTTAGTGATGCACGCAAGGAACATCGTTTTAAGGAGAATCTATGTTTTTATTGTGGTAAGTCAGGGCACTTTATTATTAACTGTCCCAGCCGTTCTCGCAAGACTACTGCAGCACTCATTCATTGTGAGTGTTGCGAGAGGGGATCTGTCAGGTCCGAGCCTCAGGCTCCAGAGAGCTGCAGCAACAGATCTTGATTTCTCGGACTTAAACTCCGTTACCTCTGAGGACGTTGACTGTGTAAATGCTGCCATCTTTCAAGTTTCCTCAGCGGTGTCCCAGCTGAGTTGTAAGAAAAACAATTCTCACTGTTTTCTTTCCATCAAACTCTGGGTTG
This sequence comes from Oophaga sylvatica, assembly GCA_033576555.1. Lineage (NCBI taxonomy): Eukaryota > Metazoa > Chordata > Amphibia > Anura > Dendrobatidae > Oophaga > Oophaga sylvatica. Next base: position 678,757,249 of record JARQOD010000001.1, read on the forward strand.
ACTCAGCCTGGGTGTCTAGCTCTGCTATGATCGACTCAGGTGCAAGTGGAAATTTTATGGATGTCTCCTTTGCTCTAAAACAGGGAATACGTTCAGTGAAGAAGGCTACTCCAGTACAGATGGAAACTGTGGATGGCTCCCTGCTGACCTCTGGACCAGTGGATCAGGAAACAGAGCCTTTGAGGGTTCTTATGGGTAAAGATCATCAAGAGAAACTGTCCTTTATGCTTATCTCTTCTCCTCACTTTCCCATTATTCTAGGGCTACCATGGCTGCAGGCTCAGAATCCTACCATTAACTGGGAGACCAAGGAATTACACTTTCCAGAGAAACAGATGAGTCCAAAAATTTCAGCTTGCTCTGTTCCTAAAGGAACCATGTCAGTCCCTGAACTACCAGCTGTATACCAGGACTATGTGGATTTATGTGACAAGAAGAACGCTGACCAGCTTCCTCCTCACCGTCCATATGATTGTCCAATTGAATTATTGCCTGGAGCAGAGATACCTTTTGGTAAGATCTACCCCCTGGCGGGGCCCGAGCTGAAGGCTTTAAAAGAGTACATAGACGAAAATCTAGCCAAGGGCTTCATACGCCCCTCTTCATCTCCTGCAGGGGCACCCATATTCTTTGTAAAGAAGAAAGATGGATCCCTGAGACCATGCGTAGACTATAGGGAACTCAATAAGGTTACTATTAGAAACCGTTATCCATTGCCTTTAATCCCTGAGTTATTGGAGAGAGTGCGACATGCCAAAATTTTTTCTAAACTAGATCTTCGTGGGGCCTATAACTTAGTCCGTATTAGACCTGGGGATGAATGGAAGACTGCATTCAGGTCACGCTATGGACACTTTGAATATCTGGTTATGCCTTTTGGTCTGAGTACCGCCCCAGCCACTTTCCAACACTTGGTGAATGACATCTTCAGGATCTCCTAGATACATTCGTGGTAATTTATTTGGATGATATTTTAATTTTTTCTAACTCCACAGAGGAACATCATGGACATGTGAGAATGGTCTTGGAACGTCTAAGACAAAATCATCTTTACATCAAGCTTGAAAAGTGTGAATTCCATAAGACCGAAATTCAATTTCTGGGGTATGTACTGTCTACACAAGGAATTAGTATGGATGGAAGTAAAACCCAAGCCATCAATGATTGGCCAAGTCCTAGAAATGTGAAGGAGGTACAGCGCTTCATCGGGTTTGCAAACTTCTATAGACGTTTCATTAGAAATTTCTCTGAGGTAGTGTCACCTATCACCCAACTTACCCGGAAAGAGTCTAAGTTCTCCTGGACTCCCCAAGCCCAGGAAGCATTTTCCCGTCTAAAAGATAAATTTACCACTGCACCTATCCTAGTACATCCCAACCCAGAGCTTGCCTTCATAATAGAGGTGGATGCTTCAGACTGTGCCGTAGGAGCTATACTCTCTCAGAGAACAGTGAGAAGAATGTCTTGCATCCCTGTGCCTTCTTTTCCCAGCAGTTGTCTTCGGCTGAGAAGAACTACGATGTGGGCAATAGAGAGTTGTTGGCCATTATTGCCGCCTTCAAAGAATGGAGACACCTTCTTCAAGGAGCTGCACAGCAAATAGTCGTTCTGACAGACCATCGTAATCTTGAGTTTATCAGGTCGGCTAAGTGCCTGACTCCTCGCCAGGCTCGCTGGAATCTTTTCTTAAACCAATTTAATTTTATTATTTCTTATAGACCAGGATCGCGCAATGGAAAGGCTGATGCACTCTCTAGGATTTACTCAGCAGAGACACGTCCAATTACTCCTCCTAAGACTATTCTTCCTGACTCTAGATTCCTAGGAGTGATTCATCATCAAGACCTAATTAAAGACATCAAGGAAGCATACCATGCGGATTCTTTTTTGGCTCAACCCCCAAGGGACGTAAGTCTTGTCTTTAAGAATGGTGTGTGGATTCTGGGACAACGTCTGTATATACCTGAAACAGTCAGATTGAGAGTATTGCAACTCATTCACGATTCCAAAATAGCCGGGCATAGAGGAATTCTAAAGACACAGGAATTTCTTTCTCGTTTCTTTTGGTGGCCCACTTGTAGGAAGGATGTTTTGGACTATGTCACTTCGTGTGAGGTTTGTGCAAGATGCAAAACACCTCGCTCTTCACCAACTGGTCTGTTACAGCCTCTTCCCACCCCGTCCCGCCCGTGGGGATCCATTTCTATGGACTTCATTGTGGAATTACCAACCTCTCAAGGGAAGAACACTATTCTAGTGGTGGTTGACCGTTTAACAAAGGCAGCTCATTTTATCCCTTGTGTCGGCTTACCCACTGCAAAACAGACATCAGATTTGATGATTAAAGATGTGTTTCGTTTACATGGAGTACCGGATGAGGTTATTTCGGATCGAGGGGTGCAATTCACTTCTAGGTTTTGGCAAAATTTCTGTGCAGCATTGGACATTAAAGTAAACCTTTCTTCTGCTTTTCATCCCCAGACTAATGGACAAACCGAACGAACCAATCAAACCCTGGAGCAGTATCTCCGCTGCTTTATCTGCCACCTACAGGATGATTGGGTGGATCTACTTCCATTGGCTGAGTTCTCTTACAACAACTCTCAGAGTGCCTCCACTAAACAGTCTCCTTTTTACTCTAATCTAGGTTATCATCCTAACATTCTACCACGATTTCCCATAGAGACGCCTTTGCCAGCAGTGGCTGAAAGAGTCACGACTTTACAGAAGAATATGGATCTTCTAAAGGAGAATCTGGAATCGGCTCAGGAAAGGTACAAGAAGGCAGCAGATAAATTTCGTAAACCTGCACCAGCTTTTAAGGTAGGAGACCTGGTCTGGCTGTCAACCAGAAATCTTAAGTTAAGGATTCCATCGTCTAAGTTGGGACATAAGTACATTGGACCCTATAAAATCAGTAAGATTATAAGTGCCGTTGCTTGTCGTCTTCAATTGCCCAGAACTATGAGAATCCACCCTGTCTTTCATGTATCCCTACTAAAGGCTGCGACACCCAATACGTTTCCTGGACGTTCTTCTCCTTGCCCTGACCCAGTGCTAGTCGATGGTCAGGAAGAATTTGTGGTGGAAAGGATTTTAGATTCCAGGTTGTATAGAAATCAGTTACAATATCTGATTAAATGGCAGGGCTACCCAGTGGAGGACAACTCATGGGAGCCAGTCAATAACGTTAATGCTCCTCGCTTGCTCCGTCAGTTTCATCAGAGGTACCCACACAAGCCTGGTCTGAGGTCATCCGGAGGTTGTCCCTAAGGGGGGAGTAATGTAAGGTTCTGTGTATCTGTTTCTGAAACTCAGTTTGTTCGTCGGCCATTTTGCTTTCTGTTTTGCTGCAGCTATCTTGCCCTCAGTCAAAATGGAGTTTTCCAGCTTGCATGTTCCCGCCCTGATTCTCTCCGTTTGCTTCTTAAACAGCCACAGCTGAGCAATCAGTGCTTCAGAATCTAGCCTGCAGTGAACCTGTGTTCTGACTCCTGAAGCCTTGGACCTTGTACTCCAGCCATTCCTACTGAGGAACTCTGAAGCACTTGTGGACTCTGAACTCTGCTCTTGAGAGCCTCACGTTTGCATGGACTTGCGGTAACAGAGAAGAAGATCTGAATCTGTTGTGGAGAGTTATTGCTGAGCTTAGATTACTCTGGCCTGCTGTGTCTCCTGCTTCTGTGTTTGCAACCTGTGTGTTTATTTTTGCCAATTTGTATGAAGCAATACAAGACTTTCTTTATCAACCTGTGTCTCAAGTATTTTCATCGCACCCAAGCACAAGACGCTATATGATCTGTACCACATACATTACACCAACCTTGCCAACGGGGCCAAATGGCCGCACCTGGCCCAGTACCTACGTCCCCTACCCCGTGAGGTGAGGATACGTGTGCTAGGATACATTCAGATCCTCATTGATGCATGCACACCCCCCAATACCCCATATGAGGTATTTGATTTCCTGGAGAGGTGGCAGCTCTCACCCCGTAACCTTCTCCACCTTACCCCCCACCCAGATGTGCATGCTCAATTAGGATCTGAGGTACCTCTTGCATGTGCGCCTACACCTCAACCCATTCCCCCCAAAACCAACCTTGCCAACAGGGCCAAATGGCATCCTATAACCCACCTGCCCAATATGGCTGGTTAATGCTGAAACCTGCCTGATTAAGAAGACTAAATACTGTACACTCAAAAAATTGAACATACCGTATTTTTCGGACCATAAGACGCACTTTTTAACCCCCAAAATTTTGGGGGAAAATGGGGGTGCGTCTTATGGTCGCAACATACCTAAAATTCCGGTGGTGGTCTCAATGCAGCCTCCCTGTGGTGCGGTGGTGGTGTCGGGCAGCAGCTAGGACGAAATGCCGGCAGAGCCCCCACGCAGCACAGAGCCCCAGTACTGCAGTGGTCTACACAGAGGTCTGGTAATAGTAACATGCAGTGATAGCCAAGTAATTAAGACTTTGCATTTTGTCAGACAACAATTATTGATTTATATGCAAAAGCAATTTACGTCTGTGAGATACTCTTCAGGACAGCAAGTTTAGAGATATTTTCTTGCTATTATGTCACAAACAAGTCCGTTTAGTATGCAGAGACTACCTGTATAGCTGGAATTGGCAGAGATATCGGAGAAGGCTTTGCATTCTTTTCTCTGCATTGGGGAGTCTCATATAACTTGTTGCTTCAGTAACATGCTACTATGGCCTGAACGCCTGACCATTCTTTGTGCAGGTAGATGAACACCTACAAAACGGCTACTGAACTACACTTTATCTACCACTACCGCACCAGCCTGGACCACCGAACGACCCCAGTGACCACTCCTCTACCTGTGCTGATCCATTCGCTGGTAAGCTGAATTCGGACAGTAAGACGGACCCCAATTTGACACATTATTTTTTTTCCCGATTTTCCTTCTGAAAATTTGGGGTGCGTCTTATGGTTCGGTGCGTCTTATAGTCCGAAAAATACGGTACGTATTTTTATGTCAAAATTGCCTCTGTTCATACTGTATGTTCATTTTTTTGATGGATTCAGTTTTCAAAAGACGCGGATCGGTTAAAACAAGTGACCTGACTATTCTTCTGATGTCTTCTGAAAACTAAATAAAGAAGTCTATGGAAAGCCCCAAATGACAAATGGAAAATACCTTTTGTAGCGTTCTAAAAATGGGACAAAAAACAAAATATCAGTATTACCGGAAGTGGGTTCAGTTCAAAAAACTTGATGGGTTCATCCGGGTATAAAAGACGTTGTGTGCAGATACTCTTAAACATCCGGTCATAAAATATTGGATGGTCATAGCATACAGGGTACATTTGGATGTGTGTTTTTCTAAGGCCACATTCACATGCTCAGTATTTGGTCAGTATTTTACCTCAGTATTTGTAAAGCCCGGGTCTCACATAGCGATACACCAGCGATCCCGACAACGATCAGGATCGCTGGTGTGTTGCTACATGATCGCTGCTGAGCTGCCAAACAGGCAGCTCAGGCAGCGATCAGCACAGCGACACTGTGGGTAACATCGCTTAGTTACCCGCAGTGTACGTTGGATACCAGCGCCCTGATGCAGGGAGCTGGTAACCAAGGTACATGTCGGGTTTCCAGGCGCTGCGCGGTACCTGGAAACCCGCTGTGTACCTTGGTTACCAGCGGAGCCCTGGTCTCCCACCTGTCACACGCAGCGATGCGTGCTGGCCAGCGGGAGACCAGTGATCAAAAAAATGTCCAGGACATTCAGCGGCGATCAGCGATACCCAGCAGGGGGGCTGATCGTCACTGAATGTCACACACAGCGATATCGCTGGGGAGGTCGTTGTTGTGTCACAAAACTAGTGACTCAGCAGCGATCTCGCTAGCGAGATCGCTGTGTGAGACGGGGGCTTAAGCCAAAACCAGGACTGGAACAATCAGAGGAAAAGTATAATAGAAACATGGCACCACTTCAGTATTTATCACATGGTTTTGTCTTACAAATACTGAGGTAAAATACAGACAAAATACTGAACGTGTGAATCTGGCCTAATGTGAAGAGTTGATGTAAGAGGATGAAAGTAAAAGTATAAGGTCACGTCACAGCATTTTTTAAGCACTGTGACATTTTTATTGTTTTTTGTTCCTTCATTATAGTCTAAAGTGACAAATAAAATGCTATAAAAACTGATTTAGGTTTTTAACTATTGGGTCCGTGCAATAGTTTTCCTGCCACTTATGTGACAATTGATTTTCACAATTTTATAATCACTTGTTCACAGCACTGCCACAGTGTTGCTGCAAATTTGTAGTTTAATTGGATGCCCTCTAGTGTTAAGCTATATTACAAAAAGTTACTGCACTAATGATATTGCATAAAAACTGTAAAATATGCAGATTTACAGTTGTGCTCAAAAGTTTACATACCTCGGCATAATTTTTGCTTTCTTGGCCTTTTTTCAGAGATTATGAATGATAACACCAAAACTTTTTCTCCACTCATGACTAGTGGTTGGGTGAAGCCATTTGATGTCAAACTACTATGTTTTCTCTTTTTAAATCATAATCACATCCAAATGACCCTGATCAAAAGTTTACATACCCTGGTGATTTTGGCCTTATCACTGTGTTACCAAGGTTTTGTCCCTCGGACAATCTTGAGTGTTCCTGATAGAATTTTTCATACTGATTTCAGAAATGACTTCAGATTTTTCCTATCACATAAGGTTTTTGAGAAATGATACGAAACATTATCATATTCTGTTATAATTCTAAAAACTCATATATGAACTTTTTCTGAAACAGTACATTCTGAATTTTCCACTGAAATAACATAAATCCCTGATCTACACAAATGCAAGCACTTATTATGCGAATTCCGCGCAGGCGCAGTGAATCATTCGGCTGACCGTATACGGAGCATACCACATCTCCTGGGCAGGGGAGGAATTAAAAGACAATACTGACATTACAACGGGATCACCGAGGATTTATTTTGTGAGGCAAAATAATTCACTAACTGTTTTTAAACAATATTTTACCTCACAAAATGTATCCTCTGCGATGTCAAGAGAGCACAGATGGAGAAGTCAGCACATGGGGAAGAGAGAGTGGATAGGTGGGTGAGCACATGGGGGGAGAGATTCTTAATGCTGCAAAGCCTGTCCCCATCGTGACATTACCGCCCTCCTGATGCAATAGCATCGGGCCTCCTTCTAGTTACTATCATATATGTGATTCGCCTGAATACTTTTCATTGTAAAAACTGAAGATTTATTTTGAAATGTCGCGTCGGTGTCTCAACAGCAGTGATAATTTCTGCTACGTATGCAGAGAATATACAATGAAAGCACAAAAGAAGGAAATGACTCCACTTGTTAAGAAAGCATATGAACTATACTTTGAATGTTCAATTGGAGATCAGGACAAACAGTGGGCACCTCATATATGCTGTGCATCTTGTTCTAGAAGCCTTACAGCATGACTGAGTGGATCACGACCTTCAATGCTGTTCACTGTCCCAATGATATGAAGAGAGCAGAGAGATCATGTAACAGATTGCTACTTGTGCCTTACAAATGTAACAGGATATTAAGCAAAGAACAAAAAAATCAATAGAATATCCTAATCTTCCTTCAGCCATAAGACCAGTGCCACACGATGAAAGTCTTCATGTTCCAAAGCTGCCCAAAGTATGGACAATGGAGGATGACGAAGATAAACTAACAATGTCAGTCGAAAATGAAACTGCTGCAGACCCAGACTTTGAGCCTTCTACATCTAATCCACATCTGTTCAGTCAAGCTGATCTGAGTGACTTGGTCAGAGATTTGAAATTGTCAGAGGCAGGCAGAATTATTGGATCAAGGCTACAAGAACGGAATCTCTTATTACCAGGAACAAGAGTTTCTGTTTTTCACAGTCGTCAAGAAGACCTTAATATATTTTTCAACCATGTGGACAGTTTAACCTTTTGCAACGACGTCTTGGGGTTGTTTGGTGATCTTGGATGCGAACATGACCCTAAGGAATGGCGACTGTTCATTGACTTGTCAGTTTTAAGTCTGAAGGCTGTTTTACTACACAATGGAAATATCTATCCTTCTATACCTATTGGACTTGCCGAATGTTAGGGTTCGAGTTCCCGCTGCTGCACAAGGGGAGTCTCGAACCTGTCCCGCTGCGGTCTCCCATTCATCTCCGGCCGCAGTGGAGCCTGCTCAGCAGAGACGTCGGTCCAGGCGTCTTGCCCACTCCTCTACTGTGCAGTGACTTGCTGCTGCCTTTCCTGGATCTGCTATTATAGCCAGTGCTGGAGCAGCCGTCTTTGAGACAAAGTCCTGCGTTTTCCCATCTGAGCATGCCCAGAGTGAGATCTCTCATTGGAGATCAGGGGTCAAATGTTCAGGTGCTGCAGCGGCTCCTATTGGTCCGCCAGGAAGGTCATGTAGCTACGTGTGTTTGTAACAGCTTCTCATTGGTCCTTGTTCCTGGAAGGTCCTGTAGCTGTTGCTATAAAAGGGTAGCATGGCTGGGCCGCCATGCGCTAATATCAACCATTGTATGCTATGCGCCAGTGTGATCATGCGTATGTGTGGTTAGGGACCCGGCTGAAATAAGCCACTAGAATACCGACTTAATCGGTGAGGAGTTTGGTATGGTAGCTGGCCAGGGTCGGTGTCCTAGATGCCCTAGATTACCGGCGTAACCGGTGAGGAGTTTTGATTGCCGTATTCAGGGTCTGGCGTTCAGACGCCATAGATTGCGGGTGACTCCCGCGAAGACATTAGCACATGATCACGCGTTATGTACGCTTAGCACTTAACTGTGTACCTGAGAGCCTGACAGGACACAGCACTTTTCCTTAGCGGCCCTGTGACGTAACAGGGTTTGCTTTCTACGCTAGACAGCGCCCTAGCGTTTTACTTTGCGGCTCACTGAAGCTAAGTGAGTTCGCACCTATCGTCATATAGCGCTGTGGCATTTCCGTTAGCGGCTCTGGGTATTAACAGAGTTCGCACTTACTGCCACAACGCGCTACGGCGTTCATTTTAGCGACTCTGCGGGATAACAGAGTTCGCTACTTTCGCCATTTTACTAGCAGACAGGTTCCGCCTGCACGGTGGACCCCGGGCTGCGAACGCACCTTTCTACCTCATATATTTGGTGCGTTCCGCAGACCCTAACATAATATTAGCGCCAGGGTCTGGCTGGTAAAATGGCGGATGACCAGCGTCTACTACGGGACATCCAGCAGCTGGAGGGTAGGTTGGCGGCTCTTGAGTGCACAACCTCAGCTGTGGATGTTACCGCAGTCGCTGTTCAGGCTGCTAGCGTGGTTGCAGCCAGTGTGTCCACTGCCACCTCTGCCCCCACAATATCCCACCTCCCGCTTCCAGACAAGTTTGCTGGTGACAGCAAGCAATGTCGGGGATTCATGAGTCAGTGCTCTATACAACTCGAGCTTCTGGCTGCACGTTTCCCCACGGATCGGGCACAAGTGGGCTTTATAATTTCGCTTCTGTCAGGCAGAGCGTTGGAGTGGGCCACCCCGCTGTGGAGAGTGACGACCGTGTGGTGCGGAGTGCTCCTTGTTTTCTGGAGGCTCTAAAAAAGGTCTTTTTAGGACCTCAGGTCACCCACGATACGGCGCTACAACTGCTGGCATTGGCACAGGGTTCGTCTTTGGTCAGTCTGTTTTCCGTCCAGTTTCGGACTCTGGCCTCAGAGCTAGACTGGTCGGATAAAGTACTCATTCCAGTCTACTGGCGAGGACTGGCTGATCATGTTAAAGATGCTTTGGCTACCAGGGAGATTCCCGCCACACTGGAGAAGCTTATCGCCATATCTACCCGCATCGACCTCCGTTTTCACGAGCGGAGGTTGGAGCGGTCCCAATGTAGGCAGAGGTTCCGGCTGGCTCCCACCTTCGCCAGACCTCTGGAATCTTCCAGCCAGGCGCCCGACTCCCATGAGGCCATGGAGGTTTCTCGAGCGGGACCTAAGTCCCGGGCCGCTCGAGTACCCGTGGTCTGTAACATCTGCCAGCAGTTAGGACACTATGCCAACAAATGTCCACAGCGGTCGGGAAAATGGTCGCGTCTAGTGACCTTGGGAGGAGGTTCACTAGACACTGCGGCATTTTCCACCAAGTTGTCCTTTAAAGGGACAATTACAGTAGGTCCATCCACGCTCTCCGCTGAGCTCTGTGTGGATTCCGGAGCCGAGGGGAATTTCATGTCCTCTGCATTTGCTCTCCGCCACACTATACCTCTGGTGATGCTCGCCCAACCGGTGACTGTGCGAGTAGTGAATGGATCAACTCTGCTCTCCCAAATCACCCACCAGACGATCTCTCTCACTTTATCTATGTCCCCGTCCCATCAGGAGAGTATTTCTTTTCTTGTCCTGCCCGAGGGAATAGACGAGGTGTTGCTGGGAGTACCTTGGCTCCGTTACCACTCTCCCCATATTGAGTGGTCCTCTGGGAGGATACTGGGTTGGGGTGATTCATGTAGAGGCAGGTGTATCAGGGAGTGCGTTCAGGTCACCACCACAGAGATACCCGTAGATCTCACTTCTCTTCCTCAGTGTTATTGGGCATATGCAGACGTTTTCTC
>JARQOD010000001.1:678767958-678871379 GCA_033576555.1 Oophaga sylvatica
TCCCTTATATCCAGCCAGTCTGTAATTCCGGTTGCCAATACTCATTGAATGGTTCAGTATGTTTGTAACCACCAGAGGGAGCTTCTGCTCAGAATTCATTTCTAAAAAATTCATAACAGTTTTCCCCGTGTTGAGCTTGTACCCGTAAGTTTTGGGCCCTGCAGAAACAAACTCTGTGATGTGTGTGCCCTCAGGTATCTCACTCGTCAATTCCCCCGGGTAGTCGCCTAGAGGCGGCAGCCATTCACCATCCCTGTGCACAAAAATAACTGAATCTGTGTCGTGATAAAGGCACCTCTCCTGCAGTCTGTCCAGCAGAGAATAGAGCTCTAGGCCGCGCATACGCGGTTGTAAAGCAGGCTATAAAGATGTTTGTGTTTTTATTGACTGTGTGGTGTCCATCCGCATATTTCCAGTTAATGGTTGCGGTTTCATCATCGATAAAATCCAGCGTAGAAATGTCATAGTAGGGCAGTAATGAGATACCTAAAAAGCTCATCAGGATCCCTAACAATCTTGGTGCTTGGTAGATTAGACCGCTGAGCAAACTTTCCCCATAAAGAATTTAAGAAAAGTTTGGAGATCTGTCTTTTTAGCAGGGTTGACAGCTATATTTTCAGGTCGTAACCGCACCCCTCTTTTTCAAGAAAACTGTCAATGTACTGCTTTTTCTTGGCATCATCAGTGCACCAGCTAGGATACCCTGACGCCTCCTGCTTATCCCTAAGTGTAATTCAAGGTAGGGTGCAAACAGATCATCGCTGGTGTTTGGAAAATGCCATATTTCATAGATGTGGGCGATCCGGTACCCTTTATCTATCGCCAGCTCGAGCTCTATAGTGCACCAGGTACCTGTCAGGGAGCGTTCTTCATCACTATGTCTGCACTCCTTTGCCTGTGAATTTACAGCGCATGTATAGCAAAGGGGGAACATTAATTTTTTTGTCGAGTTTTAACCGGTAGAACGGGAAAAAATAAATCTCTCGGGGGATAGACCTTGACTTTAGCAATGCCAAAGTATTTTTTAATGAAACCAAAAATTGGTCGTAAGATGTCGGGTTGCCCCACAGGGTATGTTTTCGTTTTGTTTACAAAGGGGTACAGACTGGTGAAATCGTAGTAATGTAAAGTCTCATCAGCTTCCACCTGGTGATAGAGCTTAATGGCGTTAGTTAGACCCCCATAAAGCGCATCGCGGGGGTCTAAGGGAGCGGGGAAATCCATTTGATGGAGAAATGCCTGAAGGTTAGAATCATTTTTAACCATTTCACGCCACTCATGCTCCAACATCACTCTTATGGTGTACCCGCACCTCTGCAGGTAGCGCTTTTTAGGTAAAAAAGCATGATATAATTGACTGTAGGTGGTGTTTGTAATTTTATTTGTATCATTTCATTATAGCACGACGGGCAGCCGTGGAAAAAAACAACCCTGAAATTCAAAAGCTATGTGCTGTCCGTTAACATAGGCAAGCCATCTAGAAAATATTGACCGAGTTGTTTCTCACCCCCTCTTAAGGCATGCTGAATGTCAATGTTCTCGGTATGCGCTACATACATGAGCCACTATATAACCTATATAAGGCTAGCACCTTTTTGTAGATATACAAATAGTAATATCACAGTGCCTAGATGGGAGAACTCAGTGCAAAATAAATCTCAACTCAAAATAAGGGAAAATTGCACACAGAGAATATATTATAAAAGTAGAAACATTTTATTGAACAATTTTAAAAAACAAGCATATTAGAAAGAGTGACAGTGGTAACCAGAAATGGAGTGGAACCACACAGGTACTCAGGTACAATAACAATATAGAGCTAGTATACTATGATACACATAGAGTAGAAACGACCATACTAATACTATGCCAAAGAATCCGTATCATGAGACTGTATATAAAGTCTTCCAGAGATCAGGCAATTAGTGACACAAGTCTAAACACAGGCTAAACGCCACTTTAAGGACATGCAGTCACAGTTAAAGATAGAGGTCGAACACATACCTGAGACCCAGTGGTGCCACTCTCCCCAACGCGCGTTTCGGCGCTGTGCCTTCTTCCGGGGGAGTGGCATCAAAGGTAACCAAGGAGTATTTATGTGCCTATGAACCAATCCGATGGATAGAATCAGAATAACAGCTTGTCTGCTCATTATAGATGGCGCATGTGAACGCCGAGAAAACCGGATGCAGCCATCACCAAAAGCGTCATCAGTCAGGCCCGCCCGCGTCACGAGGCCCCGCCCACCAGGTCATGTGAGCGGAACCTCAGACGCGAGCAGAGCGAGACCAAGGAGAGACGCGATCAGAGATGCCTAGCAACCGGCCCCCAGCGCACATGCGCACTAGCAGGCATCCGATTCATTAGCAAAATTACATAGAGAGCAAGTATGTGAACGTAGAAACGCCAAATCATATAATGGATAATAATCCTAATTGGCATAATATGCAAATAACTAAAACATTAATCAATAAATACTAAAAACAATAATAAACAATTATATACTAAACGCATAAATGTGAAAAGTGACCAAGTGACAAACAGAAATATACATAAACCCAATTGGGGAAAGCACATACCATACATGTAATATCCACAATATAACGTGCAAACATAGATAAAGTACATAGTGTGGGTATATAAAGTGCTGTAACAGTGTACTCATATATAATGGCAATGTATAAAGACATCGATAATTGTGCAATTGGTACATTTAAAAATGCACATAGATCATGTGCTAGTGAATACAGAATTACATCCAAATAATAAACATCACAAAAAATCAAATACAAAACACATAAATACAGCAGTTGTCTATATCTCATATGTTCCAAAGCGTGGATCTCTCTACAGCACTTCGGAAGCTTCATTGCCCAGGACACATATATCCTGTTATTGGAAAACTTCCAACGGATATTATATCAAACCATAACGATGCATGAAAGAGAATCTAAAGAAAATAAAAATATATTAATAATGAAAAAAACATAAAATGATGCCATAAAAAATGCAGGTACGAGTGATCAGAGGAATGGTGCGAAACTCAAAGACTCATTAAGGCCGTTGGGGTGGAGAGACTGAAGCTTCCAAATCCAGAAAGCTTCTCTCTGTGCGAGAAGTCTGCTCATTTTGCCCCCCCGCAGGTTGGAAACCACACGATCAATTCCTCTGAATTTCAATACAGTTGGATCACAATCATGGTGCATTTTGAAGTGCCGAGGAATTGTTTTCAAAACATCAAGATTATTCTCATCTGCTGCTGCTACAATATCACGAATGTGTTCCCTTACACGGATTTTAAACGCACGGGTTGTTAAACCAACATAGATCTTCTTACAGGGACATGAGGCATGGTAAACAACAAAGGTTGTTGAACATGTGATGGTTTGAGTTATAGTAAAGGTTCTTCCATCCGAAGAGAAGAATTCCTTAGTATGTAGCACATTAGGACATGCCACACAACCATCACATGGTTTACAACCCCATTGCAATTTAGGCCGAGCACGATTCGTGGCAAAATAGATGGTTGGGGACGTGGCACAAAATAGCTTCTTACTAAGTGATCCTTTAAATTACGCGATCTTCTCGCAGTCATGCTTGGTTTGTCTGTTATATATTGCTTCAAAACAGGATCTGCCAAAAGTATAGGCCAATATTTGGCCAAAATTTCACGCATCTTCTCCCACTGTACATTATATTGAGAAACCAATCTCACCTGTGAGCCATCCTTTACCCTCGGGGAGGAATACAATAGATCGTTTCTTCTCGTATTTCTTGCCCTGTTGTATGCCCTTTTTATGCATCTCTTGCTATATCCTCTATCAAGGAAGCGTTCAGATAAATCTTTGGCTTGAATTTCAAAATCCTCATTTGATGAGCAAATCCTTTTAATACGCAGAAATTGACCCGTAGGCACAGAATTAATCACATGAGGTGGGTGTGAGGACTTGGCATGTAATACAGAATTCACAGACGTATCCTTGCGGAATATGTCAGATATAAGGGTGCCGTCCGGGCCTCTCCTCACAGTGACATCTAAAAAATCAATTGAAGAAAAATCATATTTGTAAGTCAGATGAATATTCAAATCGTTCATATTTAAATCATGGAAGAATAACTCCAACTCAGATGGAGTACCACGCCAGATCAAAAAAATATCGTCAATGTAGCGGGTCCATAGAACGACCCGCTCCATTGACGCAATACGATCTGTAGTAAATAGGTCCCTCTCCCACAGCCCCAGGAACAGATTCGCATACGACGGCGCACAAGCCGCGCCCATCGCTGTACCCTGGAGCTGCAGGAAGAAGGACCCGTTAAACAGAAAAAAATTATGAGTCAACAGAAAATCCAAAAGTAAAAGTAAAAAATCAATGTCACCGGAGGAGAAGCTCGTCATGGACAAAAAATGAGAGACTGCCCTCAAACCATCCTGGTGGCGAATATTTGTATAAAGTGACTCAACGTCACATGTGACCATGATCATGTCGTCATCAATATGTATAGCATCGATCTTCTTGAGAAAATCAGATGTATCTTTCAAAAAAGATGGAATTGTCTCCACCAGGGGTTTGAGGAACATGTCAATATATCTGCCAAATGCCCTCTGTAAGTCCACCCAAACCAGAGATTATTGGCCTACCTGGAGGATTTGTGATGTTTTTATGCACCTTAGGCAACAGGTACAGAGTTGGAATGCATGGTTCTTTAATCAATAAGACATCACGTATATGGGTAGGTATGATCTCATTATCAACTGCCCTCTGTAGAATTCTGGACAATTCTGCCTTATAAGAAATCAAAGGATTGAACGTTAATTTCCTATAGCATAAAGGATCCTTTAGCATACGAAGGGCCTCTGCCACATAAAGTTTAGATGGCCAAATCACAATGTTCCCACCCTTGTCAGCTGGCTTGATTACAATGTCTTTAAGTTGTTTTAACCTTTTAAGACCAATGTTCTCTGCTGGAGTCAGATTCCCATATTGGGATCGAGAAGGAATTTGGTCAAATTCCTGGGAGACCAATTTTACAAAAATTTCGACATTGGGACACAGTGACAAGGGTGGGAACTTGTTGGACTTAGGACGTAGGGAAACAGGTAACCTACCCAGAGTGAAGCTATTATGTTCACTAGCCAACTCCTCCAAATTCCGCAAAGCCGCCTGTTCCTCAGGTAATGGGGAAAGCACGTTGTACGTCTTCATTGTGATGCCATTTTTTAAAAATAAGAGATCGTGCAAATATGTGAAGATCTTTGAGAGCCAAGAATGGATCAAAACGCATGCTGGGAGAAAAAGTCAGGCCTTTAGATAAAAGAGATATTTCATCAGGACTAAGAGTGTATTCAGATAGATTAATTACCTTGGGTGTGTCTCTTTTATAGGAGGAACCATATTTCTTGTTGGGGCCTTCCTATCCCATTTTCTCTTATTGTTATTCCCAAAGCGTGTCCGCATTGAATGTTGTGATGTATCAGATGTTTCCCCCACTGATGACAGTGAGGACACTGAAGGTGATCTTTGTGCCCCATTAGAGGTATTGGGGCGTCTCCATCTGTATACAAAGTTGCGTTGAAAATCCGTGCTGTCTCTAAGTAGTTTTTTTGCCTGGGTATTTTTAATTTGAGACTCCCATTCTGTGGAATTTTTCTCCAACATGTTATTAAATGCCGTAATAACTTCAGAGGAAGCAGTTTTTTTAAATTTAGAAAAAAGTTCATCAATTTCATTTTCTAATATATTGACTGATTTTTTATTCAATTCAATTAATAGCTCCATAAACTGAAAAGAGGCTTTAGTACAAATATCCTCCCATTTGGAGACAAAAACTTCATCAGATATTGGAAACGATGGGAAAACCTGAATACGCAAGCCACGTGGTATCAGTTTCTTTTTAATATAATTATCTAGAAACGCCCTATTCCACCACATTTTCGTGCGTTTATGCAAGGCCTTTTTAATATGAGTTTGTAAAACACCAACATCACTCTGATCACTCGTACCCGCATTACTGGGACCACTGTCAAACACCTGAGCAACCTGTGTTTGCCAGGCTAAATCTCTTGCTTTATAGTCCATAGTAGCCTATGAAAACCTGTGAAAAATACACAGAATTAATATATAACCTATAAAGGCTAGCACCTTTTTGTAGATATACAAATAGTAATATCACAGTGCCTAGATGGGAGAACTCAGTGCAAAATAAATCTCAACTCAAAATAAGGGAAAATTGCACACAGAGAATATATTATAAAAGTAGAAACATTTTATTGAACAATTTTAAAAAACAAGCATATTAGAAAGAGTGACAGTGGTAACCAGAAATGGAGTGGAACCACACAGGTACTCAGGTACAATAACAATATAGAGCTAGTATACTATGATACACATAGAGTAGAAACGACCATACTAATACTATGCCAAAGAATCCGTATCATGAGACTGTATATAAAGTCTTCCAGAGATCAGGCAATTAGTGACACAAGTCTAAACACAGGCTAAACGCCACTTTAAGGACATGCAGTCACAGTTAAAGATAGAGGTCGAACACATACCTGAGACCCAGTGGTGCCACTCTCCCCAACGCGCGTTTCGGCGCTGTGCCTTCTTCCGGGGGAGTGGCATCAAAGGTAACCAAGGAGTATTTATGTGCCTATGAACCAATCCGATGGATAGAATCAGAATAACAGCTTGTCTGCTCATTATAGATGGCGCATGTGAACGCCGAGAAAACCGGATGCAGCCATCACCAAAAGCGTCATCAGTCAGGCCCGCCCGCGTCACGAGGCCCCGCCCACCAGGTCATGTGAGCGGAACCTCAGACGCGAGCAGAGCGAGACCAAGGAGAGACGCGATCAGAGATGCCTAGCAACCGGCCCCCAGCGCACATGCGCACTAGCAGGCATCCGATTCATTAGCAAAATTACATAGAGAGCAAGTATGTGAACGTAGAAACGCCAAATCATATAATGGATAATAATCCTAATTGGCATAATATGCAAATAACTAAAACATTAATCAATAAATACTAAAAACAATAATAAACAATTATATACTAAACGCATAAATGTGAAAAGTGACCAAGTGACAAACAGAAATATACATAAACCCAATTGGGGAAAGCACATACCATACATGTAATATCCACAATATAACGTGCAAACATAGATAAAGTACATAGTGTGGGTATATAAAGTGCTGTAACAGTGTACTCATATATAATGGCAATGTATAAAGACATCGATAATTGTGCAATTGGTACATTTAAAAATGCACATAGATCATGTGCTAGTGAATACAGAATTACATCCAAATAATAAACATCACAAAAAATCAAATACAAAACACATAAATACAGCAGTTGTCTATATCTCATATGTTCCAAAGCGTGGATCTCTCTACAGCACTTCGGAAGCTTCATTGCCCAGGACACATATATCCTGTTATTGGAAAACTTCCAACGGATATTATATCAAACCATAACGATGCATGAAAGAGAATCTAAAGAAAATAAAAATATATTAATAATGAAAAAACATAAAATGATGCCATAAAAAATGCAGGTACGAGTGATCAGAGGAATGGTGCGAAACTCAAAGACTCATTTAGGCCGTTGGGGTGGAGAGACTGAAGCTTCCAAATCCAGAAAGCTTCTCTCTGTGCGAGAAGTCTGCTCATTTTGCCCCCCCGCAGGTTGGAAACCACACGATCAATTCCTCTGAATTTCAATACAGTTGGATCACAATCATGGTGCATTTTGAAGTGCCGAGGAATTGTTTTCAAAACATCAAGATTATTCTCATCTGCTGCTGCTACAATATCACGAATGTGTTCCCTTACACGGATTTTAAACGCACGGGTTGTTAAACCAACATAGATCTTCTTACAGGGACATGAGGCATGGTAAACAACAAAGGTTGTTGAACATGTGATGGTTTGAGTTATAGTAAAGGTTCTTCCATCCGAAGAGAAGAATTCCTTAGTATGTAGCACATTAGGACATGCCACACAACCATCACATGGTTTACAACCCCATTGCAATTTAGGCCGAGCACGATTCGTGGCAAAAATAGATGGTTGGGGACGTGGCACAAAATAGCTTCTTACTAAGTGATCCTTTAAATTACGCGATCTTCTCGCAGTCATGCTTGGTTTGTCTGTTATATATTGCTTCAAAACAGGATCTGCCAAAAGTATAGGCCAATATTTGGCCAAAATTTCACGCATCTTCTCCCACTGTACATTATATTGAGAAACCAATCTCACCTGTGAGCCATCCTTTACCCTCGGGGAGGAATACAATAGATCGTTTCTTCTCGTATTTCTTGCCCTGTTGTATGCCCTTTTTATGCATCTCTTGCTATATCCTCTATCAAGGAAGCGTTCAGATAAATCTTTGGCTTGAATTTCAAAATCCTCATTTGATGAGCAAATCCTTTTAATACGCAGAAATTGACCCGTAGGCACAGAATTAATCACATGAGGTGGGTGTGAGGACTTGGCATGTAATACAGAATTCACAGACGTATCCTTGCGGAATATGTCAGATATAAGGGTGCCGTCCGGGCCTCTCCTCACAGTGACATCTAAAAAATCAATTGAAGAAAAATCATATTTGTAAGTCAGATGAATATTCAAATCGTTCATATTTAAATCATGGAAGAATAACTCCAACTCAGATGGAGTACCACGCCAGATCAAAAAAATATCGTCAATGTAGCGGGTCCATAGAACGACCCGCTCCATTGACGCAATACGATCTGTAGTAAATAGGTCCCTCTCCCACAGCCCCAGGAACAGATTCGCATACGACGGCGCACAAGCCGCGCCCATCGCTGTACCCTGGAGCTGCAGGAAGAAGGACCCGTTAAACAGAAAAAAATTATGAGTCAACAGAAAATCCAAAAGTAAAAGTAAAAAATCAATGTCACCGGAGGAGAAGCTCGTCATGGACAAAAAATGAGAGACTGCCCTCAAACCATCCTGGTGGCGAATATTTGTATAAAGTGACTCAACGTCACATGTGACCATGATCATGTCGTCATCAATATGTATAGCATCGATCTTCTTGAGAAAATCAGATGTATCTTTCAAAAAAGATGGAATTGTCTCCACCAGGGGTTTGAGGAACATGTCAATATATCTGCCAATGCCCTCTGTAAGTCCACCCAAACCAGAGATTATTGGCCTACCTGGAGGATTTGTGATGTTTTTATGCACCTTAGGCAACAGGTACAGAGTTGGAATGCATGGTTCTTTAATCAATAAGACATCACGTATATGGGTAGGTATGATCTCATTATCAACTGCCCTCTGTAGAATTCTGGACAATTCTGCCTTATAAGAAATCAAAGGATTGAACGTTAATTTCCTATAGCATAAAGGATCCTTTAGCATACGAAGGGCCTCTGCCACATAAAGTTTAGATGGCCAAATCACAATGTTCCCACCCTTGTCAGCTGGCTTGATTACAATGTCTTTAAGTTGTTTTAACCTTTTAAGACCAATGTTCTCTGCTGGAGTCAGATTCCCATATTGGGATCGAGAAGGAATTTGGTCAAATTCCTGGGAGACCAATTTTACAAAAATTTCGACATTGGGACACAGTGACAAGGGTGGGAACTTGTTGGACTTAGGACGTAGGGAAACAGGTAACCTACCCAGAGTGAAGCTATTATGTTCACTAGCCAACTCCTCCAAATTCCGCAAAGCCGCCTGTTCCTCAGGTAATGGGAAAGCACGTTGTACGTCTTCATTGTGATGCCATTTTTTAAAAATAAGAGATCGTGCAAATATGTGAAGATCTTTGAGAGCCAAGAATGGATCAAAACGCATGCTGGGAGAAAAAGTCAGGCCTTTAGATAAAAGAGATATTTCATCAGGACTAAGAGTGTATTCAGATAGATTAATTACCTTGGGTGTGTCTCTTTTATAGGAGGAACCATATTTCTTGTTGGGGGCCTTCCTATCCCAAATGGATATGCGTTTTGATCCATTCTTGATTCACTCTGGGTAGGTTACCTGTTTCCCTACGTCCTAAGTCCAACAAGTTCCCACCCTTGTCACTGTGTCCCAATGTCGAAATTTTTGTAAAATTGGTCTCCCAGGAATTTGACCAAATTCCTTCTCGATCCCAATATGGGAATCTGACTCCAGCAGAGAACATTGGTCTTAAAAGGTTAAAACAACTTAAAGACATTGTAATCAAGCCAGCTGACAAGGGTGGGAACATTGTGATTTGGCCATCTAAACTTTATGTGGCAGAGGCCCTTCGTATGCTAAAGGATCCTTTATGCTATAGGAAATTAACGTTCAATCCTTTGATTTCTTATAAGGCAGAATTGTCCAGAATTCTACAGAGGGCAGTTGATAATGAGATCATACCTACCCATATACGTGATGTCTTATTGATTAAAGAACCATGCATTCCAACTCTGTACCTGTTGCCTAAGGTGCATAAAAACATCACAAATCCTCCAGGTAGGCCAATAATCTCTGGTTTGGGTGGACTTACAGAGGGCATTGGCAGATATATTGACATGTTCCTCAAACCCCTGGTGGAGACAATTCCATCTTTTTTGAAAGATACATCCGATTTTCTCAAGAAGATCGATGCTATACATATTGATGACGACATGATCATGGTCACATGTGACGTTGAGTCACTTTATACAAATATTCGCCACCAGGATGGTTTGAGGGCAGTCTCTCATTTTTTGTCCATGACGAGCTTCTCCTCCGGTGACATTGATTTTTTACTTTTACTTTTGGATTTTCTGTTGACTCATAATTTTTTTCTGTTTAACGGGTCCTTCTTCCTGCAGCTCCAGGGTACAGCGATGGGCGCGGCTTGTGCGCCGTCGTATGCGAATCTGTTCCTGGGGCTGTGGGAGAGGGACCTATTTACTACAGATCGTATTGCGTCAATGGAGCGGGTCGTTCTATGGACCCGCTACATTGACGATATTTTTTTGATCTGGCGTGGTACTCCATCTGAGTTGGAGTTATTCTTCCATGATTTAAATATGAACGATTTGAATATTCATCTGACTTACAAATATGATTTTTCTTCAATTGATTTTTTAGATGTCACTGTGAGGAGAGGCCCGGACGGCACCCTTATATCTGACATATTCCGCAAGGATACGTCTGTGAATTCTGTATTACATGCCAAGTCCTCACACCCACCTCATGTGATTAATTCTGTGCCTACGGGTCAATTTCTGCGTATTAAAAGGATTTGCTCATCAAATGAGGATTTTGAAATTCAAGCCAAAGATTTATCTGAACGCTTCCTTGATAGAGGATATAGCAAGAGATGCATAAAAAGGGCATACAACAGGGCAAGAAATACGAGAAGAAACGATCTATTGTATTCCTCCCCGAGGGTAAAGGATGGCTCACAGGTGAGATTGGTTTCTCAATATAATGTACAGTGGGAGAAGATGCGTGAAATTTTGGCCAAATATTGGCCTATACTTTTGGCAGATCCTGTTTTGAAGCAATATATAACAGACAAACCAAGCATGACTGCGAGAAGATCGCGTAATTTAAAGGATCACTTAGTAAGAAGCTATTTTGTGCCACGTCCCCAACCATCTATTTTTGCCACGAATCGTGCTCGGCCTAAATTGCAATGGGGTTGTAAACCATGTGATGGTTGTGTGGCATGTCCTAATGTGCTACATACTAAGGAATTCTTCTCTTCGGATGGAAGAACCTTTACTATAACTCAAACCATCACATGTTCAACAACCTTTGTTGTTTACCATGCCTCATGTCCCTGTAAGAAGATCTATGTTGGTTTAACAACCCGTGCGTTTAAAATCCGTGTAAGGGAACACATTCGTGATATTGTAGCAGCAGCAGTTGACAATAATCTTGATGTTTTGAAAACAATTCCTCGGCACTTCAAAATGCACCATGATTGTGATCCAACTGTATTGAAATTCAGAGGAATTGATCGTGTGGTTTCCAACCTGCGGGGGGGCAAAATGAGCAGACTTCTCGCACAGAGAGAAGCTTTCTGGATTTGGAAGCTTCAGTCTCTCCACCCCAACGGCCTAAATGAGTCTTTGAGTTTCGCACCATTCCTCTGATCACTCGTACCTGCATTTTTTATGGCATCATTTTATGTTTTTTCATTATTAATATATTTTTATTTTCTTTAGATTCTCTTTCATGCATCGTTATGGTTTGATATAATATCCGTTGGAAGTTTTCCAATAACAGGATATATGTGTCCTGGGCAATGAAGCTTCCGAAGTGCTGTAGAGAGATCCACGCTTTGGAACATATGAGATATAGACAACTGCTGTATTTATGTGTTTTGTATTTGATTTTTTGTGATGTTTATTATTTGGATGTAATTCTGTATTCACTAGCACATGATCTATGTGCATTTTTAAATGTACCAATTGCACAATTATCGATGTCTTTATACATTGCCATTATATATGAGTACACTGTTACAGCACTTTATATACCCACACTATGTACTTTATCTATGTTTGCACGTTATATTGTGGATATTACATGTATGGTATGTGCTTTCCCCAATTGGGTTTATGTATATTTCTGTTTGTCACTTGGTCACTTTTCACATTTATGCGTTTAGTATATAATTGTTTATTATTGTTTTTAGTATTTATTGATTAATGTTTTAGTTATTTGCATATTATGCCAATTATGATTATTATCCATTATATGATTTGGCGTTTCTACGTTCACATACTTGCTCTCTATGTAATTTTGCTATATGAATCGGATGCCTGCTAGTGCGCATGTGCGCTGGGGGCCGGTTGCTAGGCATCTCTGATCGCGTCTCTCCTTGGTCTCGCTCTGCTCGCGTCTGAGGTTCCGCTCACATGACCTGGTGGGCGGGGCCTCGTGACGCGGGCGGGCCTGACTGATGACGCTTTTGGTGATGGCTGCATCCGGTTTTCTCGGCGTTCACATGCGCCATCTATAATGAGCAGACAAGCTGTTATTCTGATTCTATCCATCGGATTGGTTCATAGGCACATAAATACTCCTTGGTTACCTTTGATGCCACTCCCCGGAAGAAGGCACAGCGCCGAAACGCGCGTTGGGGAGAGTGGCACCACTGGGTCTCAGGTATGTGTTCGACCTCTATCTTTAACTGTGACTGCATGTCCTTAAAGTGGCG
Source organism: Oophaga sylvatica (assembly GCA_033576555.1). NCBI lineage: Eukaryota > Metazoa > Chordata > Amphibia > Anura > Dendrobatidae > Oophaga > Oophaga sylvatica. The sequence continues at coordinate 678,781,129 of JARQOD010000001.1, forward strand.
TTTAGCCTGTGTTTAGACTTGTGTCACTAATTGCCTGATCTCTGGAAGACTTTATATACAGTCTCATGATACGGATTCTTTGGCATAGTATTAGTATGGTCGTTTCTACTCTATGTGTATCATAGTATACTAGCTCTATATTGTTATTGTACCTGAGTACCTGTGTGGTTCCACTCCATTTCTGGTTACCACTGTCACTCTTTCTAATATGCTTGTTTTTTAAAATTGTTCAATAAAATGTTTCTACTTTTATAATATATTCTCTGTGTGCAATTTTCCCTTATTTTGAGTTGAGATTTATTTTGCACTGAGTTCTCCCATCTAGGCACTGTGATATTACTATTTGTATATCTACAAAAAGGTGCTAGCCTTATATAGGTTATATATTAATTCTGTGTATTTTTCACAGGTTTTCATAGGCTACTATGGACTATAAAGCAAGAGATTTAGCCTGGCAAACACAGGTTGCTCAGGTGTTTGACAGTGGTCCCAGTAATGCGGGTACGAGTGATCAGAGTGATGTTGGTGTTTTACAAACTCATATTAAAAAGGCCTTGCATAAACGCACGAAAATGTGGTGGAATAGGGCGTTTCTAGATAATTATATTAAAAAGAAACTGATACCACGTGGCTTGCGTATTCAGGTTTTCCCATCGTTTCCAATATCTGATGAAGTTTTTGTCTCCAAATGGGAGGATATTTGTACTAAAGCCTCTTTTCAGTTTATGGAGCTATTAATTGAATTGAATAAAAAATCAGTCAATATATTAGAAAATGAAATTGATGAACTTTTTTCTAAATTTAAAAAAACTGCTTCCTCTGAAGTTATTACGGCATTTAATAACATGTTGGAGAAAAATTCCACAGAATGGGAGTCTCAAATTAAAAATACCCAGGCAAAAAAACTACTTAGAGACAGCACGGATTTTCAACGCAACTTTGTATACAGATGGAGACGCCCCAATACCTCTAATGGGGCACAAAGATCACCTTCAGTGTCCTCACTGTCATCAGTGGGGGAAACATCTGATACATCACAACATTCAATGCGGACACGCTTTGGGAATAACAATAAGAGAAAATGGGATAGGAAGGCCCCAACAAGAAATATGGTTCCTCCTATAAAAGAGACACACCCAAGGTAATTAATCTATCTGAATACACTCTTAGTCCTGATGAAATATCTCTTTTATCTAAAGGCCTGACTTTTTCTCCCAGCATGCGTTTTGATCCATTCTTGGCTCTCAAAGATCTTCACATATTTGCACGATCTCTTATTTTTAAAAAATGGCATCACAATGAAGACGTACAACGTGCTTTCCCATTACCTGAGGAACAGGCGGCTTTGCGGAATTTGGAGGAGTTGGCTAGTGAACATAATAGCTTCACTCTGGGTAGGTTACCTGTTTCCCTACGTCCTAAGTCCAACAAGTTCCCACCCTTGTCACTGTGTCCCAATGTCGAAATTTTTGTAAAATTGGTCTCCCAGGAATTTGACCAAATTCCTTCTCGATCCCAATATGGGAATCTGACTCCAGCAGAGAACATTGGTCTTAAAAGGTTAAAACAACTTAAAGACATTGTAATCAAGCCAGCTGACAAGGGTGGGAACATTGTGATTTGGCCATCTAAACTTTATGTGGCAGAGGCCCTTCGTATGCTAAAGGATCCTTTATGCTATAGGAAATTAACGTTCAATCCTTTGATTTCTTATAAGGCAGAATTGTCCAGAATTCTACAGAGGGCAGTTGATAATGAGATCATACCTACCCATATACGTGATGTCTTATTGATTAAAGAACCATGCATTCCAACTCTGTACCTGTTGCCTAAGGTGCATAAAAACATCACAAATCCTCCAGGTAGGCCAATAATCTCTGGTTTGGGTGGACTTACAGAGGGCATTGGCAGATATATTGACATGTTCCTCAAACCCCTGGTGGAGACAATTCCATCTTTTTGAAAGATACATCTGATTTTCTCAAGAAGATCGATGCTATACATATTGATGACGACATGATCATGGTCACATGTGACGTTGAGTCACTTTATACAAATATTCGCCACCAGGATGGTTTGAGGGCAGTCTCTCATTTTTTGTCCATGACGAGCTTCTCCTCCGGTGACATTGATTTTTTACTTTTACTTTTGGATTTTCTGTTGACTCATAATTTTTTTCTGTTTAACGGGTCCTTCTTCCTGCAGCTCCAGGGTACAGCGATGGGCGCGGCTTGTGCGCTGAGTGGTGAGCAGTCCTGGGAGTTTGAAGGTGATAGCTGCACGCATGACTTTTTACTGTTCTTTACCAGCGGGAAATTTTCAGGCTATACATTTATAGCCACAATGCTGGACGGTATGATTCTTACTTTATTGTTAAGGAGCTGATTTTTTAAAAACTACAGGTAAAGCTGATAGCCCAAGGTGGCCGGCTCTTGTGTGTGATGGTGCCCGATTTGTCTATAAGGTTCATAGACTCGCTAAATTTTATCCCCATGAAGCTCAGTAAATTACCTCAGGCCATGGGCTTTTCAGGTGCCAAAGGTAATTTTCCACACTTTTTTAATGCCCGGAAAACCAAAACTATGTAGGTCCCATACCCGATGTGAAATATTATGGGTTAGAGTACATGGCACCGGATGAGAAGGTAGAGTTCCTGGCTTGGCATGAGGGTCAGAAACACACACTTTTTCACTTCAAGTGTGAACTGAAATCATACTGCAAACAGGATGTTGAAATTTTGAGACGAGCCTGTGAGATCTATAGAGAGCGTATTATGGAAATGATGCTGAAAAGTGTTAAAAAATACTGTGACATTCAAAAAGAAATGGTTGTGGAGAGCAGCTGTATTGACCCATTTCAACTCATCACCCTGGCCTCTGTATGTATGTCAATGTATCGATTTAAATTTCTACCAGAAAAAACGATCGCCATTTTACCGGGTGATAATTATCACAAGGTGAAAAAGCGCTACTCATCCGCCGTATACAGTGGCTCATGTATGTAGCGCATACCGAGAACATTGACATTCAGCATGCCTTAAGAGGGGGTGAGAAACAACTCGGTCAATATTTTCTAGATGGCTATGCCTATGTTAACGGACAGCACATAGCTTTTGAATTTCAGGATTGTTTTTTCCACGGCTGCCCATCGTGCTATAATGAGAATGATACAAATAAAGTTACAAACACCACCTACGGTCAATTATATCATGCTTTTTTACCTAAAAAGCGCTACCTGCAGAGGTGCGGGTACACCATAAGAATGATGTGGGAGCATGAGTGGCGTGAAATGGTTAAAAATGATTCTAACCTTCAGGCATTTCTCCATCAAATGGATTTCCCCGCTCCCTTAGACCCCCGCGATGCGCTTTATGGGGGTCTAGCTAACGCCATTAAGCTCTATCACCAGGTGGAAGCTGATGAGTCTTTACATTACTACGATTTCACCAGTCTGTACTCCTTTGTAAACAAAACTAAAACATACCCTGTGGGGCAACCCGACATCATCTACGACAATTTTGGTTTCATTAAAAAATACTTTGGCATTGCTAAAGTCAAGGTCTATCCCCGAGAGATTTATTTTTTCCCGTTCTACCGGTAAAACTCGACAAAAAAATTAATGTTCCCCCTTTGCTATACATGCGCTGTAAATTCAAGGCAGAGGAGTGCAGACATAGTGATGAAGAACGCTCCCTGACAGGCACCTGGTGCACTATAGAGCTCGAGCTGGCGATAGATAAAGGGTACCAGATCGCCCACATCTATGAAATATGGCATTTTCCAAACACCAACGATGATCTGTTTGCACCCTACATTAAACTACACCTTAGGGATAAGCAGGAGGCGTCAGGGTATCCTAGCCGGTGCACTGATGATGCCAAGAAAAAGCAGTACATTGACAGTTTTCTTGAAAAAGAGGGTGTGCGGTTATGACCTGAAAATATAGCTGTCAACCCTGCTAAAAGACAGATCTCCAAACTTTTCTTAAATTCTTTATGTGGGAAGTTTGCTCAGCGGTCTAATCTACCAAGCACCAAGATTGTTAGGGATCCTGATGAGCTTTTTAGGTATCTCTTACTGCCCTACTATGACATTTCTACGCTGGATTTTATCGATGATGAAACCGCAACCATTAACTGGAAATATGCGGATGGTCACCACACAGTCAATAAAAACACAAACATCTTTATAGCCTGCTTTACCACCGCGTATGCGCGGCAAGAGCTCTATTCTCTGCTGGACAGGCTGCAGGAGAGGTGCCTTTATCACGACACAGATTCAGTTATTTTTGTGCACAGGGAAGGTGAGTGGCAGCCGCCTCTAGGCGATTACCTGGGGGAATTGACGAGTGAGATACCTGAGGGCACACACATCACAGAGTTTGTTTCTGCAGGGCCCAAAACTTACGGTTACAAGCTCAACACGGGGAAAACTGTCTTAAAAGTGAAGGGAATGACGATAAATGTTGGTAACTCTCAATCTATCAATTTTAGCAGTCTGAAAGATCTAGTTCTGGACTACCCCCGTAATTCAGCTGCCGAAACTCAGAAGCGCATCGTCGTACAGCAACAGGGCATTGTGAGAGATAAAAAATATTGGAAAATTGAATCTCGTGTCCTACAAAAGACCCAGAAGTGTGTTTACACAAAGCGCCGACTATTAGACGAATTCACCACCCTCCCGTTTGGCTATTAGCCGTGTATTGTGATGGATACGCGGCTACAACACCCGCTCTCGTGCATTCTAGCGGGGCCGTCTAATTCTGGAAAGAGTTATTTTGTAAAACAAATGCTGTATAATATTGAAAGTAATTTTTCTCACAAACCGGATAATATTGTTTGGTTTTATTCATGCTGGCAGAAACTATATGATGAAATCTCTCTCTCTTTTCCCAACACCAGATTTGTGGAGGGACTGCTGAATACATTCGTAGATGACAAATTATTCCCACCTGGATAAGGTGAATTTTTCGATTGTTGATGATCTCATGGAGAGTGCTAGCGAAAATTGCGAGATAGAAAAAGCGTTCACCAAGTATGTGCACCACAGAAATCTCAGCATTTTCTACCTGGTACAAAACATATTTTGTCAGGGTAAGAAAAGCCACACCATAAATTTAAACACAAAGTACATGGTTCTTTTTAACAACCCTCGAGATAAATTACAAATTTTAACACTAGCTCGTCATATGTACCCCAGAAAAACACGTTTTTTCCTAGAAGCATTTGAGAATGCTACGCGGGAGCCTTATGGGTATTTGCTGGTCGATTTGAGAGCTAATACACCTGAGGATCTTCGCTTACGGAAGGGGTTGTTTCCACCGGCGTTGCCCGCTGTCTATGTGCAGAAGAAAACCACTTCTAAAAAGTGAATTTTATGCGGGATCGCACATTCCACGCTGTGTGCGTTGTGCTGTAAAGATGTCCGAGAGACTCCGGCGTAACTGGGCTCTCTTAAAAACCCTGGTGAAGGCAACCCCATCCGTCCAGAAATCTATTTTGCGCAATGCGAGCGTGGATTTAATCACAGCCATAGGGGAGATTGCTTTAAACATCTTAAAAGGCCGAATCCCGCTGAAAGAGCGCCAAAAAGGCATACTGAAGAAGTGGCGTAAAGCTATAAGAACCATGAGTGATAGATCGCAGTCCATAAAGAAAAAGAAACGAGTACTGAATCAGACCGGCGGCTTTATCAGACCTCTTTTAGTTTTTGCAATACCCATAATAACGAGTCTGCTTGCGGGCAAATAATGGAGCATGCTGAGAAAATGTATCTAGTCCCCAAACAGGAGCTACACAAGCTAAGGCCACCAACCACCGAGAGCATACGCGAAACTGTTATTCGTTGCCTCGATGATGAAATTAACACCGTTTTACAGCGACGCGACATCCCTGACGATGTGAAAATTAAAATGTATAGCAGCGTGCTGGAGCGCTACTTGGTACATACGAAACCTGCTCGAAAGAATTAACAACTTTAAATCTCGTTAGCACTCCTGATCCTGAGCACCAACAGCCGCCAAATACCGACTCCGATAAAAAAAATCATGAGATCGCTGAAATTGTAGGCCATATAAACCAAAGATATAAAAAGAATGCTGAATTTTTACTAAACAGGTTACTCCAGAATAAAATGTGACAGACTGGAATGATAAAGACGAATTTATTTTCAAAGGCGCTGTAATACCAGGGTCTAACTTACTGGATTTGGTACGTAGTACAACTCAGAGTCACGCTCTGACCGTCAGGAATTTACCTAGGGGCTGGGAATCGTTTATGCGAGCTATGGCCGAGCTAAATATACCATCTACTGTTGTGGGTAATCCCACTACTAGACAGCATTTAGACGAATTAAAAATGGCCTCCAGCGATGGTGTATCTACGCCGATGCGCCTAGAACCCTCGCCCCGTACAATTCATTCTCTGCACTCGCCGTCATTAGGCACCACACGGGGAACTCTACTACCTAAAAAAAATGTCTGTACCGATACTGCCAACCATGTGGCTCACGATGAAGCCTATGTATTTGTTAATTATTTATTTTGCAGAGTGTGTAATGCTATTTGTTAATTGTACATGTGACACTTTTTACATCATTCTGTATGTACTTTTGAATGCTTGAAATGTCTTTGAGATGTATTTATTTATTACAATAAAATCTTGTAATGTTTTACAATACCGCGTCATTGCTTTTTTTAAAATACGAATAAAACAATCGCTTTATAGTGAGTGATATTGTAACACGGCCATATACATAATATTCCCGTACAATGAGACGGTGGTTATAAGTCTCATCAGTTTTAAACATGCCCCAACATGCCTGGGCGTATACACAATATAACTGAGACGTCCTAAACATGTCATGACATGTCTCCCCCGTGTTTGAGATGCATACTATCATATAATATTGAGAATTACTCCAGCATATAATGACCAAGTAGCCACATTTGATTGTGCCTGTCTAGAGAGAATCCCTTGACTTGTCTGTATATTTTTGTGTTACAATTAATGAAACCTACAACAGCTGCTAGAAAGCAGTTCCACAGAAACTCCTTCAATTAAAAAGACATAGAAACTCCAGCCCCACGCTTTCACCTATGTGATAATTGCTCTAACTCTTGTTTTAAATTATTCTGAACAGAAACCAATTGTTGTAAAATCACTCAGAAACTACAGCTCCCCATTTTCACCTATGTGGTAATTGGTGTCTGTGAATAGTCTACTAAGGTATAAGTTTCTATCAACTCTAACAGAATTGGTCTCGGTAAATAGTCTACCAAGATGTAAGTTTCTAGCAACTGAAAAAGACACTTACATACGTATAAAACAAGCCTTTTATACTGAATGATACTGTACAATAAAATCCTTTTAGGCTGTACAAAGACTACTAAGATATAAGTTTCCATCAAGTGAAGCAGACACTCACATAGGGCTGTGGCAGGCTAGAAAAAAGTCTATCTTTTACATACATTTACTGCTGGACTTAAAATCTCTCCCACAAAAAGTTTTGAGGCTTATAAAATCAAGAATCACTTTGATAGACCTTTCTCCCAGACCACAGACTGATCAAATCCACAAGGAGATGGATAAAATATAAATAGAGGAGTATAAAATCATGAAACACTTTGATAGAACTTCCCAGATTCAACACTCCTGATTTCCCAGACAGATCAAATCCACAAGGAGACGGATAAAATGATAGGGGGCGTGACGACCTGTCAGATTGAGTTTGACTCCTACACTACTATTGCGGATGAAAGTGTTCCTATTCCAAATTTCCCTATACAGGTATGATCGAAGACATACTTTAATTGTCGATCCTGAATTATTGTATTTACCCTGATATGCGGTTGCCAGAAAGTCTATGTGGGACAAACCACCCAGGAGCTCAGGCAAAGGGTACAGCAGCACATCTTCCACATAGCAACAGCTAGCAAGGATAAGCAAAAAGTTAAAACATCTGTGGCTGCCCATTTCCTGACCAAACATGCTGGTTCTAGCAGCAGCTTGCAGGTTATGGTAATAGATTCAGTAAAAACAAACATAAGGGGAGGGAGTGTTACCAACCTTTTATTGTGCTGTGAGTCCATATGGCTTTATCACATTAATAGTTTAGTTCCTTTTGGGATCAACAAGGAACTTTTGTATACGGGTTTCTACAAGCAAACCTAGTTTTCTTTAGTTTAGTCTAGTTTGTTCAATAATTTTTCTTCTTTTCTCACTTTTATTCTTTTTAGGTCACTGTATGCACATCATTGATATCTTTTTTGCCTCATCCCCCTACCCTTACCATGGCAAGTCTTTGTCGTTATTGGACCACTTACTTGCCCTATGATCCAGTTCACTACACAGATGAAGAGTAGAGTTGAGCGAAACAGGTCGGTCAGATTCATAAGTCGCCGACTTTCGCCAAAGTCGGGTTTCGCCGAGCGAAACCAGACCATAGCTTGAAGTCGGCCATGCGGTCGGCAAAACAAGCGCCAAAGTCGGATTTCCCAGAATGCTTGCAGGCGCCTTTTTTCAGCCAATGAGCAAGGGCGTACACTGTGGGCAACGAGATGACATGGGCAGCATCCACCACCATCTTAGAGAAGGGCATTGTAGTGATTGGCTTGCTTTGGGGGGTGCATTGGGGCTATAAAAGCCCTGACTGCCGAACTCCAATTTACTTCTACCGAACTTAACTGTAGGGAGAGGTTGCTTGCTGTTTATCAGTAGGGAGAGGGTTAGGACTGGAAACAGAAGTTCTTATGTGCTTGTGCTGATAGAAATTGTGCTGTACAGTTAGTGTGCAGTGACAGGGGAGGATTTTCTTGTGTGCAGCAGTGCTGGTTATTAGGCTGCCTGATAGCTGTATTGCTGTGTGTACACTGCTGTGCAGACTGCTTTTTACACAGCACTAATACTTTTATTCTTTTTTTCTGCACAGTTACAGACCGTTCATTTTTTCCCACACCGTATAGAGCTGTACGCTCCTCACACACTACCGTGTACCAGTTGGTATCACAGACAAATACATGCTGACTATCTATGTGTGACTCCGGAAATATATACCGAGATTTAAATTTTCCCCTTCACAGTATACAGCTGTACGCTTCTGGTACAGTACCGTTTTTCTGCTTTTTGTATTACGGTCAAATCCATACTGAGTGATGCGTCTGTGTGTGACTCCGGAAATATATACGGAGATTTAAATTTTCCCCATCACCGTATACAGCTGTACACTTCTGATACAGTACCGTTTTTCTGCTTTTTGTATTATGGTCAAATCCATACTGAGTGAGCGTCTGTGTGTGACTCCGGAAATATATACGGAGATTTAAATTTTCCCCTTCACTGTATACAGCTGTATGCTTCTGATACAGTACCGTTTTTCTGCTTTTTGTATTACGGTCAAATCCATACTGAGTGAGCGTCTGTGTGTGACTCCCGGATATATATTCGGAGATTTAAATTTTCCCCTACACCGTATACAGCTGTACGCTCCTCATAAAGTAACATATATCTGCTGGTATTTTTGGTACATTTTCCCAAACATGAGGAACTTTGGTGGAAGAGGCCGCGGACGTGGGCGGGGTGGCCAGCTGGTACTGATGGTGGTGGTGGTGGTGCATCTGCTGGTAGAGCCAAAAGCACAATAGCACCTAAGGCAGGAGGTGTTGAGCCTGCATCATCGTCTGGCTCCAGAAGGCCTGGAATGCACCCTTTTCTGAGAGTAGGCAAACCGCTTTTAAAGCCGAAGCATCAGGAACAGGTTTTGGCTTACATTGCCGAAACAGCCTCCAGCTCTATGGCCTCCTCTTCTGAAGTTTCAAAAACTGCAAGCACTGAGTCATCAGTGCAGGCTCCTGGTCAGGAACAACACCTTTTCTTGTGTCCTTCACCCCCACCAAAAGTGAAGGATGTGGCAGGCCACACTTCAGATTACTCCCTGGAACTCTTTTCACATACCATGCCTAACTAATCAAGTCAAATCCTGAATTCCCCAGTCCAAGATGAATATGACATGGAGTGCACTGATGCACAGCCACTGCTATATGATTCTGCTGGTACATTCACCCAGAGCACTGCATTGCCCTCGCAGTCTACTGAGCCAGAATCTGACCTTGATGAGACTCAGGTGCCCCTTCCCGCATACTATACCACCTTAGACGGTGACACAGAGGAAGGTGCAGATGAAATTGAAGAGCAGGTGATGGATGACCCAGTTGTTGACCCAGATTGGCATCCATTGGGGAAGAGGGTGCTGCTGGCAATAGTTTAGAAGAGGAGGAGGATTCGCAGCAGGCATCGACATCGCAGCTGCGGTTATCTGGCAGGCCCGGAGCAGTCCAAAAACGTGTTAAAAAAACAAAAAGTTGCAGGACAGCTTGGCCAGATGGTCAAATTAGCACAGCGTGCAAGCCCTGAAAATTTATAACATAGTAGGAAGAGTGCAGTGTGGCACTTTTTGACCAAAATCCTATTGATGAGGCAAAGGTTATCTGTAAGAAGTGCGGAAGGACCTTTAGACGAGGGAAAAATCTCCGAAATTTGAATACCAGTTGCATGCTTAGACATTTAAACACCATGCACTTGCAAGCGTGGACGGACTACAAAACCTCAGGTAACACACGTGCACCTGCTCCGACTGAAGGTAGCCAGCAACGCTACATCGCTTCCCCCACTGTAAGCCCACCAGTTGGCACACCACCAGCAAGAAATGTTGAGGTGTTGTCGCAAGGCCAAAGCAGTCAGGGAATCCCAGTGATTTTCCAACAAAAGACTGCATCTAGGCCATCATCACCACCACCACCATCACCATCAACAACCCCCTCTCAGTCCGCAATGTCCACCGCTAGTTCCACCATATGCAGCTCTCAAGTACAGCTCACCGTAGCAGAGACTCTGAGTAGGACAAGAAAGTACTCATCCTCTCATCCGCGTACACTGACTTTGAACGTCTACATTGCCAAACTGATCTCATTAGAGATGATGCCCTTCCGTTTGATTGAAAGCGCAGTGTTCCGAGAGCTCATGGCCTACACTGTCCCACGCTATGACCTACCCAGTCGGCACTTTTTGGTAGAAAAGCCATCCCTGCCCTCCACCTGCATGTGAAAGACCGCATTGTCCAAGCACTCAAACAATCAGTGAGTGGAAAGGGGCATCTCACAACAGATGCATGGGCCAGTAGGCATGGCCAGGGTCATTACGTGTCCATCACTGCGCACGGGGTTAATGTGGTGGATGCAGGGTCCACAGGGGACAGCGGCGGTGGGACAATGCTGCCTAGCCCACGGTACAGGCAACAGTTGGCTCTAGGCATTCGAGCCTCCTCCTCCTTCAGAAGCGAAAGCTCGTCGACAGAACGCAGTCGCACAAGCACTCCATCTGCAGCTGCCAGTGTTGCACACGAGGTGTCGCACTATTGAGCAGCTAGTGGTAAGCGTCAGCAGGCTGTTTTAAAGATATTGTCTTTGGGCAACAACAGACACACTGCGGATGTACTGGCCGACTACTTGCAGAGAGAAACTGAGTCATGGCCTGGCAGTCTACATCTTGAGCTAGGCAAGGTAGTCAGTGATAACGGCTGTAATTTTGTGGCGGCCATAGCCCTGGCAAAACTCAGACACATACCTTGCCTGACTCACACCTTGAACCTTGTGGTGCAGTGCTTCATAAATAATTATCCAGAGTTACCAGCCCTGCTCCATAAGGTGTGAAGACTGTGCTCGCACATCCGTCGCTCGCCCGTAGACTCCAGTCGTATGCAGAGGCTGCAGCGATTGCTCCACCTCCCCAAGCACCGCCTAATCATAGACGTTGCAACAAGGTGGAACTCCACCATGCACATGGTTGAGAGGCTGTGCGAACAGAGGCAGGCTGTAATGCATTTGTGGGAGGATACACGGGCAGGCAGTTTGAGTGCAGACATCGAATTGTCGGGTATGCAGTGGTCAAAGCTGAAAGACCTCTGTAAAGTCCTTCAGTGTTTTGAGGAATGCACACGGCTGGTAAGCGCAGACGACGCCATTATAAGCATAAGCATCCCACTTATGCGTCTGCTCATGCAAACTTTGACGCACATTAAGGATCAGGCATTTGCAGCGGAGGAGGAACAGGAGGAGGAGGAGGGAAGCCTTGATGACAGTCAGCCATTGTCTGCTCGGGGAACTGTCCTGGACGAGGTTGAGGAAGAAGAAGAAGAGGAGGAGAAGGAGGATGAGGGGGATGATTATTTTGGGGAGGAGGATGCTTCTCAGGGGGGCAAGAGAAAATGTTGGCTTGCCAAGGTCAGGCACAGGGTTTGTGCGTGACTGGAGCGATGTGGATTTGGCAAAAAGTGCTCCTCCATGCACCACTGGCAGTGCATCATTGACACCTGGAACATTGGCCCACAAGTGTGATTATGTCTTGCGGATCCTAAAAAGGGACCCCCGCATTGCCAAAATTATGAAGGATGACGACTACTGGTTGGCCAGCATCCTCGATCCAAGCTATAAAGGCAAATTACAGAACATCATGCCACAGGAGAACCTAGAGCTAATATTGGCGAACAAACAAGCAACTCTGGTAAACCGTTTGTTAGAGGCATTCCCAGCACACAGCAGCAGTGCAGGTTCTACCACGAGCCGTACTGGGCAACATAAAAGAGGTGTTCGTGGTGCACACAGCCGAAGTGGCGTTGGAGACAGGGGTTTCATGACCATGTTGTGGACTTATTTCTCGAGTACCGCTCACACGACTGGTAATACTGACTCGACTGCAACAGACAGGAGACAGCAGTTGTCAACTATGGTTCAAAATTACCTCTCCTCCCCTATCGATGTTCTCCCTCACAGTTCATTCCCCTTTGACTACTGGGCCTGTAAACTGGACACCTGGCCTGAATTGGCACAATATGCCTCACAGGAGCTCGCTTACCCTGCTGGTAGTGTGTTATCAGAAAGAGTCTTCAGTGCTGCTGGATCAATCCTGACAGAAAGAAGGACCCGGCTGTCGTCCCAACATGTAGGTGATCTCACCTTCATTAAAATGAACCATGCCTGGGTTTCAAAGGATTTTGTACCACCTTCCCCTGATGACACACAGGTTGCCAGCAAAATGGCTCGCTTTGTCCTCCTCTTCCTCCGACTTCTCCAATTCCTGTATTTGCAGCAGCAGAACGTCCAGCCTACACCTCAACATATGCCAGTCTTTCCACCTCCCTAATTGGGCTGTACCCCCCCCAAAGGCCGGCGTCAGCACCTGGCGCACCAGCGCAAGTGCCAGTTCCCTGAGCAAGTGGGGGGGCCACTCGTGGGCGACGGCACTGGCACAGGGCCCCTAATAGTACGCAAAAGTGTCTCTGACGGTGGGAGGGCCCACTCGCCGTCAGAGACACTGGCATACTATGAGGGGCCCTGTACCAGTGCCGGCGCCCACAAGTGTGCCCCCATCTGCTTGCTCAGGGCCCCAGCACTTGCAATACTTACCTCTCCCTGCTCCACCGCTGTGACGTCTTCCTCGTTTCCTGACAGTGACATTCAGGTCAGAGAGCACGATGACGTCACGTCTGTGATCCCTCTGCCTGAACAGTCACAGTGCAGAGAGCTGGAAGATGGCGACGCTGAGGAGTCCAGAGTAAAGCAGTTACCAGCGAGGAGAGGTATTTCATTTTTTTTAAAGTTTGGAGCAATATATGGGGAGCATTATATACTGGAGAATTATATATGGGGCCCATCATACACTTCAGCATCATAGATAGGGCCCATTATACACTGGAGCATTATATATGGGGCCCATCATACACTGGAGCATTATAAATGGGGCCCATCATACACTGGAGCATCATATGGGACCAGAGGCGTAGCTAGGGTTTCGGTTTAGGGGGGCGAAAGTTCTGAGTGGGCCCCTAACCAGAGAACCTCAACAAATGACCGCGCTGTTGCCAAAAATAATCTATATATAAAAAGATAAAAATTTGATATCACCGCCATATGGTCAGTGGTAAATAATACCAGTCCTACAGAACATATAATAGATTACAGCAGAGTTACAGATAATAACTTACCGCTGACGTTCTTTCTGGTGGAATCGTTCACTTTTCATGTCTTTTCCATCTGGCCCAGACCGACATAACGACTCCACCAGCCAGGACTCGACTACAGAGAATACAACAAAGACACATTTCACTTCTCATATTTTCAGCACTGTCAAGGTCACCAATTGGACTATTCTCAAGCTGCACAAACTCCTCATCCTGCTGATACCCCAATACTGAGCCGCTGCTGCCATATGTGTCCCTATTACTGCACCTGATACCCCAATGCTGAGCCGCTGCTGCCATATGTGTCCCTATTACTGCTCCTGATACCCCAATACTGAGCCGCTGCTGCCATATGTGCCCCTATTACTGCACATATTGTGTGGTTCTGTGTGACCTCTAAATTCTAAAGCACCCTCTATAACAGGGGTGGGCAATTAATTTTGCCAGGGGGCCGCATGAGAAATTGGGATGGTTTTAGAGGGCCGGACTAATATAATTAACTCCGTTCTACCCAATACTGTATATATACATATATATATATACTGTATACTGTATATATACATACCTGCCCATTATCATCATCTTCTCCCCATCATCATCAATGCCTCCCCATTATCAGCAATGCCTGCCCATCATCATCTTCTCCCCATCATCAATGCCTGCCCATTATCATCAATGCCTGCCCATTATCATCATCTTCTCCCCATCATCATCAATGCCTCCCCATTATCAGCAATGCCTGCCCATCATCATCTTCTCCCCATCATCAATGCCTGCCCATTATCATCAATACCTGCCCATTATCATCATCTTCTTCCCCATCATCATCAATGCCTGCCCATCATCATCATCATCTTCTCCCCATCATCAATGCCTGCCCATTATCATCAATACCTGCCCATTATCATCATCTTCTCCCCCATCATCATCAATGCCTGCCCATCATCATCATCATCTTCTCTCTCCCCATCATCAATGCCCTTCACCATTATCATCAATACCTGCCCATTATCATCTTCTACGTCCCCATCAATCATCAAATGCCTCCCCATTATCAGCAATGCCTGCCCATCATCATCTTCTCCCCATCATCAATGCCTGCCCATTATCATCAATGCCTGCCCATTATCATCATCTTCTCCCATCATCATCAATGCCTCCCCATTATCAGCAATGCCTGCCCATCATCATCTTCTCCCCATCATCAATGCCTCCCCATCATCATCAATGCCTGCCCATCATCATCTTCTCCCCATCATCAATGCCTCCCAATTATCAGCAATGCCTGCCCATCATCATCTTCTCCCCATCATCAATGCCTCCCCATTATCAGCAATGCCTGCCCATCATCACACACAGACAGCACATAAGCACTCTCTCACATACATACATACACACACACACACACACACAAAGCACCGCACTACATAGACACAGACACACACAGAGACACGTCTTACCTATCCAGCGTCCCCGCTCTCTGACACAGCCGGCCGCTGAATGATGACGTCATTCAGCGGCTGGCTGTGAGAGGAAGCGCCGGTGGAGCCCGGAGCTGCAGCAGCGGAGGCACGGGAGAGGTAAGTATTGTGTCAGCTGATGCCGGGGCCCTGAGACTGCCGGAGCGCCTCCGCGGGCCGGTCACTGACAGCCGGCGGGCCGCATGTGGCCCGCGGGCCGCCCCTTGCCCGGGTCTGCTCTATAATATAGTAATGCCAGGTGCATGGGCCCTAGAAAACAGTGCATGATGGCCCCCTAGAAAGCATCCATATAGCATAATACACCAGATAGTCCTCAATATAGTATAATGCACCCCTATAGGCAGCCTCTGTATTATAATGCACCTCCATAGGCAGCCTCTGTAGTATAATGCATCCCCATAAGCAGCCTCTGTATTATAATGCACCCCCATAGGCAGCCTCTATATTATAATGCACTCCCCCATAAGCAGTCTTAATTATAATGCACCCCATAGGCAGTCTTATTTATAATGCACCCCCATAGGTAGTCTTATTTATAATGCACCCGATAGGCAGCCTTATATATAATGCACCCCATAGGCAGTCTTACTTATAATGCACCCCATAGGCAGCCTTATATATAATGCACCCCATAGGCAGCCTTATTTACAATGCACCCCATAGACAGGCTTATTTACAATGCACCCCATAGGCAGCCTTATTTATAATGCACCCCATAGGCAGGCTTATTTACAATGCAACCCATAGGCAGCCTTATTTACAATGCACCCCATAGGCAGCCTTATTTATAATGCACCCCATAGGTGGTCTTATTTATAATATACCCCCATATGGAGCCTCTGCTCTGTAATATAATGCAGCCCCCTTTACAAAAATAATAAACCCTTTATTCACCTCTCTTGCTCCCGGCTCCTGCGCTGCTCACTGCTCTCCCTCTCTTCTCCTGACTGCCGGCGCCGGGCAGTGACGTCATCGCGCCCGCTGTCAGACGCTGAGAGGGGGATTATGGGAGAGGAGGAGCGCTCGCTCCTTCTCTCACAATGTGGTCAGCTGTATCGGCTACATGCCAATACAGCTGACCCTCCGATGACGGGCGGGGGGCCCACTGCTGGCACCGGGCCCCCCACCGCCTGCTCAGGGGTCCCATAGCGGCCGGCGGCAGAGCAGGGAGAGCGAATCTCCCTGCTCTGCCGCAGAATGTAACTGTGTCGGCGCGCTGTGCACGCCGATACAGTTACAGTAGCGTAGCTCCGGGTGGGCCCCCTCAGAGCGCGGGGCCCGGGGCCACCGCCCCCTCTGCCCCCCCGGTAGCTACGCTACTGTATGGGACCCATTATATATGAAGCAGTATAGAGGCCCATCATATACTGGAGCATCATCCATGGGGCCCATCATATACTGGAGCATCATATGGGGCCCATTATATATGGCGCATCATATGGGGCACATTATATATGGAGCATCACATGGAGGCCATTATATATGGAGCATTATAAATGGGGACCATTATATTTGGAGCTTTATATGGGGCTCATCATACACTGGAGCATCATATATGGCGCCCATCATATACTAGAGCATCATATGGGGTTCATTATTTATGGGACATCATATAGGGCCCATTATATGTGGAGCATCATATGGAGCATATATGGGGCCTATTCTGTATGGAGCATTATCTGGAGCCCATTCTGTATGGCGTACTATGCGGTGCCCATAATACTGTATGGAGGACTATACTCTCCGTTTTTTGAGCTATTGTAGAATTTACAATAGCTATCTCTCATGTAATGTAAGAAGTGAAGTATTTGGCATTGTACTATGCCTATATTTCTCTGCCGTATCTGAGCATCATGAATTGTGGTATTTGTTAAAGGGGCCCACTGAGACTCTTTCACCGGGGCCCACGAAAACCTAGAGCCATCCCTACCCCCCACAACTTTAGCCAAATAACCCCCAATTTTTAATGCGTTACTATTATTATAAAGTAAATTAAGGTTGACAAGCTTAAGTAATAAGAATTGATGTCGTTGGCATTGAAATGGGCACTGTAGGTGTGTTTACTATCCTCCACTCACTGCTGACTTTTCTTCCCCATTGACTTGCATTGGGGTTGGTTCGAGTTTCAGTTGGACCTTCGACTTTTTCCGATAGTCGGCCGATTTAATTCGACTCGACTTTTGGAAAAGTCGGGTGGTTCGAAACCGGACTCAACCCTCCCGGAGGCAAAGTCGATCATCTCTAATGAAGAGTTCTTTAATAATTTTCAATTTTTTTTTGTTTTCTAATTCTTCATTCTAATGCACATATATATTTTTCCACATGTTTGCTTCATTATAGTTCACTGTTTTGATTGCACAATGCCATGCACTTTGTTTACTAACAGTTGTGCTCAAAAGTTTACATACCCACGGCAGAATTTTAGCTTTCTTGGCCTTTTTTCAGAAAATATGAATGATAACACCAAAACTTTTTCTCCACTCATGGTTTCTGGTTGGGTGAAGCCATTTATTGTCAAACTATTGTTTTCTCTTTTTAAATCATAATGACAACCAAAAACATCCAAATGACCCTGATCAAAAGTTTAAATACCCTGGTGATTTTGGCCTGATAACATGCACAGAAGTTGACACAAATGGGTTTGAATGGCTACTAAAGGTAACATCCTCACCTTTGTGTGTGCATAAAAGCTGAGTGAGTTTCTGGGATCCAGACAGACTCTTGCATCTTTCATCCAGCCACTGACGTTTCTGGATTGTGATTCATGGGGAAAGCATGTCAATGGATTTACGGGAAAAGGTAGTTGAACTGTATAAAACAGGAAAGGGTTACAAAAAGGGGTACGGTTTTGTCTGCATAAGGATCGCATATCATTGCGATAAAAATTGTGTCATTTCAGGCCTCGACAGAATTGTTTTTGTTGTGTCTTAGCCTACTTATTGACACAATTTTACTGGCCAAAAAAAAAAAATACAGGCCAGATATTTGAAAGTGTGGTATTTCCTCACACGCCTCATCTAACTGTGGGCTACAAATTGTGGCATTTGAGGCCTCCATTCTACTATAATTTCTGTGTACTACCCTAGTTCTTGACACTATTTTGCAGTAAAAAAAATAGAAATACAGGCCACATATCTTACAGTGTGGTATCTCCGTCACATGCCTCATCTTTCTGTGAGCTAAAAATTGTGGCATTTCAGGCTTACATTGAACTGTACAAATATTCTCCAAATCATAATATTATTAATGTATTGTGGTGCACAATATTGCATCCATATGCTAACTGCATATTAACCCCTTCCCGACCCATGACGCCTACGTTGGCGTCATGAAAACCTGTGCCATCCCGACCCATGACGCCAACGTAGGCGTCATGCTATAAATCATGTTCCTGCGGGTCGGGGGACCGGGGTCACTGAAAGGTCACCCGACCCGCAGTAACAGGACCCTTACTGCATCACCACAGGGGGGTTGGCTTAACCCCCACGTGGCCACGATCGCTCTGATTGGCTGTTAAAAGTGAAACAGCCAATCAGAGCGATTTGTAATATTTCACCAATGAAACTGGTGAAATATTACAATCCAGCCATGGCCGATGCTGCAATAGCATCTGCCATGGCTGGAGACCGTGATCAGACCCCCCCCACACCATGTCACGGCGGTGATCGGCCGCCGCCATCGAAATATGGCAGCGATCGGTCACCGCCGTCACTGTCTGCTCCCCTGCTCCTGCGATCCGCTGCCCCCACCTACCGATCCCTCCCCCTCACCTTCCGACGTCCCCTACTCACCTCTCCCGGTCCACCGATGTCCCTGGATCCGTCCCGGCGGCTGCCGGGATTCTTCATGGGCGCCGCCATCTTGGAAAATGGCGGGCGCATGCGCAGTGCGCCCGCCGGCCGGCGCATGCGCAGTGCGCCATCCATTGTACAAAAATTTATTTTGATCACTGTGATAAACTGTCACAGTGATCAAAATAAAAAAAAAGTAAATGAACCCCCCCCCTGTCATAGGTAGGGACAAATAATAAAATAAAGAATTTTTTTTTCCTAGCGGATTTTGCTGCTGATCCGCAGCTGATTTTGCTGCGGATCCGCGGCGGATTTCGCTGCTGATCCGCGGCGGATATCGCTGCTGATCCGCGGCTGATTTCTCTGCGGATTTCGCTGCGGATCGCGTTATGCTATACCGTTACCAGCTGGTCAACGCTACGTGTTGAACGGGCTGGTAAAACGCAATATGAACCCAGCCTTAGGGTTAGGGTTAGCATTAGGGTTAAGGTTAGAATTACGGTTAGGGTTGGAATTTGGGTTAGGGTCGGAATTAGGGTTAGGGTTGGAATTAGGGTTAGGGTTGGAATTAGGGTTAGGCTTGTAGTTAGGTTTATGGTTAGAGTTGGGATTAGGGTTAGGGGTGTGTTGGGGTTAGGGTTATGATTAGGGTTTGTATTAGGGTTAGGTGTGTGTAGGTGTTAGGGTTGGGGTTAGGGGTGTGTTGGGGTTAGGGTTGGAGTTAGAATTGAGGGGTTTCCACTATTTAGGCACATCAGGGGGTCTCCATACGCGACATGGCGCCACCATTGATTCCTGCAAATTTTGCGTTCAAAAAGTCAAACAGTGCTCCCTTTAATCCAAGCCCCGACGTATGCCCAAACAGTGGTTTATCCCCACATATGAGGTATCAGCGTACTCGGGAAAAATTGCACAACAACTTTGGGGTTCTAATTTCTCCTGTTAACATTGGGAAAAAAAATTGGGGACTAAAAATTATTTTTGTGGAAAAAAAAATGATTTTATATTTTCACGGCTCTGCGTTATAAACTTCTGTGAAGGACTTGGAGATTCAAAGTGCTTATCACACATCTATAGGAGTTCCTTTGGGGATCTAGTTTCCAAAATGGGGTCACTTGTGGGAGTTTCTACTGTTTAGGCACATCAGGGACTCTGCAAACGTAACATGACGCCCGAAGACCATTCCATCAAGTGGGCATTTCAAAACGTCACTACTCCCATCCGAGCCCCGACGTGTGCCCATACAGTAGTTTTCTCCCACATATGGGATATCAGCATACTCAGGACAAATTGGACAACAACTTTTGGGTCTAATTTCTCATGTTACCCTTGGGAAAATAAAAAAATTGGGGACTAAAAGATCCTGATTGTGGAAAAAATATGATTTTTTTATTTTCATGCCCGGGCGTTATAAACTTCTGTGTAGCCCTTGGGGGTTCAAAGTGCTCACCACACATCTAGATAAGTTCTTTGTGGGGTCTAGTTTCCAAAATGGGGTCACTTGTGGGGAGTTTCTACTGTTTAGGCACATCAGGGGCTCTGCAAACGTAACAAGATGCCCGCAGACCATTCCATCAAGTCGGCATTTCAAAGCGTCACTACATCCCTTCCGAGCCCTGACGTGTGCCCAAACAGTGGTTCCCCCCACATATGGGGTACTAGCGTACTCAGGACAAACTGGACAACAACTTTTGGGGTCCAATTTCTAATGTAACCATTGTGAAAATAAAAAATAGTGGGCTAAAAAATCATTTTTTGAGAAAAAAAAAGATTTTTTATTTTCACGGCTCTGCGTTATATACTTCTGTGAAGCACCTGGGGGTTCAAAGTGCTCACTATGCATCTAGATAAGTTCCTTAGGGCGTCTAGTTTCCAAAATGGGGTCACTTGTGGGGAGCTCCAATGTTTAGGCACACAGGAACTCTCCAAATGCGACATGGCAACCGCTAAATATTCCAGCATATTTTCTATTCAAAAAGTCAAATGGCGCTCCTTCCCTTCTGAGCCCTGCCGTGCGCCCAAACAGTGGTTTATGACCACATATGAGGTATCTGTGTACTCAGGAGAAATTGCCCAACAAATTTTAGGATCCAATTTATACTGTTGCCCATGTGAAAATGAAAAAAACTGAGACTAAAGAAAATTTTTGTGAAAAAAAAGTACTTTCTTTTTTTTACGGATCAATTTGTGAAGCACCTGGGGGTTCAAAGTGCTCACTATGCATCTAGATAAGTTCCTTAGGGGGTCTAGTTTCCAAAATAGGGTCACATGTGGGGGAGCTCAAATGTTTAGGCACACAGGGACTCTCCAAATGCGACATGGCAACCGCTAAATATTCCAGCATATTTTCTATTCAAAAAGTCAAATGGCGCTCCTTCCCTTCTGAGCCCTGCCGTGCGCCAAAACAGTGGTTTATGACCACATATGAGGTATCTGTGTACTCAGGAGAAATTGCCCAACAAATTTTAGGATCCAATTTATACTGTTGCCCATGTGAAAATGAAAAAAACTGAGGACTAAAAGAAAATTTTTGTGAAAAAAAAGTACTTTCTTTTTTTTACGGATCAATTTGTGAAGCACCTGGGGGTTCAAAGTGCTCACTATGCATCTAGATAAGTTCCTTAGGGGGTCTAGTTTCCAAAATGGGGTCACTTGTGGGGGAGCTCCAATGTTTAGGCACACAGGGACTCTCCAAATGCGACATGGCAACCGCTAAATATTCCAGCATATTTTCTATTCAAAAAGTCAAATGGCGCTCCTTCCCTTCTGAGCCCTGCCGTGCGCCCAAACAGTGGTTTATGACCACATTGAGGTATCTGTGTACTCAGGAGAAATTGCCCAACAAATTTTAGGATCCAATTTATACTGTTGCCCATGTGAAAATGAAAAAAACTGAGGCTAAAGAAAATTTTTGTGAAAAAAAGTACTTTCTTTTTTTACGGATCAATTTGTGAAGCACCTGGGGGTTCAAAGTGCTCACTATGCATCTAGATAAGTTCCTTAGGGGGTCTAGTTTCCAATTTTTTTTTTTTTTTTTTTTTTTTTTTTTTTTTTTTTTTTTTTTTTTTTTTTTTTTTTTTAGGCTAAAAAATTTTTGTGAAAAAAAAAGTATTTTTTTATTTTACGGATCAATTTGTGAAGCACCTGGGGGTTCAAAGTGCTCACTATGCATCTAGATAAGTTCCTTAGGGGTCTAGTTTCCAAAATGGGGTCACTTGTGGGGGAGCTCCAATGTTTAGGCACACAGGGAACTCTCCAAATGCGACATGGCAACCGCTAAATATTCCAGCATATTTTCTATTCAAAAAGTCAAATGGCGCTCCTTCCCTTCTGAGCCCTGCCGTGCGCCCAAACAGTGGTTTATGACCACATATGAGGTATCTGTGTACTCAGGAGAAATTGCCCAACAAATTTTAGGATCCAATTTATACTGTTGCCCATGTGAAAATGAAAAAAACTGAGACTAAAAGAAAATTTTTTGTGAAAAAAAAAGTACTTTCTTTTTTTTACGGATCAATTTGTGAAGCACCTGGGGGTTCAAAGTGCTCACTATGCATCTAGATAAGTTCCTTAGGGGGTCTAGTTTCCAAAATGGGGTCACTTGTGGGGGAGCTCCAATGTTTAGGCACACAGGGACTCTCCAAATGCGACATGGCAACCGCTAAATATTCCAGCATATTTTCCTATTCAAAAAGTCAAATGGCGCTCCTTCCCTTCTGAGCCCTGCCGTGCGCCCAAACAGTGGTTATGACCACATATGAGGTATCTGTGTACTCAGGAGAAATTGCCCAACAAATTTTAGGATCCAATTTATACTGTTGCCCATGTGAAAATGAAAAAAACTGAGGCTAAAAGAAAATTTTTGTGAAAAAAAAGTACTTTCTTTTTTTTACGGATCAATTTGTGAAGCACCTGGGGGTTCAAAGTGCTCACTATGCATCTAGATAAGTTCCTTAGGGGGTCTAGTTTCCAAAATGGGGTCACTTGTGGGGGAGCTCAATGTTTAGGCACACAGGGACTCTCCAAATGCGACATGGCAACCGCTAAATATTCCAGCATATTTTCATTCAAAAAGTCAAATGGCGCTCCTTCCCTTCTGAGCCCTGCCGTGCGCCAAACAGTGGTTTATGACCACATATGAGGTATCTGTGTACTCAGGAGAAATTGCCCAACAAATTTTAGGATCCAATTTATACTGTTGCCCATGTGAAAATGAAAAAAAACTGAGACTAAAAGAAAATTTTTGTGAAAAAAAAGTACTTTCTTTTTTTTACGGATCAATTTGTGAAGCACCTGGGGGTTCAAAGTGCTCACTATGCATCTAGATAAGTTCCTTAGGGGGTCTAGTTTCCAAAATGGGGTCACTTGTGGGGGGAGCTCCAATGTTTAGGCACACAGGGACTCTCCAAATGCGACATGGCAACCGCTAAATATTCCAGCATATTTTCTATTCAAAAAGTCAAATGGCGCTCCTTCCCTTCTGAGCCCTGCCGTGCGCCCAAACAGTGGTTTATGACCACATATGAGGTATCTGTGTACTCAGGAAAATTGCCAACAAATTTTAGGATCCAATTTATACTGTTGCCCATGTGAAAATGAAAAAATGAGGCTAAAAGAAAATTTTTGTGAAAAAAAAGTACTTTCTTTTTTACGGATCAATTTGTGAAGCACCTGGGGGTTCAAAGTGCTCACTATGCATCTAGATAAGTTCCTTAGGGGTCTAGTTTCCAAATGGGGTCACTTGTGGGGAGCTCCAATGTTTAGGCACACAGGGACTCTCCAAATGCGACATGGCAACCGCTAATATTCCAGCATATTTTCCATTCAAAAAGTCAAATGGCGCTCCTTCCCTTCTGAGCCTGCCGTGCGCCCAACAGTGGTTTATGACCACATATGAGGTATCTGTGTACTCAGGAGAAATTGCCCAACAAATTTTAGGATCCATTTATACTGTTGCCCATGTGAAAATGAAAAAACTGAGGCTAAAAGAAAATTTTTGTGAAAAAAAAGTACTTTCTTTTTTTACGGATCAATTGTGAAGCACCTGGGGGTTCAAAGTGCTCACTATGCATCTAGATAGTTCCTTAGGGGGTCTAGTTTCCAAAATGGGGTCACTTGTGGGGGAGCTCCAATGTTTAGGCACACAGGGACTCTCCAAATGCGACATGGCAACGCTAATATTCCAGCATATTTTCATTCAAAAGTCAAATGGCGCTCCTTCCCTTCTGAGCCTGCCGTGCGCCCAAACAGTGGTTTATGACCACATATGAGGTATCTGTGTACTCAGGAGAAATGCCCAACAAATTTTAGATCCAATTTATACTGTTGCCCATGTGAAAATGAAAAAACTGAGGCTAAAAGAAATTTTTGTGAAAAAAAAGTACTTTTTTTTTTTACGGATCAATTGTGAAGCACCTGGGGTTCAAAGTGCTCACTATGCATCTAGATAAGTTCCTTAGGGGGTCTAGTTTCCAAAATGGGTCACTTGTGGGGAGCTCAATGTTTAGGCACACAGGGACTCTCCAAATGCGACATGGCAACCGCTAAAATTCCAGCATATTTTATTCAAAAAGTCAAATGGCTCCTTCCCTTCTGAGCCTGCCGTGCGCCCAACAGTGGTTTATGACCACATATGAGGTATCTTGTACTCAGGAGAAATTGCCAACAAATTTTAGGATCCAATTTATACTGTTGCCCTGTGAAAATGAAAAACTGAGCTAAAAGAAATTTTTGTGAAAAAAAAGTACTTCTTTTTTTTACGGATCAATTTGTGAAGCACCTGGGGTTCAAAGTGCTCACTATGCATCTAGATAAGTTCCTTAGGGGTCTAGTTTCCAAATGGGTCACTTGTGGGGGAGCTCCAATGTTTAGGCACACAGGGACTCTCCAAATGCGACATGGCAACCGCTAAATATTCCAGCATATTTTCATTCAAAAGTCAAATGGCGCTCCTTCCCTTCTGAGCCTGCGTGCGCCCAAACAGTGGTTTATGACCACATATGAGGTATCTGTGTACTCAGGAGAAATTGCCCAAAAATTTAGGATCCAATTTATACTGTTGCCATGTGAAATGAAAAAACTGAGGCTAAAAGAAATTTTTGTGAAAAAAAGTACTTTTTTTTTACGGATCAATTTGTGAAGCACCTGGGGGTTCAAAGTGCTCACTATGCATCTAGATAAGTTCCTTAGGGGGTCTAGTTTCCAAAATGGGGTCACTTGTGGGGGAGCTCCAATGTTTAGGCACACAGGGACTCTCCAAATGCGACATGGCAACCGCTAAATATTCCAGCATATTTTCCATTCAAAAAGTCAAATGGCGCTCCTTCCCTTCTGAGCCTGCCGTGCGCCAAACAGTGGTTTATGACCACATATGAGGTATCTGTGTACTCAGGAGAAATTGCCCAACAAATTTTAGGATCCATTTATCTGTTGCCATGTGAAATGAAAAATGAGCTAAAAGAAAATTTTTGTGAAAAAAAGTACTTTCTTTTTTTTACGGATCAATTTGTGAAGCACCTGGGGTTCAAAGTGCTCACTATGCATCTAGATAAGTTCCTTAGGGGGTTAGTTCCAAAATGGGTCACTTGTGGGGGAGCTCCAATGTTTAGGCACACAGGGACTCTCCAAATGCGACATGGCAACCGCTAAATATCCAGCATATTTTCCATTCAAAAAGTCAAATGGCGCTCCTTCCCTTCTGAGCCCTGCCGTGCGCCCAAACAGTGGTTTATGACCACATATGAGGTATCTGTGTACTCAGGAGAAATTGCCCAACAAATTTTAGGATCCAATTTAACTGTTGCCCATGTGAAAATGAAAAAAATGAGGCTAAAGAAATTTTTGTGAAAAAAAAGTACTTTCTTTTTTTACGGATCAATTTGTGAAGCACCTGGGGGTTCAAAGTGCTCACTATGCATCTAGATAGTTCCTTAGGGGGTCTAGTTTCAAAATGGGTCACTTGTGGGGGGCTCCAATGTTTAGGCACACAGGACTCTCCAAATGCGACATGGCAACCGCTAAATATTCCAGCATTTTTCATTCAAAAGTCAAATGGCGCTCCTTCCCTTCTGAGCCCTGCCGTGCGCCAACAGTGGTTTATGACCACATATGAGGTATCTGTGTACTCAGGAGAATGCCCAACAATTTTAGGATCCAATTTATACTGTTGCCCATGTGAAAATGAAAAAAACTGAGGCTAAAAGAAAATTTTTGTGAAAAAAAAGTACTTTCTTTTTTTACGGATCAATTTGTGAAGCACCTGGGGGTTCAAAGTGCTCACTATGCATCTAGATAAGTTCCTTAGGGGGTCTAGTTTCCAAAATGGGGTCACTTGTGGGGGAGCTCCAATGTTTAGGCACACAGGACTCTCCAAATGCGACATGGCAACCGCTAAATATTCCAGCATATTTTCCATTCAAAAAGTCAAATGGCGCTCCTTCCCTTCTGAGCCCTGCCGTGCGCCCAAACAGTGGTTTTGACCACATATGAGGTATCTGTACTCAGGAGAAATTGCCAACAAATTTTGGATCCAATTTATACTGTTGCCCATGTGAAAATGAAAAAAACTGAGCTAAAAGAAATTTTTGTGAAAAAAAAGTACTTTCTTTTTTTACGGATCAATTTGTGAAGCACCTGGGGGTTCAAAGTGCTCACTATGCATCTAGATAAGTTCCTTAGGGGTCTAGTTTCCAAAATGGGGTCACTTGTGGGGGAGCTCCAATGTTTAGGCACACAGGACTCTCCAAATGCGACATGGCAACGCTAAATATTCCAGCATATTTTCATTCAAAAAGTCAAATGGCGCTCCTTCCCTTCTGAGCCCTGCCGTGCGCCCAAACAGTGGTTTATGACCACATATGAGGTATCTGTGTACTCAGGAGAAATTGCCCAACAAATTTTAGGATCCAATTTTACTGTTGCCCATGTGAAAATGAAAAAAACTGAGGCTAAAAGAAAATTTTTGTGAAAAAAAAGTACTTTCTTTTTTTTACGGATCAATTTGTGAAGCACCTGGGGGTTCAAAGTGCTCACTATGCATCTAGATAAGTTCCTTAGGGGGTCTAGTTTCCAAAATGGGGTCACTTGTGGGGGAGCTCCAATGTTTAGGCACACAGGGACTCTCCAAATGCGACATGGCAACCGCTAAATATTCCAGCATATTTTCCATTCAAAAAGTCAAATGGCGCTCCTTCCCTTCTGAGCCCTGCCTGTGCGCCCAAACAGTGGTTTATGACCACATATGAGGTATCTGTGTACTCAGGAGAAATTGCCCAACAAATTTTAGGATCCAATTTATACTGTTGCCCATGTGAAAATGAAAAAAACTGAGGACTAAAAGAAAATTTTTGTGAAAAAAAAGTACTTTCTTTTTTTACGGATCAATTTGTGAAGCACCTGGGGGTTCAAAGTGCTCACTATGCATCTAGATAAGTTCCTTAGGGGGTCTAGTTTCCAAAATGGGGTCACTTGTGGGGGAGCTCCAATGTTTAGGCACACAGGGACTCTCCAAATGCGACATGGCAACCGCTAAATATTCCAGCATATTTTCATTCAAAAGTCAAATGGCGCTCCTTCCCTTCTGAGCCCTGCCGTGCGCCCAAACAGTGGTTTATGACCACATATGAGGTATCTGTGTACTCAGGAGAAATTGCCCAACAATTTTAGATCCAATTTATACTGTTGCCATGTGAAAATGAAAAAACTGAGGCTTTAAAGAAAATTTTTGTGAAAAAAAAGTACTTTCTTTTTTTACGGATCAATTTGTGAAGCACCTGGGGGTTCAAAGTGCTCACTATGCATCTAGATAAGTTCCTTAGGGGTCTAGTTTCCAAAATGGGGTCACTTGTGGGGGAGCTCCAATGTTTAGGCACACAGGGACTCTCCAAATGCGACATGGCAACCGCTAAATATTCCAGCATATTTTCCATTCAAAAAGTCAAATGGCGCTCCTTCCCTTCTGAGCCCTGCCGTGCGCCCAAACAGTGGTTTATGACCACATATGAGGTATCTGTGTACTCAGGAGAAATTGCCCAACAAATTTTAGGATCCAATTTATACTGTTGCCCATGTGAAAATGAAAAAAACTGAGCTAAAAGAAAATTTTGTGAAAAAAAAGTACTTTCTTTTTTTACGGATCAATTTGTGAAGCACCTGGGGGTTCAAAGTGCTCACTATGCATCTAGATAAGTTCCTTAGGGGGTCTAGTTTCCAAAATGGGGTCACTTGTGGGGGAGCTCCAATGTTTAGGCACACAGGGACTCTCCAAATGCGACATGGCAACCGCTAAATATTCCAGCATATTTCCATTCAAAAAGTCAAATGGCGCTCCTTCCTTCTGAGCCCTGCCGTGCGCCCAAACAGTGGTTTATGACCACATATGAGGTATCTGTGTACTCAGGAGAAATTGCCCAACAAATTTTAGGATCCAATTTATACTGTTGCCCATGTGAAAATGAAAAAAACTGAGGCTAAAAAAATTTTTGTGAAAAAAAGTACTTTCTTTTTTTTACGGATCAATTTGTGAAGCACCTGGGGGTTCAAAGTGCTCACTATGCATCTAGATAAGTTCCTTAGGGGGTTAGTTTCCAAAATGGGGTCACTTGTGGGGAGCTCCAATGTTTAGGCACACAGGGACTCTCAAATGCGACATGGCAACCGCTAAATATTCCAGCATATTTTCATTCAAAAAGTCAAATGGCGCTCCTTCCCTTCTGAGCCCTGCCGTGCGCCCAAACAGTGGTTTATGACCACATATGAGGTATCTGTGTACTCAGGAGAAATTGCCCAACAAATTTTAGGATCCAATTTATACTGTTGCCCATGTGAAAATGAAAAAAACTGAGGCTAAAAGAAAATTTTGTGAAAAAAAAGTACTTTCTTTTTTTTACGGATCAATTTGTGAAGCACCTGGGGGTTCAAAGTGCTCACTATGCATCTAGATAAGTTCCTTAGGGGGTCTAGTTTCCAAAATGGGGTCACTTGTGGGGGAGCTCCAATGTTTAGGCACACAGGGACTCTCCAAATGCGACATGGCAACCGCTAAATATTCCAGCATATTTTCTATTCAAAAAGTCAAATGGCGCTCCTTCCCTTCTGAGCCCTGCCGTGCGCCCAAACAGTGGTTTATGACCACATATGAGGTATCTGTGTACTCAGGAGAAATTGCCCAACAAATTTTAGGATCCAATTTATACTGTTGCCCATGTGAAAATGAAAAAAACTGAGGCTAAAAGAAAATTTTTGTGAAAAAAAAGTACTTTCTTTTTTTTACGGATCAATTTGTGAAGCACCTGGGGGTTCAAAGTGCTCACTATGCATCTAGATAAGTTCCTTAGGGGGTCTAGTTTCCAAAATGGGGTCACTTGTGGGGGAGCTCCAATGTTTAGGCACACAGGGACTCTCCAAATGCGACATGGCAACCGCTAAATATTCCAGCATATTTTCCATTAAAAAGTCAAATGGCGCTCCTTCCCTTCTGAGCCCTGCCGTGCGCACATACAGTGGTTTATGACCACATATGAGGTATCTGTGTACTCAGGAGAAATTGCCCAAGAAATTTTAGGATCCATTTTATCCTGATGCCCATGTAAAAATGAAAAAATTGATGCTAAAAGAAAATTTTTGTTGGAAAAATTAAAATGTCCATTTTTTCCTTCCACGTTGCTTTAGTTCCTGTGAAGCACCCGAAGGGTTAATAATCTTCTTGAATGTAGTTTTGAGTAGTTTGAGGGGTGCAGTTTTTATAAAGGTGTCACTTTTGGGTATTTTCTGCCATATAGACCCCTCAAAGTGACTTCAAATGTGAGGTGGTCCCTAAAACAAATGGTTTTGTAAATTTTGCTGTAAAAATGAGAAATCGCTGGTCAACTTTTAACCCTTATAACTTCCTAACAAAAAAAAATGTTGTTCCCAAAATTGTGCTGATGTAAAGTAGACATGTGGGAAATGTTATTTATTAACTATTTTGTGCCACATAACTCTCTGGTTTAACAGAATAAAAATTAAAAATTTGAAAATTACAAAATTTTCAGAATTTTCGCCACAAATAAACGCAAAAATTATCGACCTAAATTTACCACTAACATGAAGCCCAATATGTCACGAAAAAACAAATCTCAGAATCGCCAGGATCCGTTGAAGCGTTCCTGAGTTATTACCTCATAAAGGGACACTGGTCAGAATTGCAAAAAATGGCAAGGTCTTTAAGGTCAAAATAGGCTGGGTCATGAAGGGGTTAAGAATAACGACTCAATATAATGTTACATAATGAGAAAAAGTTGAGTTTTATTACAGGAGAACAAGGGCTTCGCACGGATTACCTGTAAAATAAAAGATGGTCAAAAACTGTGTGATTATTTCATTAAAATGATTTTTAATTAAAGTGTGTGTGTTTTATTTTTATTTCATACAATAGGATTAATAATTGATAGTTGTCTAATTGACAGCTCTCAATTATTAACCTGTCTTAAAGTCACCTTTCAATAGCAAGGTGGCTTTAACCCATTATTAACCCATTCGCCATCGCTACAAGGCAATGGAATAGAAGGGCTAAGTGCCAGAAAGGGCGCATCTAATTATAGATTTGCCTTTTCTGGGGTGGCTGGGGGCAGATGTTAGTAGCCAGGGGGGAACTAAATAAATGCACCCTCCCTAGGCTAATATTATCTGCCCCACTCGCTGGCTTTGTCTGTCTGGTTGAGAAAATAGAGCGGGAGCTCACGCATTTTTTTCAACGAATTTATACCTTTACATACACTCATGTAATTGTTAGTGAAAACCATATATCAAACTACATGAAATGACATGGTTAACTGTATGTAAACCATGTGTCATTTCATGTCGGGTGGTTCTGTAATTTCACAAAAGCCGGCAATTGAATTAGCGGCTATTATACTATGTAGAAGTGTATGAACTTTAAATATATATATATGTGTCACAATGACATGTATATGTATATATATATATGTATTCTATGTGTATATATCTAGTGCTTACAAGGAAAGAAAGGGTTTATTTTAATTCCGAATTTCTGTCCCATTGACTTGCATTGGTTTCTGGTATTGGAATCGGCGATATCTGATACTTTTTGGGTATCGGTCCGATTCAATCCAATCCGATATTTCTTGATATCGGAAAGTATCGCTCAACACTAATCAAAAACTGTATAAATTTTATTTGAATCAAGTATTAGACATAAATACATAAAATTAAAAAGATATTCTGGAGCAGACAGTAATAGAAATACAGACAGAAGTGCAGGTTAGTGATGACTAAATCCAAAGGATAACCATGAATAACAGGCACAAAGCCAAAACACGAATGGTAAATAAGGATATAATAGTGTAACACTAATGTGCTGTCTTAGATCATACAAAATTATTTATGTATGAGACAATGCCTCATATATTGGTCAGTGGTAGATGCAAAGCAGAAATTCCATTCAACTGTTTTTGCTGTGTGTTACCCTAGTTCTTGACACTATTTTCATGTAAAAAAAATAAAAATACAGGCCACATATTTTACAGTCATGGCCAAAAGTTTTGAGAATGACACAAATATTAATTTTTACAAAGTCTACTGCTTCACTTTTTCTAATGGCAATTTGCATATACTCCAGAATGTTATAAAGAGTGATCAGCTTAACAGCAATTACTTGCAAAGTTAATATTTGGCTAGAAAATTAACTTTATCCCCCAAAACACATTTCAACATCATTGCAGCCTTGCCTTAAAAGGACCAGCTAACCTCTTTTCAGTGATTGCTCCATTAACACAGGTGTGGGTGTTGATGAGGACATGGCTGGAGATCAATCTGTCATGATTAAGTAAGAATGAGACCACTGGACACTTTAAAAGGAGGCTTGTGCTTGGCATCATTGTTTCTCTTCTGTTAACCATGGTTATCTCTAAAGAAACACGTGCAGTCATCATTGCAATGCACAAAAATGGCCTAACAGGGAAGAGTATCGCAGCTAGAAAGATTGCACCTCAGTCAACAATCTATCGCATCATCAAGAACTTCAAGGAGAGAGGTTCCATTGTTGCCAAAAAGGCTTCAGGGCGCCCAAGAAAGACCAGCAAGCGCCAGGACCGTCTCTTAAAAGTGTTTCAGCTGCGGGATCGGGCTACCAGCAGTGCAGAGCTTGCTCAGGAATGGCAGCAGGTAGGTGTGAGTGCATCTGCACGCGCTGTGAGGCGGAGACTCTTGGAGAAAGGCCTGGTCTCAAGGAGGGCAGCAAAGAAGCCACTTCTCTCCAGAAAAAACATCATGGACAGACTGATATTCTGCAAAAGGTACAGGCAGTGGACTGCTGAGGACTGGGGTAAAGTTATTTTCTCTGATGAATCCCCTTTTCGATTGTTTGGGACATCAGGAAAACGCCTCATTCGGAGAAGACTAGGTGAGCGCTACCACCAGTCTTGTCTCATGCCAACTGTTAAGCATCCTGAAACCATTCATGTGTGGGGTTGCTTCTCAGCCAAGGGAATCGGCTCTCTCACAGTCTTGCCTAAAAACACAGCCATGAATAAAGAATGGTACCAGAATGTCCTCCAAGAGCAACTTCTCCCAACCCTCCAAGAGCAGTTTGGCGATCAACAATGCCTTTTCAGCATGATGGAGCACCTTGCCATAAAGCAAAGGTGATAACTAAATGGCTCAGGGACCAAAACATAGAGATTTTGGGTCCATGGCCTGGAAACTCCCCAGATCTTAATCCCATTGAGAACTTGTGGTCAATCATTAAGAGACGGGTGGACAAACAAAAACCTAAAAATTCTGACAAAATGAAAGCATTGATTGTGCAAGAATGGACTGCTATCAGTCAGGATTTGGTCCAGAAGTTGATTGAGAGCATGCCAGGAGAATTGCAGAGTCCTGAAGAAGAAGGGTCAACACTGCAAATATTGACTTGCTGCATTAACTCATTCTAACGGTCAGTATAAGCTTTTATTACTCATATGTTTGCAATTATTATATTTCTGTCTGTGATAAAAACATCTGTCAAACACACATAAAAACCAGAGGGCAGCAGATCATGTGAAAATATAATATTTTGTCATTCTCAAAACTTTTGGCCATGACTGTACAATGTGGTATCTCCGTCACACGACTTAGCTATCTGTGGCTACTCTGGTGAGGAGCTGCTTGTTTGCGTTGCTGTCTGCATGACCACGGACTGCGATCCGCACAGCAGTTATCTGTGTACTCCTGTGGTGTTAACAGGACACAGTCTCTATCTCAGCGTCTATGTCAGCGACTCTGTGGTGTAACAGAGTTCGCTCATACCGCCATATAATGAAACAGCGTCTATGTTTGCGACTCTGTGAAATAACAGAGCTCCCTTATACCGCCATATCCTGTCATCTTACTAGCAGCAGGCTCTGCCTGCACGGTGGACCCCGGGCTGCGAACGCACCCATTATTTATATTTATTTGGTGCGTTCCGCAGACCCTAACAATGTGTCTGATGATGTCTCACACACCACATGGCCAGCTAAGGTTGTTAAATGTTAAAATTACATTTCCCAATGAATGCATTTGTATTGGTTGAAAGCAATGCTAAATTTGAAAAACACATCAAAAACGCTACTTGTGAACATAGCCCAAGATCTGGAGGTACATTTTTTTTTGGGGTTACTTATTTTGCCTTACATACTACTGTAATCATTACACTGGGTAGGATGACCTTAACATATTTCACAGAAAAATCTGTTTTGGTTGTGTTTTTGTATGTTTTAGTGTGCGCCTGCAAAAGTGGCATAATACTGTGACAACATTGCTCACAGCAGTGACCTGGGAGTCAGAAATGCTTCCAGGGGTCTTCCCCATGATGTTCCCATATCATTTGAGCACTGTTCCCATAGACGTTTTGATACCCTAAAAAGACCTCCAGGGGTGTGGGGGGGGGCGAGGCATAAAAGCTCGGGTTTCCCATCGACTTACATTGGGATCGTTGCTCGACCCGAGCATTTTAGTGCTCGCTCATCACTAGCGAAAGGCTGAAATCAGGCACTGCTAGTCATTTGCTACTCCATACAGTAAACACAAATATGATGTTCTGACACTTGGTTGTTGTGGTTTTGACAGTCTGGAGCATCATGAACAATTTCTATTCTGCTAATTCTCAGAACTTGGGGCTTCTTCCTGTATGTGGTTATTAACACACTGCACAGGTGAGAGCTAAAAATAAAGACCCAATACTGCTTGGTGGAAATTTCTAGTGTAAGTGAAGAAGAGTGCAGAAGCAGTGTGCCATTGTACATGATATGGCAGGCATCCACAACTTAGATCATCGATTTGCATCTGACTGCCTATATACTTGAAATAGGTTTTCTGTATATTTTTTTTTAAATTGTGCTGCTCTTTATATTACCCAATATAGCACCCCAAATACCTTAATTTTTTGACCATTTTACTGATGCTTTTTAATCCTTGCTAAATTTTCATTCTTTTGTAGCATCACACTTATATCTACACTTATGCAATAGATATGCAAAGAATCACATTTCCCCAGGAGATTGGGCTAGTGAAACTGAGCATGAGTCAGAAAAATTGATCAGCACATTCTCACTAAGGCTCATGCAGATGTCCATGGGCCTTGGTCCAATCACAGACCACAATGCATGGACTGGCCGCATGTCTCCCCAGCCTTGTAGCAATATATAAAACGATCATGCTCCAGTTAGGAGACCTACGGTTAGTCTATGCATTGTGGTCCGTGATCGGACTGAGATCCATGGACGTCTGCATAAGCTTTAAGAGATGCTTCAAATAAGCCCTTATGTATGTGACATCACAGGTGACATTCCATACATTTAGCCCTAAAGAATATTATAATGTACTTAATAAACTTTAATGTGCATTGTTAATCAGAATGGACAATGCACATTTCTTTTTGCATTGCAAGAGCACACTTTTTACCACTTTAAGATGACTGGTTTGTAGAATGAATTGATTAAATGGAAATTGAATTTGTGTCGATATAAAATTCGAAGGTCCCACAGAATTTGAACAATTTGTGATGCAATATATGTAAATCATCAATAAACTTCCAGACGTTATTAAACACATTGCAGAAGATTGCATCAGCCACAGAAGGTTCACATGACCTCAGGTGCAACTGCTTAGGCTTGCCTATAATGCCTTGCAGCTATCACATCACATAGAGTAGTGCAGCCATTCAGGAGGGACTATCATAACCTATGCAAAACTACAAGCAAGGAATGCAGCAGCCATTTTAGAGTGATTTAGGATAGTGGGAGGATTTTAAGGCTCACAGTTCAGCAATATATATTGGAAGAGAAAGCCCTTAAAATAAACTGCATAAATAGTCAAAACAGCATTATGTTGTACAGCTGTAGAAATTTGGAAAATGAGTGTAGTAGTCTATGAAAAATACAAGATTCATTTGATAGGGGAAGAGAAACATGGCAGAAGTGCTAACAGCAGTGCCTAACTCAATGTGATTGATCAATGATATGGTGTGGCTGCCATTTGTCCCTTTTCATTCTTAATGCACTGGAAAACAGTAAGTACATGAAGCACATGAGGACACTCCACATCAATACTGTGCCCTGTTGCTGATGTGGTTTATTTGGATGTGTATTTACCTAGCATTTCTTATTTTATCATTATTTGGGAAGATTTCAATTATGTTAAAAAGAAATAAAAAAAAGTTTTAAAAATATAGTGTAAAAACTGTATACATTTATCTGTACATCTGTTTTTACACGTTTTACTAGACCAATTTGAGAACTGTAAACACCACATCTATACTGCAGCCGGCTGCCACATTTGCTTCCTGTACATGTACCTACCTTGCATTTCTTGGCAAGGACTGAATAATTGGAGCTGAAACAATTGTAAAAATTGTATACCGTATTTTCCGGCGTATAAGACAACCCCCCCAACTTTTCCAGTTAAAATATAAATTCTTCTTAAAAGTGGGGGGTCTTCTTATAGGCCGAGTGTCATCTTATAGGGCAGGTGCGGACCAATCTGCATATGGTGGGGGAGTGGTCCCGATAACCAAGGGATGGGGCGTCTCACAAGGAAGGTGTTGGAGTATCCCCCTATTACCTCATTGTATCAGCGGTGCTCTCTGCGGGTCTATGTGCTGGGGGGGCGGTGGCGGCTCCTCTTTGTGCAGCGTGGGAGCTCTGTGCTGGAGGGCGGCGGCTCTTTGTGCAGAGTCAGGCTCTGCCGGCATTTCCTCAAATTCCCGGAGGCCCCGGCAGCTCCATTGCTGCAATGCGGTGGCCTCCGGGAAAATGGCTGCTGGGGGCGGCACATGCTCAGTTTCAGATCTCGTCTCCCGAGATCTTGAGATGAGATCTGAATCTGAGCATGCAGCGGCCATTTTATCAGAGGCCACCGCATCGCAGCAATGGAGCAGCCGGGGCCTCTGGGATTTGAGGAAATGCCGGTGGATCCCCGACTCTGCACAAGGAGCCGCCGCCATCCCCCAGGACAGAGCCCCCATGCTGCTGAAAGAGGAGCCGCCACCGCCGCCGCCCCCCAGCACAGAGACCCGCAGAGAGCACCGCTGACTCAATGAGGTAATAGGGGGATACTCCAACACCTTCCCTGTGAGACGCCACCTCCCTTTGTCATCGGGACCACTCCCCCCACCATATGATGATTGGTCAGTACCCGGTGTATAAGACGACCCCCGACTTTATAAGAAGATTTTCAGGGGTTAAAAAGTCGTCTTATACGCCGGAAAATACGGTAGTTAAAAAAATAAGCGGTAATGGGCGTGGTAGATTAACAAAAAACATTATGGCCCGAAATATGGTATGATATAAGAAAAAGTGGCAATGGACATGGCATAGTATAAAAAATACTATGGCTAAAAATATGGGAGTAGTTAGCAGCAGTGGAAGCACCATCATGCAGGTCACAATTTGCCTACTTTTCCTCCAGCCAGCGTATTCGTGGGAAGTAAATGGAGGGAATTATGGAATATACGGTAGATCACGCATCTCAGTCATAGCAGAATGATGTTACCTCTTCCAGCGACAACATAAGTTTGAGTCAGTGTTCTACACAGAACAGGCTGCCTAATTATGAATGACTTAGAGGAATAATTTTGGACCATTTTGAGAAACATGAAAAACTGTTGTCACGAGTCTACCACTCGCTGTGTCCTCGGAAGCTGTAAGTGACAGTTCAGTAGCCCTATGGATAGCAGGGGCATGTTGGGCTGTCAGTACTGTGAGTGAAAACTCAGCCGCCCTATGGATAGCAGAGGCATGTTGGGCTGTCAGTACTGTGAGTGAAAGCTCAGCCGCCCTATGGATAGCAGGGGCGTGTTGGGCTGTCAGTACTGTGAGTGAAAACTCAGCCGCCCTATGGATAGCAGGGGCATGTTGGGCTGTCAGTACTGTGAGTGAAAACTCAGCCGCCCTATGGATAGCAGGGGCATGTTGGGCTGTCAGTACTGTGAGTGAAAGCTCAGCCGCCCTATGGATAGCAGGGGCGTGTTGGGCTGTCAGTACTGTGAGTGACAGCTCAGCCGCCCTATGGATAGCAGGGGCGTGTTGGGCTGTCAGAACTGTGAGTGAAAGCTCAGCCACCCTATGTATAGCAGGGATGTGTTGGGCTGTAAGTGCTGTGAATGACAACTCAGCCTCCTTATGAATAATAGGGGCTTGCCGGGCAGACAGTTTGTGTTTGGGCTTCTTCAAAGTCCTTTCCAGATAATTCCAGACTATTTAGCTGGTTGGCAATGTCAGATAATTATTAATTGTAGCTTTAGCTCAGTGGTGTGCTTTCTCTGTGCTCTGCATCTTGAAATTTTGATCTATTGTTGCTGGGCCTAGGATTTAACTTTTGACTATCCGTTTGTATAACCCCTTGTGCCTTTGATGTATTCTGACTTTAGTTACCAGGCTCTGGACTTTGCCCCTGACTAGAGATGAGCGACTTTGCCTCCGGGAGGGTCGAGTCGGGTTTCGGACCACCCGACTTTCCCAAAAGTCTAGTCGAACGAAATCGTTCGACTAACGGAAAAAGTCGTGTTTCGATCGGAACACGACCCCAATGCAAGTCAATGGGGAAGAAAAGTCGGCAGAGAGTGGCGGACAGTAAACACACCTACAGTGCCCATTTCAATGCCAACTACATCAATTCTTATTACTTAAGCTTGTTAACCTTAATTTACTTTATAATAATAGTAATGCATTAAAAACTGGGGGTTATTTGGCTAAAGTTGTGGGGGGGGCAGGGCTGGCTCCAGGTTTTCGTGGGCCACAGGCGAAAGAGTCTCAGTGGGCCCTTTTAACACATACCACAATTCATGATGCTCCGATACGGCAGAGAAATATAGGTTTAGTACAATGCCAGATACTTCACTTCTTACATTACATGAGTGATATTTATTGTAAATTCTACTATAGCTCTAAAAACGGACAGTATAGTCCTCCATACAGTATTATGGGCACCACATAGTGCGCCATACAGAATAATGGGCCCCATATATTTCTCTATACAGAATAATGAGCCCCATGTATTGCTCCATACAGAATGGGCTCCATATAATGCTCCATACAGAATAGGCCCCATATGTGCTCCATATGATGCTCCATATATAAAGAGAACTATATGATGCCCCATAAATAATGAACCCCATATGATGCTCTAGTATATGATTAGCCCCATATATGATGCTCCATTGTATGATGAGCCCCATATAATGCTCCAAATATAATGGTCCCCATATATAATGCGCCATATATAATGGGCCCCATATGATTCTCCAGTATATGATGGGCCACAAGGATGATGCTCCAGTGTATGATGGGCCTATATAATGCTCCATTTATAATGGGCCCTATATGATGCTCCAGTGTATAATGGGCCTATATAATGCTCCATATATAATGGGCCCCATATGATGCTCCAGTATATGATGGGCCCCATGCATAATGCTCCAGTGTATGATGGGCCTATATAATGCTCCATATATAATGGGCCCCATATGATGCTCCAGTATATGATGGGCCCCATGGATGATGCTCCAGTGTATGATGGGTCTATATAATGCTCCATATATAATGGGCCCCATATGATGCTCCAGTATATGATGGGCCCCATGGATGATGCTCCAGTGTATGATGGGCCTATATAATGCTCCATATATAATGGGCCCCATATGATGCTCCAGTATATGATGGACCCCATTGATGATGCTCCAGTGTATGATGGGCCTATATAATGATCCATATATAATGGGCCCCATATGATGCTCCAGAATATGATGGGCCCCATGGATGATGCTCCAGTGTATGATGGGCCTATATAATGCTCCATTTATAATGGGCCCCATATGATGCTCCAGAATATGATGGGCCCCGTATATGATGCTCCAGCGTATGATGGGCCCCATTTATAATGCTCCAGTGAATGATGTGCCCCATATATAATGCTCCAGTGTATAATGGGCCCTATCTATGATGCTCAAGTGTATGATGGGCCCCATATATAATTCTCCAGTGTATAATGCTCCCCATAAATTGCTCCAAACATTAAAAAAATGAAATACCTCTCCTCGCTGGGCACTGCTCTACTCTGGACTCCTCAGCGTCACCATCT
Source organism: Oophaga sylvatica (assembly GCA_033576555.1). Lineage (NCBI taxonomy): Eukaryota > Metazoa > Chordata > Amphibia > Anura > Dendrobatidae > Oophaga > Oophaga sylvatica. The sequence continues at coordinate 678,821,005 of JARQOD010000001.1, forward strand.
TCCAGCTCTCTGCACTGTGACTGTTCAGGCAGAGGGCGCACAGACGTGACGTCATCGCGCTCTATTACCTGAATATCACTGTCAGGAAATGCGGAAGACGTCACAGTGGTGGAGCAGGGAGAGGTAAGTATTGCAAGTGCTGGGGCCCTGAGCAAGCAGGGGGGGCGCACTCGTGGGCGCCGGCACTGGCACAGGGCCCCTCATAGTATACCAGTGTTTCTGATGGCGAGTGGGCCCCCTCACCTGCTCAGGGCCCCGGCACTTACCCGTGTGCGCCAGGTGCTTTCGCCTGCCCTGGGGGGGTACAGCCCAGTTAGGGAGGTGGAAAAACTGGCATATGTTGAGGTGTAGGCTGGACGTTCAGCAGCTGCAAATGGAGGAATTGGAGAAGTCAGAGGAAGAGGAGGACAAAGCGAGCCATTTTGCTGGCAACCTATGTGTCATCAGAGGAAGGTGGTACAACAACCTTTGAAACCCAGGCATGGTTCATTTTAATGAAGGTGAGATCACCTAGAATTTAGGTCGACGGTGGGTCCTTCTTTCTGTCAGGATTGATCCAGCAGCACTGAAGACTCTTTCTGATAGCACACTACCAGCAGGGCAAGCAAGCTCCTGTAAGACATATTGTGTCAATTCAGGCCAGGTGTCCAGTTTTCAGGCCCAGTAGTCAAAGGGGAATGAACTGAGAGGGAGAACATCGATAGGGGAGGAGAGGTAATTTTGAACCATAGTTGACAACTGCTGTCTCCTGTCTGTTGCAATCGATTCAGTATTTACAGTCGTGTGAGTGGTACTCGAGAAATCAGTCTACAACATGGTCATGAAACCCCTGTCTCCAACGCCACTTCGACTGTGTGCACTACGAACACCTCTTCCATGTTGCCCTGTACGGCTCGTGGTAGAACCTGCACCGCTGCTGTGTGCTGTGAATGCCTCTAACAAACGGATTACCAGAGTTGCATGTTTGTTCGCCAAGGTTAGCTCTAGGTTCTCCTGTAGCATGATGTTCTGTAATTTGCCTTTATAGAGTGGATCGAGGATGTTGACCAACCAGTAGTCATCATCCTTCATTTTGGCAATGCGGGGGTCCATTTTTAGGATCCGCAAGACAAAATTACACATGTGGGCCAATGTTCCAGGTGTCAATGATGCACTTCCAGTGGTGAGTGGAGGAGCACTTTCTGCCAAATATACATCCCTCCATTCACGCACAAACCCTGTACCTGACCTTGGCAAGCCATCATTTTCTCTTGCCCCCTGAGAAGCATCCTCCTTGCCAAAATAATCATCCCCCTCCTCCTCCTCCTCTTCTTCCTCCACCTCATCCAGGACAGTTCCCTGAGCAGACAATGGCTGACTGTTATCAAGGCTACCCTCCTCCTCCTCCTCTTCTTCCTCCTCCTCCACTGCAGACGTCTGATCCTTAATGTGCGTCAAAGTTTGCATGAGCAGACGCTTAAGTGGGATGCTCATTCTTATGATGGCGTTGTCTGCGCTTACCCGCCGTGTGCATTCCTCAAAACACTGAAGGACTTTACAGAGGTCTTTCAGCTTTGACCACTGCACACCAGACAACTCCAGGTCTGCCATCAAACTGCCTGCCCGTGTATCCTCCCACAAATGCATTACAGCCTGCCTCTGTTCGCACAGCCTCTCAACCATGTGCATGGTTGAGTTCCACCTTGTTGCAACGTCTATGATTAGGCGGTGCTTGGAGAGGTTGAGTGATCACTGCAGCCTCTGCATACGACTGGAGTCTACGGGCGAGCGACGGATGTGCGAGCACAGTCTTCACACCATATGGAGCAGGGCAGGTAACTCTAGATAATTTTTTATGAAGCACTGCACCACCAGGTTCAAGGTGTGAGCCAGGCAAGGTATGTGTTAGGGTTCGAGTTCCCGCTGCTGCACAAAGGGAGTCTCGAACCAGTCCCGCTGCGGTCCCCCATTCATCTCCGGCCGCAGTGGAGCCTGCTCAGCAGTGACGTTGGTCCCAGCGTCTTGCCCATTCCAGTACTGTGCAGAGACTTGCTGCTGCCTCTCCTGGATCTGCTATTATAGCCAGTGCTGGAGCAGACCTTTTTTGGACGAACTTCTGCGTTTCCCCTTCTGAGCATGCCCAGGGTAAGATCTCTCATTGGAGATCAGGGGTCACATGTTCAGGTACTGCAGCAGCTCCTATTGGTCCGCCAGGAAGGTCCTGAAACTACATGTGTTTGGAACAGTTTCTCATTGGTCCTTGTTTCTGGCAGGTCCTGTAGCTGTTGCTATAAAAGGGTGGCATGGCTGGGCCGCCATGCGCTAATATCAATCGTTATATGCTTAGCGCCAGTGTGGTCATGCGTGTGTGTGGTTAGGGCCCGGCTGAAATAAGCCCCTAGAATACCGACTTAATCGGTGAGGAGTTTGGTATGCTAGCTGGTCAGGGTCGGTGTCCTAGATGCCCTAAATTGCCGGCATAACCGGTGAGGAGTTTGATTGCCGTATTCAGGGCCTGGCGTTCAGACGCCATAGATTGCGGGTGACTCCCGCGAGGACATTAGCACATGATCACGTTCTATGTTCGCTTAGCTGTTGTCACGCTGTCTAATGATATGAATACAATGTCAGTAAACTATTTATACAGGAACCACACTCTATACAACATATAGTTTAGCAACATCAGAATGTAAGTATAAAATAGATTTACCTGACACAATCTCTGCAGAACTTAGGGTTAATCTTGAGGACTAGATGTGCAGAAACGATATAGTTGAACTCAGGGTTAATCTTGAGGACTTGATGAGCTGTAACAGGAAAGAGGAAGACCGGGTCTAACCTGACCCTGCACTGGGGTCCTAACTAATCCCTTACCTTGGAGGTACTGATAATGGTTCAGAGGTCCAAGTCTCCAACCTAACCCTGTCTCCTGTCAGACCCTGAACCCTGTAATCAGTCCTAAGAAGGATCCTGATTACCACCAAAGGGATATGGGCTGATCTCAGCTAAATACACAGATTAGACATATAAGACAGACAGGATAGCACTCACTTGCATACACACTCAAACACCGAAGGAACATAAATGGTCTGGGGAATAAACTCTAAGCAAGTTGAGCTTAAAACAGCTAAGGAGCTCTCAACTTAAGTCTATACAGATTCATTCCTATCTGTGGTCTGCATGAAGGATTTCACTGGCAACTCCCAAAGCAGACAACCAGGAATTTAAAGGAAACCAATCAACAAATAATCAATTGCAGCCGGGAGAAACTGCACCCAGTCCAGCACCGAGCACAGACATAATTAACTCCCTAGCTGCCAAACACAAAGAAACAGCAACTCAGCTGTGAGAAGTCAAAATGTGCAACCGCGACGATCTTCGTGGTAATGCACACATGACAGTAGTTCACTGTGTACCTGGGTGCCTGACAGGACACAGAAGTTTGTCTCAGCGGCTCTGTGACGTAACAGGGTTCGCTTTCAACGCTAGACAGCGCCCTAGCGTGTTTATTTTGTGACTCAGTTGTGTTAAGTGAGTTCGCACACATCGCCATATAGCGCTGCGGCACTCCTAGCGGCTCTGTGGATTAACAGAGTTCGCACATATTGCCACAGAGCGTTACGGCGTTTATTTTGGCGAATCTGCGGGATAACAAAGTTCGCTTCTTGCGCCATTTTACTAGCAGCAGGCTCCGCCTGCACGGTGGACCCCGTGCTGTGAACGCACCTCTCCACATCTTATATTTGGTGCGTTCCGCAGACCCTAACATAATATTAGCGCCAGGGTCTGGCTAGTAAAATGGCGGATGAACAGCGTTTACAGCTGTACATCCAGCAGCTGGAGGGTAGGTTGGCGGCTCTTGAGCGCACAACCTCAGCTGTGGATGTTACCGCAGTCGCTGTTCAGGCTGCTAGCGTAGCTGCAGCCAGTTTGTCCTCTGCCACCTCTGTCCCTACATTGTCCCACTTTCCGCTTCCAGACAAGTTTGCTGGTGACAGCAAGCAATGTCGGGGATTCGTAAGTCAGTGCTCCATACACCTCGAGCTTCTGGCTGCACATTTCCCCACGGATCAGGCACAAGTGGGCTTTGTGATAGCTCTTCTGTCAGGCAGAGCGTTGGAGTGGGCAACGCCGCTGTGGGAGCGTGATGACCGTGTGGTGCAGAGCGCTTCTCGTTTTCTGGAGGCTCTGAAAAAGGTTTTTCTAGGAACTCAGGTCACCCACGATACGGCGCTCCAACTGCTGGCAAGTACCCAAGGTTCGGCTTTGGTCAGCCATTTTGCTGTCCAATTTCGGACTCTGGCCTCGGAATTAGAGTGGCCAGATAAAGTCCTCATTCCCGTGTTCTGGAAAGGACTGGCGGGTCATATGAAAGACGCCTTGGCTACCAGGGAGATTCCTGCCACACTGGAGAAGCTTATCGCTATTTCCACCCATGTCGACCTCCGTTTCCACGAGCGGAGGCTGGAACGTGCCTAGTGTAGGCAGAGTGTCCGGTTGGCTCATACCTTCGCCACCCCTCTGGAGTCGCCCCGACCTTCAGGAGGTTGCTCCTGCAGGATCTAAATCTCGGGTCACTCGTCCATCCCCCATTTGTTATATTTGCCAGCAGCAGGGACATTTTGCCAACCGATGTCCACAGCGGCTGAATAAACGGTCGCGCCCAGTAACCGTAGGAACAGGGTCACTGGACGCCATGAGTTTTGCCCCTAAAGTGCTCCTCAAGGGGATAATTACCCACAGTTCAACCACCCTGCCCATCAAGCTGTGTGTGGATTCTGGGGCAGAGGGGAATTTTATTTCGTCCTACTTTGCTTCTCGCCACACCATGCCTTTGGTGTTGCTGGCTGAACCAGTATCGGTACGGGTGTTGAACGGAGCAATTCTGCCCACACAAATCACCCATCAGTCTGTCCCACTCACCTTGTCTATGTCTCCTTCCCATCAGGAGAATATATCATTTTTTATCCTCCCTGAGGGTATAGATGAGGTTTTGTTGGGATTACCCTGGCTCCACCACCACTCTCTCCTTATTGAGTGGTCTTCAGGGAGAATTCTGGGTTGGGGTAATTTATGTGAAGGCAGATGCATTAGGGACAGCGTGCAGGTCAACACCACTGAGATACCCATAGACCTCTCTCCTCTTCCCAAGGTCTATTGGTCTTATGCCGATGTTTTCTCGAAGAAGGCTGCGGAGACTCTTCCGCCTCATCGCCCCTATGACTGTCCTATCGACCTCTTGCCTGGAGCTGAGCCTCCTAGAGGAAGGGTTTATCCCTCTCTCTTCCTGAGACAGAGGCCATGTCCCAATATATTCAGGAGAACTTGGCAAGGGGATTCATTAGGAAGTCTGTGTCACCAGCGGGAGCGGGGTTCTTCTTTGTGCAGAAGAAGAATGGAGAATTACATCCGTGAATTGATTATAGGGGTCTCAACTCTATCACCGTGAAAAATAAGTATCCTTTGCCGCTAATCTCTGAGCTCTTTGACAGGCTTCGGGGAGCAAGGGTATTTACTAAGCTAGACCTGCGGGGTGCGTATAACCTGATTCGCAATGGAAGACGGCATTTAACACCAGGGATGGGCATTATGAATATCTGGTAATGCCCTTTGGGCTTTGTAATGCCCCAGCTGTCTTCCAAGACTTTGTGAACGACATCTTCCGGGATATGTTGACCACCTCAGTGGTAGTCTATCTGGATGACATTCTCATTTTTCTCCAGATATGGCCTCCCACCGGAGAGATGTCTGCAAGGTCTTCGAACTCTTGCGAGCAAATTCCCTATATGCGAAGTTGGAGAAGTGCATGTTTTAGCAGGAGTCTCTACCTTTGCTGGGCTATATCATCTCCACCCAGGGATTGGCTATGGATCCTACCAAACTACAGGCTGTGATGGATTGGCAAGAACCCCACTCCCTTAAGGCGGTGCAGCACTTTATGGGGTTCATTAACTACTATCGCCAATTCATTCCCCACTTCTCTACTTTGGTAGCTCCCTTGGTAGCCCTCACCAAGAAGGGAGCTAATCCCAAGTTGTGGTCAGAGGAGGTCACCAAGGCGTTCTCCTCCATCAAGTAGTATTTCACCAGTGCTCCCATCTTACATCGCCCCGATGTCGATAAACCGTTTATTTTAGAGGTGGATGCCTCTTCTGTTGGTGCTGGAGCAGTCCTTTTTCAAAAGGATGCCCAGGGTCGGAACCATCCCTGCTTCTTCTTTTCCAAGACCTTTACACCAGCAGAGAGGAATTATTCCATTGGGGACAGGGAATTACTGGCTATGAAGTTGGCCTTCTCCGAGTGGAGACATCTTCTGGAGGGGGCTCGCTTCCCCTTCCAAGTATTCACGGACCACAAGAACTTGGTGTATTTGCAGACAGCCCAGCGGCTAAATTCTTGTCAGGCCAGATGGTCCTTGTTCTTCTCCCGGTTCCATTTCACCCTCCATTTCCTCTCCGGTGAGAAGAACATCCGCGCAGACGCTCTATCTCGCTCCGTGGTGTCCTCTGAGGAGGTGGAGGAGGAGCCTCGGCTTATTGTCCCCACAGAGAGCCTAAGAACGGTGGCTCCAGTTTCGCTTGAGTCTGTGCCTCCGGGCAAGACTTTTGTGCCCACCAATTTGCGACCGGAAGTACTCTCTTGGGCACATTCGTCCAGGGTGGGTGGACATTTTGGGACAAAAAGGACTTCTGAGTTGCTGGCGAGGACATACTGGTGGCTGCAGATGGCCCGTGACGTCAGGGAATACGTTCAATATGAAAATAAATGGTGTGCACTCAATCTTAAGTAGGTCGAGGTGCAGGTATAGTGGACTAACCGTCCTTAATACTAAGAATGCAAAATATACCGCACACTCTGTGGAATTCTATGCAAAATAATGAATATTTATTTGTGACAACATAGGGAGCAAAGTATAAAGCGAATTAACGGGATGGTGACGTTTCGACTCTCCCGAGTCTTAATCATAACTTCGCTAAAAAGACAAAGACAAGGTATAAGTATCACAGGTTATAAGTAAAAGTAAACCATAACAAATGAAAAATACTCCTCCTCTACCTTATTGACATTCTTTGAATATCTCAATTCTATTTCTCCAGAATCTGCTATTATAGCCAGTGCTGGAGCAGACGTCTTTTGGACGAAGTCCTGCGTTTCCCCTTCTGAGCATGCCCAGGGTAAGATCTCTCATTGGAGATCAGGGGTCACATGTTCAGGTACTGCAGCAGCTCCTATTGGTCCGCCAGGAAGGTCCTGAAACTACATGTGTTTGGAACAGTTTCTCATTGGTCCTTGTTTCTGGCAGGTCCTGTAGCTGTTGCTATAAAAGGGTGGCATGGCTGGGCCGCCATGCGCTAATATCAATCGTTATATGCTTAGCGCCAGTGTGGTCATGCGTGTGTGTGGTTAGGGCCCTGCTGAAATAAGCCCCTAGAATACCGACTTAATCGGTGAGGAGTTTGGTATGCTAGCTGGTCAGGGTCGGTGTCCTAGATGCCCTAGATTGCCGGCATAACCGGTGAGGAGTTTGATTGCCGTATTCAGGGCCTGGCGTTCAGACGCCATACATTGCGGGTGACTCCCGTGAGGACATTAGCGCATGATCACGTTCTATGTTCGCTTAGCTGTTCACTGTGTACCTGGGTGCCTGACAGGACACAGAAGTTTGTCTCAGCGGCTCTGTGACATAACAGGGTTCGCTTTCAACGCTAGACAGTGCCCTAGCGTGTTTATTTTGCGACTCAGTTGTGTTAAGTGAGTTCGCACACATCGCCATATAGCGCTGCTGCACTCCTTCTAGCGGCTCTGTGGATTAACAGAGTTCGCACATATTGCCACAGAGCGTTACGGCGTTTATTTTGGCGACTCTGCGGGATAACAGAGTTCGCTTCTTGCGCCATTTTACTAGCAGCAGGCTCCACCTGCACGGTGGACCCCGGGCTGCGAACGCACCTCTCCACATCTTATATTTGGTGCGTTCCACAGACCCTAACAGTATGTGTCTGAGTTTTGCCAGGGCTATGGCTGCCATAAAATTACGGCCGTTATCAATGACTACCTTGCCTGGCTCAAGATGCAGACTGCTCCGCCATGACTCAGTTTCTTGCTGCAAGTAGTCGGCCAGTACCTCCGCAGTGTGTCTGTTGTCGCCCAAAGACAACATCTTTAAAACAGCCTGCTGACGCTTACCACTAGCTGTTCGATAGTGGGACACCTCGTGTGCAACACTGGCAGCTGAGGATGGATTGCTCGTGTGACTGCGCTCTGTCGACGAGCTTTCGCTTCTGGAGAAGGAGGAGTAGTAGGAGGGTCGAACGCCTACAACCAACTGTTGCCTATACCATGGGCTAGGCTGCACTGTCACACCGCCACTGCCCCCTGTGGAGCCTGCATCCACCACATTAACCCAGTGCGCAGTGATGGACACGTAACCGACCTGGCCATGCCTACTGGCCCATGCATCTGCTGTGAGGTGCACCTTTCCACTCACTGATTGTTTGAGCGCATGGATAATGAAGTCTTTCACATGCAGCTGGAGGGCAGGGATGGCTTTTCAAGAGAAGAAGTGCCGACTGGGTAGGTCATAGCGTGGGACAGCGTAGGCCATGAACTCTCGGAACGGTGCGCTTTCAACCAAACGGAAGGGCATCATCTTTAATGAGATCAGTTTGGCAATATAGGCGTTTAAAGCCAGTGTACGTGGATGAGAGGATGAGTACTTTCTTATCCTACTCAGAGTGTCTGCTAGGGTGAGCTGAACTTGAGAGCTGCATATGGGGGAACTAGCAGTGGACATGGCGGACTGAGAGGTGGTTGGTGATGGTGATGGTGGTCGTGGTGGTGATGGCCTAGATTCCGTCTTTCGTTGGAAAAGCATTGTGATTCCCTGACTGCTTTGGCCTTGGGACGACACCTCAACATTTCTTGTTGGTGGTATGCTAAAAGGTGGACTTACAGTGGGGGGAAGCGATGTAGCGTTGCTGGCTATCTTCAGTCAGAGCAGGTGCACATGTGCTACCTGAGGTTTTATAGTCCATCCACGCTTGCAAGTGCATGGTGTTTAAATGTCTAAGCATGCAACTGGTATTCAAATTTCAGAGATTTTTCCCTCGGCTAAAGGTTCTTCCACTCTTCTTACAGATAACCTTTGCCTCATCAATAGGATTTTTGTCAAAAAAGTGCCACACTGCACTCTTCATTCGATGGGATAAATTTTCAGGGCTTGCACGCTGTGCTAATTTGACCGTCTGGCCAAGCTATCCTGCAACTCTTTTTTTTAACACGTTTTTGGACTGCTATAGGGCTGCCAGATAACCGCAGCTGCGATATCGATGCCTGCTGCGTATCATTCTCCTCTACTGAGCTATTGCCAGAGGCACCCTCTTCCCCCTATGGATGCCAATCCGGTGTCAACAACTGGGTCATCCATCACCTCTTTTCAATTTCATCTACACCTTACTCTGTGTCACTGTATAAGGTGGTAGAGTATGTGGGAAGGGACACCTGAGTTTCATCAGGGTCAGAATCTGGCTCAGTAGACTGCAAGGGCAATGCAGTGCTCTGGGTGAATGTACCAGCATAGCAGTGGCTGTGCATCAGTGCACTCCATGTCAGATTAATCTTGGACTGGGGAATTCAGGATTTGACTTGATAACCCAGGCATGGTATGTGAAAAGAGCTCCAGGGAGTAATCTGAAGTGTGGCCTGCTGCATTCTTCACTTTTGGTGGGGGTGAAGGACACAAGGAAAGGTGTAGTTCCTGACCAGGAGCCTGCACTGGCTACTCAGTGCTTGCAGTTTTTGAAACTTCAGAAGAGGAGGCGATAGAGATGGAGGTTGTTTCGGCAATATAAGCCAAAACCTGTTCCTGATGCTCCAGCTTTAAAAGCGGTTTACCTACTCCCAGAAAAGGGAGCCTTCCAGGCCTTCTGGAGCCATACGATGACGCAGGCTCAATACCTCCTGCCTTAGGTGCTATTGTGCTTTTGGCACTACCAGCAGATGCACCACCATCAGTACCAGCTGCCTCCCCCGCCCACGTCCGCGGCCTCTTTCACCATACTTCCTCATGTTTGGGAAAATGTACAAAAATTCCAGCAGATATATGGTACTGTATCAGAAGTGTACAGCTGTATATAGTGTAGGGGAAAATTTAAATCTCCGTATATATTTCCGGAGTGACACACAGACGCTCACTCGGTATAGATTTGACTGTAATACAAAAGGCAGAAAAAAGGTACTGTATCTGAAGATACCTGGTTTATATAGTATAGGGGAAATTTTAAATCTCAGTATATATTTCTGGAGTCGCATACAGACGCTCTCTCAGTATGGATTTGAACATAATACAAATGGCAGAAAAAAGGTACTGCATCAGAAGATACCAGGTGTATACGATGTAGGGGAAAATTTAAATCTCCGTATATGTTTCCGGAGTCACACACAGACGCTCACTCAGTATGGATTTGACCAGAATACAAAAAGCAGAAAAACGGTACTGTATCAGAAGATACCTGGTGTATATAGTATAGGGGAAGTTTTAAATCTCCGTATATTTTCAGGAGTCACACACACAAGAGACAACGCGTACTTTTCAGTTATATGGATTTACTCCGTATATTAACAAAAGGCAAGAGAAAAAAAGAGTATTGTATCAGAAGATAACAGGTGTATATAGTATAGGGGAAAATTTAAATCTCCGTATATGTTTCCAGAGTCACACACAGAAGCTCTCTCAGTATGGATTTGAATGTAATACAAAAGGCAGAAAAAAGGTACTGTATCAGAAGGGTACAGCTGTATACAGTGTGGGGGAAAATTTTAATCTCCGTATATTTCCGGAGTCACACACAGATGCTCACTCAGTATGGATTTGACCATAATACAAAAATCAGAAAAACGGTACTGTATCAGAAGATACCAGCTGTATACGGTGAAGGGAAAAATTTAAATCTCCGTATATATTTCTGGAGTCACACACAGACACTCTCTCAGTATGGATTTGACCGTAATACAAAAGGCAGAAAAAGGGTACTGTATCAGAAGTGTACAGCTGTATACAGTGTAGAGAAAATTGAAATCTCTGCATATATTTCCGGAGTCACACACAGATAGTCAGCATGTATTTGTCCGTGATACCAGCCGGTACACGGTAGTGTGTGAGGAGCCTACAGCTCTATGAACGCTCGGTAACTGTGCAGAAAAAAAGAATAAAAGTATTAGTGCTGTGGAAAAAGCAGTCTGCACAGCAGTGTACACACAGCAATACAGCTATCAGGCAGCCTAATAACCAGCGCTGCTGCACACAAGAAAATCCTCCCCTGTCACTGCACACTTGCACAATTGCTATCAGCACTAGCACATAAGAACTTCTCTTTCCAGCCCCAACTCTCTCCCTACTGATAAACAGCGTCACAGCCTCTCCCTACTGTTAAGATCGCCAGAAGTAAAATGGTGGTCGGCGGTCAGGGATTTTATAGACATTATGACGCCCCCCAAAGCAAGCGAATCACTACAATGCCCTTCCCTAAGATGGTGGTGGACGCTGCCCATGTCATCTCGTTGCCCACAGTGTACGTCCTTGCTCATTGGCTGAAAAAAGGTGCCTGCAAGCATTATGGGAAAACCGACTTTGGCGCTTGTTTTGTCGAACGCATGACCGACTTGGCGCCATGGTCGGGTTTCGCTTGGCGAAACCCGACATTGGCGAAAGTCGGCGACTTATGAATCTGACCTACCTGTTTTGCTCAACTCTACCCCTGACTATCCACTTGTATTATCCATCTACCCTCCTGCCTTTTGATCTTGGATCTCTTGACCACTCTGCCTCATGGCAAGTCCATGAGTACTGACTAGCGTCGCAGTTGTGTTATTAAATCAGCTGTTGGACACCACAAGACTAACATCCATTTCTATTGTGATGTCACTTTGAGATTACTAAGGTTATGTTTATCTTATAGAACTTGAAAGGTGTTGAATACAGCCCAAGGAGAGTGTTGGACCTGTTTTTCAGGGCAATTAGAACATTTTTAATATTGTGATTCACAGCAAATCGATTTGGGCAATTCAAATTTTTGAGAAAAATTAATCAAACCTGTTGAATTCGTATTTCATAAGATTCAATCATCTCTACTATACTGCGTCACTAGAAAATTGCAAATATATTTGCAGCAATCTGTCATATCTACTTTTTGTGAATATATTTTTTAAGAAACATACAAATATTTCTATTCATTTGATCATATCCTTTTCATACATTTTCACATTAAAAACCTATGAAAATAATAAAGCATATATTTATATAAATTTATTACATAAACTTCAGATACATGTAAGGGCCAAACAGTTTGTCTAATCTACTTGTGGGAAGTTTTATAGGTAAAAAGTCTAATATGCAATGTACTGGAAAATCTAAAACTTATTATTTCTGAGTCGAGAAGGATTCTTAATATGTCAGATAAACAGTGGAGACGTGAACATCTGTCATACGGGTGAATCAGGATGCGATTGACACAGCAGCTATAAAAGTTTATTTGAATATTATATAGCGAAACTTCCTCTCACGAAACCAACCAAATGAGACATATTTAACTAAATGAGTCTACTATAAGCATTTTATATAAGAGCTTTACTGAAACATATATTAATGAAATAAACCACGACGAGAAATAACATAACAAAGGAAATGAAACTTGGTGACCTCAGTTGTATATCTTTTTAATTTGGTATCTCATAAGAATCAGAAGCACTGAATATGAGCAGTAAGAAACTGTAATCAATAAACCTCTCTAACAGCGATCCACTACAATGTAAAATGTATATGTCCCTGTCCTTTATTCTAGGTAATTCCTTATTTTACACTGTACCATGCATTACTTTCATAAGTGGAGTTATGAGTTATACAGATTAAAGGCTTGGGACATTGCATCACTGTCTGTTCCCCCACCCCACCGCTGTGAATGAGTAATTGAAGCAGGTTATCTGATAAAGAGCAGACACAAATTGTGCACACAGAGTAATTAACCCCTTAGCAGCCTTCGCCGTACTAGTACTGCTCTGCGGGATGTGCGATTGTGCCCCGAGCAGTACTAGTACGGCGCTGCAATCACGTGGCCTCACACTGATCGCATGCAGGTGTCAGATGTATGTGACAGCTGACACCCCTCAGCAATGCCCACGATCACTGCTAGCACTGATTGTGGGCATTTATTCCCTCTATTGCAGCTGTCAGTAGTGATAGCTGCATAGAGAAGCATTGCGTAGGGAGCATTGCGTTGTCCTGATGGTCTCCATGGAGACCCCCGGCACCAAGATGTCCACGGGGTCCTCCGGGTCCTGCAGGGAGGTGGCTTGTGAACGCTTGCTTAGAGCAGGCGCTGGCATGCCTCCTTCCCTGCCTGTCAGATCGCTGATCTGATACTCTGCTGTGCAGTGTCAGATCAGTGATCTGATGTAATATAGTAATGCTCTATCCTGGGAAATTGTAATAAAGTAAAAAAAAAATTATAATGTGTAAAAATATTTTTTTAAAAATTCCCAAATAAAGGAAAAAATATATTTTACCAATAAATACATTTATTTCTGTAAGTAAAGAAAAACAATAAAGGTACACATATTTGGTATCGCTGCGTCCGTAACGACCTGCTCTATAAAACTGTCCCACTAGTTAACCCCTTCAGTGTACATTGTAAAAATATAAATAAAAAACTAGGCAAAAAACAATGCTTTTTCATCATACAGCCGAAAAAACGTGCAATAAAACACGATCTATAAGACGGATGTAAATAATAATGGTACCGCTGAAAATGTCATCTTGTTCTGCAAAAAACAAGCCATGATACAGCTCCTTCAGCAGAAAAATAAAAAAGTTATAACTCTCAGAATAAAGAGATGCAATAATAAGTTTTCTTCTATAAAATAGTTTTTATTGTGTAAAAGCGCCAAACATAAAAAAAACTATATAAATGAGGTATCGCTGTAATCATACTGACCTGAAGAATAAAGCTGTCTTACCAATTTTACCCTGGTTTTTGTTCATTCTGTCTCCCAAAAATCGAAATAGAAAGCGATCAAAAAAGTCAAGTGCCAAAAATTGCACCAATAAAAACGTCAGCTCGTCTCGCAAAAAGCAATCCCTTACATGACTGTCGGTCGAAATATAAAAAAATTATAGCTCTCAAAATATAGTGATGCAAAAAATAGTTTTCAGAATAAAAATTATCTTTTAGTTTGTGACAACAGCCAAACATAAAAATCCAATATAAATCTGGTATTGCTGTAATCGCACTGACGCCTAATCACTTATACCGCACGGGAATGGTATAAAAAATAAATATAAACAATTCTTCACATGCTGTTGATTTTTTCATTCTGCCTCCCAAAGATCACAGTAAGTCTCGGAGCACATTTAACCTGTGCATTACGCTGAGCGCTTACACCGAGGTTTCCATGTAAATATCTGATATAAATGATTCAGACAGAACCCCGGCGGAAAATTCCCTATAATGAAGCAAATGGAGGCACTGTGGATGCCGTAGCACCTGTGATCCGGGGATGTCTATCTTTTTTGTGCCACAGTTTTGTGCACTTCTGAAAAGAAGGAAATCACGGAACAGAGGCCAGATGGAGTCCAGAGTAACTCTGCTGCCTCACTATAGTGAATGGATCCATCGGAGGTTTCATCTGAATCATGTCACTCAGAGATTTAGATGTAAACCCCAAAGTAAGAGGTCAGCATAGAGCGCCGGATAAGTGTGATCCCAAACGTAATGTAAAATGTTCCCAAAAAAGCTTCTACTCAATCCACAAAAAAAGCAAGTCCCCACTCAGATCTGTCATTTGTTAATTGTAACATAGGGGGCTACCATGTTACTGGTAGCACAAAGGCTCTGGAAAAGCGAAATGGCTCCTCACCTGCCAAAAGAACTTCAACAAATTCTCCATTCCCAAATCCAAATGCCGCCCTCCCTTCTGCCCCAGTATGACTAAGTACATATAGCGCCCACATGTTTGGCATTTCTGTAGTGATGAGAGCCCGCCTAATTTACAGGTGTATGTCTGCAGACGCCTGGACTGGGCATAATGTACTACATACAACGTACTGGTCACTACAACGTCAGTTTGCAATTTTCACTCAGCAACATCCACTGCTGCCTATTTCTGGAAAACATCAATGGAGTTAAAATCGTCACTACATCTGTAGATAAATTCCCAAAGGGTTACATTTTCCACAATGGGGTCACTTGAGGGGGATTCTTCTTTTCTAGCACTCAAGGGCTCTTTATATGGAATCCACAAGCTAGTCTAGGAAAATCTGCGCTCCAGGAGGTAAATAGCGCTCTGTCCCTCCTGAGTCACTCCGTATGGCAAAGTAGTACTGTACAGCCACATATGGGGTATTTCTACATTCAGCAGAAATTGTTGGACAAATTCTGGTGCCATATCTACCCATTTCCCAGAGTGAAAATATAAAACTTGGGGCTAACACACAATCTTGGTGGTAAAAATGTAAATAATTTTTACTTCACTGCCCAATGGTATAAAAGTTTGTCACACACCTGTTGTGTCAATATAATCAGTGCACCCCTAGATGAATTCATTGAGAGGTTTAATTGGTAAAATGGGGTCACTTATGTGGAGTTCTGCTTTTCTGGCACCTCAGGGGCTCTGTCAATGTAACATGGCACCCTCAAACAAGTGCAGCAAAATCTGCACTGTAATATGGTGCTTCTTCCCTTCTGAGCTTTGCACTGTGCCTCAAAAGTAGTTTTTGACCACATATGGGGTATTGGTAAATTCAGGAGAAATTGCACAACAAACTTTAAGGTTCATTTTCTCCTTTTGCCCAATACACATCTAGATAAGTTCCATAAGGGGTCTACTTTATAAAATGGTGTCACTTTTGGGGGTGTTTTCACTGTTTAGGCACATCAGGGGCTCTTGAAACGCAACATGGGGCCTGCTATTTATTCCATCAAATTTTGCATTCACAAAGTCAAATGACGCTCCTTCCCTTCCAAATCCTGCCGTGCACCCAAACAGTAGTATTCCCCCACATATGGGGTATCGGCATACTCACGAGAAACTGCACATCAAATTGTATGGAGCAATTTCTCCTGTTACCCTCATGAAAATGCAAAATATGGAGCTAAAAAAGATTTATTTCGGAAAAATTTGATCTTTTTATTTCCACGGCTCTACTCTATAAACTTCTGTGAAGCACCTATGGGTTCAAGGTGCTCAATACAGACAGGATCGGACTGGGACACCGGGACACCAGAGGATCCTCTGGTGGGCCCAGCCCCAGCTCCTGCCACCCACAAAGGGGGCCCCCTGCATCTGCAGCCATTTTATGAAGTGCACAGACAGTGTACAGCATTCCTTACAGTGAATAACGCTGTGCATCTTCTGAAGTTCTTGCTCCTATTTCCCAACCCCCCAGATCACCCCTCTCTCTCCCTGCTAGTGTCAGGTTAAGTTGAGAGTGAGGGGGGCATCTCACAGTACAGAAGAGGTCAGACAGGGGGCAGGAAGATGTTTGCAGCACAAGTGAAGCACCAGGACCTGGTAAGTATACATATATATGTGCATCTGTGTGTGTACATGTGCAGTATACAGTGTGTGTGTCTGTATATGTGTATATAGTATGTGTGTACATATATACAGTATATAGTATGATTGTGTATATCTGTGGTGCATGTGTGTATATTGTTGTCATATGCAACAGATCAGAACTTATTATATATGTGTACCAGGAGGACTTTATGCTGACCTGACAGTAGATGGCGATGTTGTGTAATGTTTCCTTCTGTTTAATGTATAGTATAAGAATTAGTCTCTTCTGTGTTAGTTTCACTTTTGTTTTGTTTCTGTTAGCTGATGCAATGCTGTAATGTCTGTGCATTATTCCTTTACTCATGTTCAGAGAAGTAAACGCTTGTTATTCCATGCAACCTGCTCTGTGAAGTTTCCTCTGCAAAGGTGTGGATTCAGAAGCTGTGCAACATATATAAATATATATGCATGTACATACAGTATATAGGATGTGCGTCTGTGTATATTATATTTGTATACTGTATGTGTGCACTATTTTTAGTATATGTATGTGAGCATACTGTATATAAGCTGAATTTTTCTGTGTGTATATACCTTATATACAGTATGCCCTTGTACACCTTGTATGTCCATGAGCTGTCCGTGTGCTGTCCGTGTGCTGTACGTGTGCTATCTGTATTTAGCATTGAAAGTATGTGAGAGGCTTTGTAATTTCATTTCCAGTATCCATACCAGAAAAACATGGATGACACATGGACCGCACACTGATTTAAAACACTGGTGATACTAATATCTGTGTTTTATATGTACGTGTTTTATATGGACATGTGAAGGGGGCCTAACAGTGTTGTTGGTGGGGCAAGTTTAATGTGCTGCTTCAATGGTGCTGCTGGGTGATCCCAGCATATTCTCAACATACTTTGAGCTAATTTTATGCATTTGCATTACTGAGTAGATGCTAAGAATATGCTGAGAAGGCTTGTAGGCAAATTTGATTTCCAATTTTTAAAATTGGGAAAGGTGAAATTCCTATTTTTTGGGGAATTATACATTTTGTCCAGTAAAGTCAGTTTTATATAATATTTATCTTGATCTAGTAAATAATTATTTTTTGTTATTGCACTTTAATAGGTACTCCCATATTTCCAGGATGTGCCACAATAGTAAATGTGGTTCTCACAAATGGAACAAGGATCTGTTTCGCTGTTAGTGGAGAGATGGCCAGAATTTTGTCTACCTCACCACTTACATCACTGTGTGACAGGGCCCTGTGCTCAAAATACAACCCCTGGCAAAAATTATGGAATCACCGGCCTTGGAGGATGTTCATTCAGTTGTTTTATTTTGTTGAAAAAAACAGATCACAGACATGGCACAAAACTGAAGTAATTTCAAATGGCAACTTTCTGACTTTAAGAAACACTAAAAGAAATAAAGAACAAATAATGTGGTAGTCAGTAATGGTTATTTTTTTAACCAAGCATAGGGGAAAAATTATGGAATCACTCAAATCTGAGGGAAAAAATTATGGAATAATGAAAAAGAAACAAACAAAAAAAATTCCAAAATCTCTAGTATTTTGTTGCACCACCTATGGCATTTACAACAGCTTGCAGTCTCTGAGACATGGACTTAATGAGTGTCACACAGTACTCTTCATCAATCTGGCTCCAACTTTCTCTGATTGCAGTTGCCAGATCAGCTTTGCAGGTTGGAGCCTTGTCATGGACCATTTTCTTCAACTTCCACCAAAGATTTTCAATTGGATTGAGATCCAGACTATTTGCAGGCCATGACATTGACCTTATGTGCCTTTTTTCAAGGAATGTTTTCACAGTTTTTATTTACTCTATGGCAGGATGCATTATCATCTTGAAAAATGATTTCATCATCCCCAAACATCCTTTCAATTGATGGGATAAGAAAAGTGTTCAAATATCAACATAAACTTGTGCATTTATTGAAGATGTAATGACAGCCATCTCTCCAGTGCCTTTACCTGACATGCAGCCCCATGTCATCAATGACTGTGGAAATTTGCATGTTCTCTTCAGGCAGTCATCTTTATAAATCTCATTGGAACGGCACAAAACAAAAGTTCCAGCATCATCACCTTGCCCAATACAGATTCGCGATTCATCACTGAATATGACTTTCATCCAGTCATCCACAGTCCATGATTGCTTTTCCTTAGCCCATTGTAGCCTTGTTTTTTTCTGTTTAGGTGTTAATGATGGCTTTCGTTTAGCGTTTCTGTATGTAAATCCCATTTCCTTTAGGAGGTTTCTTACAGTTCGGTCACAGACGTTGACTCCAGTTTCCACACATTCATTCCTCATTTGTTTTGTTGTGCATTTCCTGTTTTGGAGACATATTACTTTAAGTTTCCGGTCTTAACGCTTTGATGTCTTCCTTGGTCTACGAGTATGTTTGCCTTTAACAACCTTCCCATGTTGTTTGTATTTGGTCCAGATTTTAGACACAACTGACTGTGAACAACCATCATCTTTTGCAACATTGCGTGATGATTTACCCTCTTTTAAGAGTTTGATAATCCTCTCCTTTGTTTCAATTGACATCTCTTGTGTTGGAGCCATGATTCATGTCAGTCCATTTGGTGCAACAGATCTCCAATTTGTGATCACTCCTTTTTAGATGCAGACTAACGAGCAGATCTAATTTGTTGCAGGTGTTAGTTTTGGGAATGAAATTTTACAGGGTGATTCCATAATTTTTTCCCTCAGAATTGAGTGATTCCATAATTTTTCTCCTATGCTTGGTTAAAAAAATAACCATTACTGACTAACACATTATTTGGTCTTGATTAGTGTTGAGCGATACGATAATGCAAATATCGGCTATCGGCCGATATTAGCTCTATCGGCCTTTCGATAATTCGTTTCGATATTTTCGTCTTATCGAATACCGGAATCGGATTTGTCACTGTCACTGTGAGTGTCCGTCGGTCGGGTCTGTCAGGAGTCAGCGGCACTTACCTGGCAGAAGATCTCCGGCGGTCACGTCCTGGACTGCTTGATGGCCGCCATTATCTTCTCCCTGGCGGTCACATGCAGTTTTTCGCGATAACTGCAGTGACTGCAGGGTAATCCCGGCCGTAAAGCAGTCAGTCCGATGACGTCACCGCCGGGGAAGCAGGTAATCAGCTGTGCTGCGCCGGGATGACAGGCTCTGCCTGTCATTCTGATGTAGCAGAGCTGGATCGTCGTGGGACACTCGTTACTATGGACTGCGTCGGTCAGGTGGTATACTTTTTTTTTTTTTTTTCATTTTTTTACAGGAGATCGATGGCGTCGCAGGATGAGACAGTAATAAAAGAAATGAAAACTGTGTTTTTTTTTTTTTATTAAATTAAAAAACTTTTTTAGGAACATTCACCCGTCCGGGTACATAAACAATTTAACTATTTACATACAGGGACCCTGTCCGGGTTATTTAGACTTCTTTGGCTGGCCTCTTCCAGGTACCACCTGGTACTCTTCTTGAGATTGCCAAACATCCGAGGCACCAAGGACCACCAGGACCTGATGACGTCGTGTGGCCTGTACAGTGACGTCGTGACCCGCTATCTGGGTCTGTGTGGCCACCTCTTTCATCTCCCTCCGGGTCTGGAACCCTATGTCCCGGACTGTACGAACCCCAGGGTGCCTAACAGGCGCCGGGTACGGGCCAGCTATACTTATCATGTCCATAGCTGGGGCTGCTGAGGAGACCACTGAGGGAGGCTGGGGAGATTTACGGCGTGGGGTGGGCACTTTTGCAGAGGCCTGGATGTGGGAGGCTGAAGGCTTCGAGGGTCTCACAGGTTCCTCACACACTGGGGAGTAGGGGTCGCACCTGGTAACATTTAGGGCGTACCACCCATTGTAACCCCAGTGTCGGGTGTAAGTCACCAAGTCTCCTGGCAACAGGTCCCTCCCCGGGTGTCCTTCTGGGAGGTGAGCCTCCACGTCCCGCCGGGTCACAAAGACTTCTAAATAAAGTCCAGGCTCCTTGATGAAGCCCCAACCACCTTTCAATTTAAAGCTCCGTACTGCACCCTTACGCCGCGGCTCACTCAGGGTTCCTTTATCCTTTTTCATCCGGTCCTTATCTGCCCGGTCCTTCTCCAGGTGACGTTGGCGAAGTTTTAGGGTTTCTCGCTGCTCCCTTTGTCGCTCTGCTTCCCGCTCCCAACGTCTCCACTCTTCCTCCTGACGCCGGTTGAAATTCTCCTCCACCAGCAGCTCCATGTCTCCACCACTCCACTGCAGCTTACAGTGTCCGGTTTGCGGCAGCTCTCCTGTCGCCCCCCAGTCCTGGCGGCGCTCCCCTGCGGAGGAAGCAGACGGCTCTAAATCAGATGACAGTCGGGGCTCCGGTACAGGCAGGTAGTGCTCTGGTGCCTGCGCGGCCTCCTCCATGAGGACGGGTGTCGCTTCTTCTGTCTCAGCGACGGGGGCAGACAGCGGGATCTGGGGTGCTGCTGACGGTGCTGCGGTTTTTGCAGGAACGGGTGCCTCCACTGCGACAACGTCAACCGGATCACATTGCAAGGACTCCTCTACTAGAACGGGTGCCTCACCTTCCGGTACAGACACTTCAGGTAAGAGGGATTGGCGCCGCTCCAAGTTTTTTTTAGGGCACGCCAGCTGGCTTCCATCCTGGTGACCTCCTCCCGGTGCCGGGCCAGGCCTCTTAGGGTATCCGCCGCTTCTTGCAGCATAGGAGGGTTTACAGGCCGGGTGCCCAACGGTGATTCTGTGGCGATCGGGTCGCTTCCGTGGGGGGAGAGCTCTGACTGCTCCATCCCTTCCCACTTCTGCTCGTCGTGTCCATTAGCCATCTCTGCCAAGTCACATGTGTCATTAGCATCTGGAGAGGGCCCCTCTTTTGTAGTGAGGCGGGACCTTCGTGTTAGTTTCCGCACACTGAGGAGGATGAGGAGGCGGAACTCCAGAGCTGTGGGGCACGATGTTACATTGCAGTACCATTTACAGTGGGCGGCCATCGTTTTCACGCCACTGAGTGAGTGACACCCACGAAGAGCACGCCCTTCTTCTTCACCAGTGCCTCGTCGTGACGCAGATATGGCGGAAAAATGGCAAATACATTCTCTGATGATTTTAGCAATTCTCAAGCACAAAACCAGTGCAATTCAGGCACACAGGACTCGCTTATAGCGAGCTACAGAATCCTGTTCGTGACGCCCAAGTTGAGTCGCACAGAGCCAGAGGTTTTCGGGTACTCGGCACCGAGCCCGTCGACTTCTATGGGGTATGTCACGTCTTTACCCGGCAATTGAATTAGAGTCGATTTTATTATGTAGAAGTGTATAAACTATAAATATATGTATATATATATATGTCACAATGACATGTATATATATATATATATGTATTCTATGTGTGTATATTTTGTGTTTACAACGAAAGAAAGGGGTTTTTTGTTGCGATATTTTGTTCCCATAGACTTACATGGGACTTCCGGTATCGAAATCGGATATCGACGATATTTAGTGCTATCGGCGATACAATTTCGATACGATATTTTTAGATATCGAGCAATATCGCTCAACACTAGTCTTGATTTCTTTTAGTGTTTCTTAAAGCCAGATAGTTGCCATTTGAAATTACTTCAGTTTTGTGCCATGTCTGTGATCTGTTTTTCTTCAACAAAATAAAACAACTAAACTAACATCCTCCAAGGCCGGTGATTCCATAATTTTTGCCAGGGGTTGTAGATGCAAGTTCCATTTGTGGGACTTATACTTTAAGGAAATGTACCTTGAAGGTATTTATTGTTGAGTTATGCAACTTTCCAACAGGCCCTGAATGAGACATGTGTTTCTTTTTTGCCTGGAGTGTTTCTTTAGTTTGTTATTTATACATTAAGTTAAATTGGTTATTTATTGGCTAATTATTATTATTATTCACTATTATAGCGCCATTTATTCCATGGCTCTTTACATGTGAAAAAGGGGCATACATAGACAAGTACAATAAACATGAGCAATACAAGGCACACACAGGTACAGAAAGAGAGAGGACCCTGCCAATGAGGGCTCACAGTCTACAGGGGATGGGTGAGGATACACGATTTTTCTCTGGTGGGCCCAAGGTACTCCAGTCCGACGCTGAATACACATTTAGATAAGTTCCATATGGGGTCTTGTTTCCAAAATGGTGTCACTTGTGGGGGTTTCCACTGTTTATGCACATCAGGGGCTCTTCAAATGCGACATGGCGTCCGCTAATTAATCCATCAAATATTGCATTCCAATAGTCAAATGGCACTCCTTTCCTTCCAAGTCCTGCCATGCGCCCACTCAGTTGTTTTCCTCCATATATTGGGTATCAGCGTACTCAGGAGAAATTGTACAAAAAAATTGTATGGTTTCTCCTTTTACCCTTATGTAAATGCAAAATTTGGAGCTATAAAGATTTATTTGGGAAAAATGTGATTTTTTTATTTCCACGGCTCTACGTTATAAACTTCTGTGAAGCACCTGTGGGTTCAAGGTGCTCAATACACATCTAGATAAGTTCCATAATGGGTCTAGTTTCCAAAATAGTGTCAATTGTGGGGTTTCTACTCTTTAGGCACATCAGGGGCTCTCCAAACGCAACACGGCAACTGCTTTTTATTCCACCATATTTTACATTCAGAAAGTCAAGTGTGCGCTCCTTCCCTTGCAAGCCCTGCCTTGTGCCCAAACAGTAGATTTCCCCTACATATGTGGTATCAGCATGCTCAGGAGAAATTGCACAACAAAATGTATGGTCCATTTTCTCCTGTCACCCTTGTGAAAGTAAAAAAAAATTTGGTCTAAAGGAAAATTTTTGTGAACGAAAAGTAAATATTTATTTTTTCCTCCCACATTCCAAAAATTCCTGTGAAGCACCTGAAGGGTTAATAAACTTCTTGAATGCGGTTTTGAGCACCTTGATGGGTGTAGTTTTTAAAATGGTGTCATTTTTGGGTATTTTCTGTCATATAGGCCCCTCAAAGTCACTTCAAGTGTGAGGTGGTCCCAAAAAAAATGGTTTTGCAAATTTTATTGTAAAAATGAAAAATCGCTGGTCAAATTTAACCCTTATAACTTCCTAACAATGCAAATTGTCTCTTCAGAGTGGAAGAGGACTAAAACTCTAGCGCCACCTATTGGAAATAGCAATCCTAAAAGTCAATGTCGACCCTTTAACGTTGCAGGGATAATGGCATCTGTTATTTCAGTGCTCCTTGGGTCGGCTACCACACGTGTGGCATGCACACAGAGAGGAGGTAATGACAAGCATAGGAGGATGACAGTCCATTCAGGTACAAGGCCAGTTGACCCGAGGGTCACAATCTGGCTTCTCCCAACATCTCCATGGAGCCAGGTGGCTGGCAGGTCCCTATCCTGGCTTTCTCAAAATGTATCCATGGTTCAGCGATGGTCAATAGAGCAGATACGTATTCTTCCAACCAGGGCCAAGGTCCCCTAGGTTGTTTCCTGTAGAATGATAGATCCGTGTTCCTCGTGATGCAGCCATGATGTATTGGCAGCAGTCCTGTATGGATTCCTGCATGTTTTGATGACTTGGTCAGAATCTCTGACTGTCTCTCTCTCTTTGTCTCTCTGAACACAGGCAGATTCTCCTTTTCATAGGTCACAACTTTTCATTTAGGCATTCCACCACAGGCTTGGGTGAAGATGGAAGGAGGCCATCCCTCACTGCTGGAGTGTTCAAACAACATGTATAGATTGTCTTTCATATTGCAGAGCACAAATGGGTCATCAACATATTAACAAACATTCAAATATTGTGCCTTTGTTTCCCAAAGATAGTAGAACAATACTAGCACTGAAAATCAAGGACAGATACAGTAGCTAATCAGCAGCCTGTCAACAACTGGCAGCCATTGAACATTAAATCAATGACAATAAAGGTACTGCCACACTAAACAATCCCGCTAGCGATCTCGTTAGCGTTGCATACTAATGAGATCGCTAGCGGGATCGTTTCTATATCGCTAAATGCGGCCACATTTAGCGATATAGTTAACGACGCTATCGCCGTTAGCGATCTTCTTAACGACTTTAGCGGTACAAAAGTACCGCTAAATCGCTAAGAAAAGGTGCCACACCAGCGATAAGATACTTACCAGCGGGAGCGCCAGCGATGAAATAGGGTCCGGAACGATTCCAGCGACGAGCGAGATCACAGCGGAAGCTCGTCGCTGGAAGCTGCCGCACTGAACAATATCGCTAACGGGATCGCTAAATAGTGACGTTTTTTAGCGATCTCGTTAGCGATATTGTTTAGTGTGGCATACCCTTAAGGGTCAACAGTCATTCTCACATGAACTTTAGCTCATGTCCTGGGTCTACTGAAATAATAGTTGTCTAGTTAATTAAGACACAATGCTGTGTTTTAACCCCTTAGTGACAGAGCCATTTTGCAGCTTAATGACCGGGCCAATTTTTACAATTCTGACCACTGTCACTTTATGAGGTTATAACTCTGGAACGCTTTAACGAATCCCGCTGATTCTGAGACTGTTTTTTCGTGACATATTGTACTTCACGTTACTGGTAAAATTTATTTGATATGACTTGTGTTTATTTATGAAAAAAACGGAAATATGGCGAAAATTTTGAAAATTTAACAATTTTCAAACTTTAAATTTTTATGCCCTTAAATCAGAGAGATATGCCACACAAATTTCTTAATAAATAACATTTCCCACATGTCTACTTTATATCTGCACAATTTTGGGACCAAAATTTTTTTTTTTTACAAAGTTATAAGGGTTAAAAGTTGACCAGCGATTTCTCATTTTTTACAACACCATTTTTTTTTAGGGACCACATCACATTTGAAGTCACTTTGAGGGGTCTATATGATAGAGAATACCCAAAAGTGACACCATTCTAAAAACTGCACCCCTCAAGGTGCTCAAAACCACATTCAAAAAGTTTATTAACCCTTTACGTGCTTCACAGGAACTGAAGCAATGTGGAAGGAAAAAATTAACATTTAACTTTTTTTGCAAAAACTTTACTTCAAACCTATTTTTTTTATTTTCACAAGTGTTAAAAGAAAAAATGAACCACAAAATTTGTTGTGCAATTTCTCCTGAATAAGCTGATACCCCATATGTGGGGGTAAACCACTTTTTGGGCGCACGGCAGAGGTCGCAAGGGAGGAGCGACATTTGACTTTTTCAACGCAGAATTGGCTGGACGCCATGTCGCGTTTGTAGAGGCCCTGATGTGTCTAAACAGTGGAAACCCATCACAAGTGACCCCATTTTGGAAACTAGACCCCCCAAGGAACTTATCTAGATGTGTGGTGAGCACTTTGAACCTCCAAGTGCTTCACAGAAGTTAATAACATAGAACAGTGAAAATAAAAAATCATATTTTTTCCACAAAAACAATCTTTTCACCCCATTTTTTATTTTTCCAAGGGTAACAAGACCCCAAAAGTTTTTGTGCAATTTGTCCTGAGCATGCTGATACCCTATATGTGGGGTAAACCACTGTTTGGGTGCATGGCAGAGCTTGGAAGGGAAGGAGCGCCGTTTGACTTTTTCAGCGCAGAATTGGCTGGACGTCATGTCGTGTTTGTAGAGGCCCTGATGTGTCTAAACAGTGGAAACCCCCCACAAGTGACCCATTTTGGAAATTAGACCCCCTAAGGAACTTATCTAGATCTGTGGTGAGCACTTTGAACCTCCAAGTGCTTCACAGAAGTTTATAACATAGAGCCGTGAAAATAAAAAATCATATTTTTTCCACAAAAACGATCTGTTCACCCCAATTTTTATTTTCCCAAGGGTAACAAGACCCCAAAAGTTTTTGTGCAATTTGTCCTGAGCATGCTGATACCCCATATGTGGGGGTAAACCACTGCTTGGGTGCATGGCAGAGCTTGGAAGGGAAGGAGCGCCGTTTGACTTTTTCAACTCAGAATTGGCTGGACGCCATGTCGCGTTTGTAGAGGCCCTAATGTGTCTAAACAGTGGAAACCCCCCACAAGTGACACCATTTTGGAAACTAGAACCCCTAAGGAACTTATATAGATGTGTGGTGAGCACTTTGAACCCCCAAGTGCTTCACAGAAGTTTATAACTCCCGGGCATGAAAATAAAAAGTCATATTTTTTCCACAAACCTGATCGTTTAGTCGCCAATTTTTTATTTTTCCAAGGGTAACAGGAGAAATTAGACCACAAAAGTTGTTGTCCAATTTGTCCTGAGTACGCTGATACCCCATATGTGGGGTGGGACCACTGTTTGGGCGCACGGCAGGGCTTGGAAGGGAAGGGGCGCCGTTTGACTTTTTCAAACCAAAATTGGCTGGAATTGAAATTGGACGCCATGTCGCATTTGGAGAGCCCCTGATACGCCTAAACAGTCGAAACCCCCCACAAATCACACAATTTTGGAAACTAGACCCCTTAAGGAACTTATCTAGATGTGTGGTGAGCACTTTGAACCCCCAAGTGCTTCACAGAAATTAATAAACGTAGAGCCGTGAAAATAAAAAATCATTTTTTTCCTCAAAAATTATTCTTTAGCCCGCTATTTTTTTTATTTTCCCAAGGGTAACAGGAGAAATTGGACCCAAAAAGTTGTTGTGCAATTTTTCCTGTGTACGCTGATACCCCATATGTGGGGTGAAACCACTGTTTGGGCGCATGGGAGTGCTTGGAAGGGAAGGAGCGCCATTTTGTAATACAGACTTTGAAGGAATGTTCTGCAGGCGTCATGTTGTGTTTGCAGAGACCTTGATGCACCTAAACAGTAGAAACCCCCTGCAAGTGACACCATTTTGGAAACTAGACCCCCCAAGGAGCTTATCTAGATGTGTGGTGAGCACTTTGAACCCCCAAGTGCTTCACAGAAATTTATAAACGCAGAGCCGTGAAAATGAAAAATCATTTTTTTTCTCAAAAATGATTTTTTAGCCAGCTATTTTTTATTTTCCCAAGGGTAACTGGAGAAATTAGAACCCAACATTGGTGTGCAATTTGTCCTGAGTACGCTGATACCCCATAAGTTGGGGTAAACCACTGTTTGGGCGCACGGCAGGGCTCGGAAGGGAGGGAGCGCCATTTGACTTTTTGAAAGCCACGTCGTGTTTGGAGACCCCCTGATGGGTCTAAACAGTGGAAACCCCCACAAGTGACCCCATTTTGGAAACTAGACCCCTTAAGGAGCTTATCTAGATGTGTGGAGAGCACTTTGAACCCCCAAATGCTTTACAGAAATTTATAAACGCAGAGCCGTGAAAATGAAAAATCATATTTTTTCTCAAAAATGATTTTTTTAGCCAGCTATTTTTTATTTTCCCAAGGGTAGCCGGAGAAATTAGAACCCCAAAATTGGTGTGCAATTTGTCCTGAGTATGCTGATACCCCATATGTTGGGGTAAACCACTGTTTGGGCGCACGGCAGGGCTCGGAAGGGAGGGAGCGCCATTTGACTTTTTGAAAGCCACGTCGTGTTTGGAGACCCCCTGATGTGTCTAAACAGTTGAAACCCCCCACAAGTGACCCTATTTTGGAAACTAGACCCCTTAAGGAGCTTATCTAGATGTGTGGTAAGCACTTTGAACCCCAAGTGCTTCACAGAAATTTATAAACGCAGAGCCGTGAAAATGAAAAATCATTTTTTTTCTCAAAAATGATTTTTTTAGCAAGCTATTTTTTATTTTCCCAAGGGTAACCGGAGAAATTAGAACCCCAAAATTGGTGTGCAATTTGTCCTGAGTACGCTGATACCCCATATGTTGGGGTAAACCACTGTTTGGGCGCACGGCAGGGCTTGGAAGGGAGGGAGCGCCATTTGACTTTTTGAACGCCACGTCGTGTTTGGAGACCCCCTGATGTGCCTAAATAGTGGAAATCCCTCAATTCTAGCTCCAACCCTAATCCCAACACACCCCTAACCCTAATCCCAACCCTAATCGTAACCTAAATCCCAACCCTAATTCCAACCCTAATTGTAACCCTAACTCTAATTGTAACCCTAACCCTAATTGTAACCCTAACCCTAATTCTAACCCTAATTATAACCTTAACCCTAAGGCTGGGTTCATTTTGCGTTTTACCAGCCCGTTCAACATATAGCGTTGACGGGCTGGTAACGTATAGCATAACGTGATCGCGTTATGCCTATACCCGCTAGCGCAGAGGAATCAGCAGATGATTCATCTGCGCTAGCGGTGACGGAGCCCAGACGCTGCAGCCCGCGTCCGAGGCTCCGTCACTGAATGATGGCACGTCGCAAACGCATGCCGCTTTACGGCATGCGTCGCGATGCGCCCTCAAATGGGGGTGAATGGCAGCATTAACGGACTGCGTTACACCGCGTTATACCGCAGTTTAGCGCAGTACGTCTAACGGACTGCCATAACGCAGTATGAACCCAGCTTAACCCTAACGCTAATTATAACCCTAACCCTAATGCTAACCCTAACCCTAATTATAACCCTAATTATAACCCTAACCCTAATTATAACCCTAACCCTAACAGAAAAATGAAAATAAATATAATTTCTATTTTTTATTATATGTCCCTAACTAAGGGGGTGATAAATGGGGGGGTTATGTACTGTTTTTTTTATTTTGATCACTGTGATAGTTTATCACAGTGATCAAAATGCACTTTCTGGAGAATGAATGAAACTTTTTTTTGAATCTGCCGCCAAGCAGATCGGCGGGCGCACTGCGCATGTGCCCGCCATTTTTTTTTTGCAGGAAGAAGACGCCGGGATCCTGGGGCCTGCGGGAGGACGAGGACATCGGTAAGTATACGGGGGGCGATCGGGGGACCCTCATTTTCTCCCCTCTGATGTGCGATCACATCAAGGGAGAGAAATCATTTTTTTTTTTTTTTTGCGATCGCGGCTATGCTTGCATAGACGCGATCGCAACACCGGGATCGGTGAATACCGACCCGGATCATGTTCTCTGGGGTCTCGGCTACCCCCGGTAGCCGAGACCCCAGAGAATATTTGCCCATCCTCCCACCAGCACAGCGGCACATAGCGGCGGCGCACTGAGCATGCGCCCGCCATTTTCTTAACAGCGCCGGCACCGGGGGACAACGGAGGGCCCGGGGGCCACATGGACTGGAGCGGGTGCTACATGGGGGTCCTGGGGACCCTTTTTCTCTGTCCCCTGATGTCCGATGACATCAGGGGACAGAGAAATTAAATGGCACATCAGATTTTTTTTTTGTTGTTGCGGTCGCCGTTATAGGGTTAATAACGGCGACCGCAACATCGGGTCGGTAAAAACCGACCCGATTCATGTTCTCTGGGGTCTCGGCTATCCCCGGTAGCCGAGACCCCGGAGAAAATGCGCCTCTGGGGGGGGCTATTCACTTTTTCCACAGCGCCGTTAATTAACGGCGATGTGGTTTAAGTACCCTTAATGACCGCCGTTAAAAGGCGTATCGGCGGTCATTAAGGGGTTAAACATACGTATGATCAGATGGTGACTATTCGCCAACTAGCTTCTCAACCACTTTTCTCAAAAAATCATTAAGAGAAGCGGGAAAAGTTTCTAATCAGTAGTTTGCATATTATATTCTTGAAGTTACGTGACAATAGAAGTTTCAGTCAGTTGGCAAGTTTCTAATCTCAGTTCTCTTCCCAAAACTCTTTGCTTACCATCTACATTTTACTCTGTGCTTTCATGTGAACCTCAAATATATACATATCCTCCAATTCTACTAACTTTGTACTATAATCTATGTTTGGTTCACTTTGGTCATAAGAGAAGCAAAGGCTTATCATACAGACATGTAGACAGCTAGGACACTCTTCTCTGAGAGGTTGATTATAATGACATATCATATTTTCTATGTAGGTTACAGTATACTACAAGCACAATGAACACAGCTTTGCAGAAAGCCTGTATACAGGCACATAAAGTCAGTGTGTCTCTTTATAGACAACCTGTCAGTATGATCAATCCTCCTAAGCAGTCTATATGGGTTTGTAAGTCAGAGGAAGCTGAATATAACGATACTTTGAAACCTGCAGTCTGATGTTTTATTCCAGAGTTACCAGTGTGAGGCATGAAATGACTGACAAATTGCTATGCTCTCCTTATGTACATGTCTCACACTGGCAACTCCCCTTTTCATTTTAAAATAAGCTCTGAACTCCGGTAGACCTATGTTCTGCCCATGGATCATAACAGCTCATTTACATATTAAGAAAAACATGGATTTCTCGGGAATATGGCATTAGATCATAGATATCAAGGTATCATTTTATTCAACTTTATATGACCTATATGTCCATATAGACAGTTTAGGAGGGTTGATTCTACTGACAGATTCCCTTTAAAGGGCTTGTCCTATTTCATCTATTTTATACCATAGTTTTATTGAGGAATAAAATAACAAACTGTTCTTTACTTAACCTCCCAGTTGAAGCTGTGTTGTCACATCTACTGTTATGGACTCACCTGAGTTGGAGTAGTGATATTGCAACCACTAGGGGCAGCACCAGCAAGTAGCATATTCAGGGAATTGCCAGAGGTCAATACACGGAGCAGCAGTGTAGTTGAGAGGATAAGCAGGAATCGTAGTCAGGAGATAGCCAGAGTTCGGAACACAGAGCAGCAGTGTAGTTGAGAGTATAAGCAGGAATCAAAGTCAGAAGATAGCCAGAGGTCTGTACACGGAGCAACAATGTAGTTGGAAAAATAAGCAGGAATCGTAGTCAGGATATAGCCAGAGGTCGGTACATGGTAGCAGCAGTAGAGTCTTGAGGATAAGCAGCAGGTTGAAAGAAGCTAGACTAAAGGCTGGGAGCTCAATAATCTAGCAAGGAATGAAGTGCAGTGCCATGTTCAAGTAGGGTATTCAATCAGGAGATCATAGGGTTGAGCCAATCAGGAACTCAGGATGGAGACATTCAGCCTCTTAGGGTGGAGACCATCAGGAACAACACTGGTACTAGTATCTGATTTAGCAAGGAACTGTCCAGCAATCTGAATAGCTCAGAGGGAAGAGCTGACGCTTTGTGCACAAGAGCAGCTGGATTTGAATCCTGACATCTACAGACTAGCAGCCAATCACTCAGATCAGTGGCTCATACCTTCTGCATCAAAAGGGTACTAGTAAAGATGTGCGCTCAAAAATAGGCAGCTTTGCTGGCCAGACTGGAATCGATCCCAGGTACTAAAGTATACAGCCACACTCGTAGGGGTTATTTCCAAATATGAATATTTATTATTTTGCACAAAAGTTCACCACAGTGATAAATGACAAAAAATGAAAAATGCATTTTCCATGCGATATTTAATGTTTCAATCCGTGCCCGTGTCTTTCTTAAATTCGCAACTTTGAGTTGTAGTAAAGACACGCTGGGAATGAGCTGGTACCTCGTATAAGGCAATAGGCTTTAGATGAAATGATAATAAGTAATATATTGATGATAGTGGATCACCTGATAGCATCAATGGGGCATGTGTCCTTAGGCCTTAGGGGAGGCGTCTATGCAGTGCAACCTGGGTTTACTGTGAGGGCTTGGATCAAAACTTTAAGAAATCGCTTGGAAATTACTTTTTTCATTTTTTGTCATTTATCACTGTGGTGAAGTTTTGTGCAAAATAATAAACATACAAATTTGGAAAGAACCCCTACAAGTTTGGCTGCATACTATATACGTTTCTGCATCGAAATAGCAGCTAAGATCAGTGTATGGCTGCAGTACTGTAAACATAACATAAGTAAAGCTCAGTTTGTTACTTTATATTTCACTAAATCTGTTGAATAAAAAATAATGAAATGGACTAACTCCTTTAATATAGAGATAATTTATAAAGTTGTCATTTGCTGTCTTCATATGGCAATGTATGAAGAGATATTCTTCCTGAGAAACAATGCTTCTAGTATAGAATACCTCCATAATGATGCATGCCCAAAATATTTTTATGATGGATTTATTAGATCAAAGTATGATAGTGTAAAAACAACCAATTTATAAGACATGAAGCACATAGACATAAGACATGATGTTGGCCTGTAGCTCAAACTGCTATGACATAGGAATGCCATGAATGTCTGTATGGTGCCTCCATATTATACATCACCACATTACAAAGATTCACTTTCCTATATACAATACTTTTTTTGGAGGAAGATCTCTATAATATGGCATCTGATAGGACATGTCATTTTATTTTTTTTTACTATGAAATAGGATTGAAACATAAGTACAGTGGAAGCCAATAGACTTTTTTTGGATATCATATTACAAGGTTGTAGAAGTCACAAGCTGTGAAATGACCTGCCATAGTATATGATATTGCTATGTTAATGTTAAAATAATCATGCTAGTGCAATAAACTGTGCCAGGCTAACATAGCAAAATATACCACAATTGTTACACTATATAAACAAAAGTATTGGGACTCCTACATTCCACCTACGGTAGCTTTTATCACATTCCATTTTCATTAAGGAGTTGGTTTCTCTGCTGGAGCTATAACAGTTGCTGCTCTTTTGGGAAGGCCTTTTACAAGATTTTGGAGTTAGTCAGTGGGAAGTTTTAACCTTTCATCCAGAAGAGTTTTTGTGTGGTCTCATGACACTGGTGTTTGATGATTGGGCCTGACTCACTATCTCCCTTGTAGTCCATCCAAAAGATGTTTGATGGGGTTTAGGTCAGGATTCTGTACAGCCAAGTCATGCTGTTCCACATTAAAGTCACCCAACCATCCTTTGATTGAACTTGCTTTGTTGACTGTGGCACAGTCATTCTGCAACAGAAAAGAGGCCTTCCCAAACCGTGGTGATTCTGATGATGTATACATGAAATTATGGAGGTTCTGGTGATCAGTTCATGTTTTTTTGGGGGTTTTGGTTGATGGTTCTAGTGATGTAATCATGTACTTATAGAACTTCTGGTGTTATATTCAAGCACTGAAGGTGATTCTGGTGATGTTCGTCAGTTAAAGCTCTACAGTGGTCCAAATTGTCTTGGTACTCTAAAGCATTAAGATTTCCCTTCACTGGAACTAAGGGGCCTAGGCTAATATTTGAATTAACACCCTATAGAATTACCCTACCGGCAAGAGACTTCACATTTGGCACAGTGCAGTCAGACAGGTAATGTTTGGACCTCTGCCATTAAATTAGCCAGCAGACCATTAACAAACTTTTATGCCAAATTCTCCTCAGCACTCGGCGACCCCTCTTTGTAACTTTACGTGGTTTCTGCCTCATGGCCTAGTTGCCGTCGTTCCTAAACACATCCACTTATACAATTTCAATTATACCACTCACCGTTGATTACGGAATAGCTAAAAGGAAAGAAATTTCATAGTGCTGGATTTTGTACAACTGTGGCAATGAGACTAAAGCTGTGTTTACACGTTTCTACTGTTTCCCTGTACAATCACTTAATCTTGTAGGGAAAACGCTGTTTTGCCTTCAAAAGCTTGCAGCCATTATGATCGGCCATGCGGTCTTACAGGTGAAACAGCTATTTCCCTGAGAAACAGTAGAAAGGCCACAGCAGCACAGGGCTGTTGCGTTTAAAAGCCACAGTGTTACATCTGTGGATAACCGCAGCCTAAATGGAAAACCTGAATTCAATTATTAGAACGTATATCCCAATACATTTACCCATATTGTATACTTATTTCTGTATATATAGTAATTTGAGATGAGCAGATTGTGTATACTTTGTACATGTTACCTATCGAATGAGCTAAATATGACTAAAGATGTCATTTATTGTTAGGGTTCGAGTTCCCGCTGCTGCACAAGGGGAGTCTCGAACCAGTCCCACTGCGGTCCCCCATCCATCTCCGGCCGCAGTGGAGCCTGCTCAGCAGAGACGTCGGTCCCAGCGTCTCGCCCAGATTAACACTGTGCAGAGGCTTGTTGCAGTCTTTCCTGGTTCCTCTATTATAACCAGTGCTGCAGCAGGCAGTTCGGGAACTAAGTCCCTGCTTTCTCCATCTGAGCATGCCCAGGGTAAGATCTCTCATTGGAGATCAGGGGTCACATGTTGAGGTACTGCAGCAGCTCCCATTGGTCCGCCAGGAAGGTCCTGAAACTACATGTGTTTTGGAACAGTTTCTCATTGGTCCTTTTTCTGGCAGGTACTGTAGCTGTTACTATAAAAGGGTGGCATGGCTGGGCCGCCATGTGCTAGTATCAATTGCATTATGTGCTTTGCGCCAGGTGATCTTGTACGCATGTGGTTAGGGCTCGGCTGAAATAAGCCCCTAGAATACCGGCTTCTCCAGTGAGGAGATTGCTTGATTGCGTTGCTGTCTGCATGATCACGGACTACTATCCGCACAGCAGTTATCTGTGTATCCCTGTGAGTCTAACAGGACACAGTCTTTTTCTCAGCGGCTCTGTGACGCAACAGGGTTCGCTTTATAACGCTGGTTCAGCGCCCTAGCATTTTACTGTGTGGCTCACTGAAGCTAAGTGAGTTAGCACTTATCGCCATATAGTGCTGTGGCATTCCC
Organism: Oophaga sylvatica; assembly: GCA_033576555.1. NCBI lineage: Eukaryota > Metazoa > Chordata > Amphibia > Anura > Dendrobatidae > Oophaga > Oophaga sylvatica. Next base: position 678,856,035 of record JARQOD010000001.1, read on the forward strand.
GTTAGCGGCTCTGGGAATTAACAGAGTTCGCACTAACTGCCACAGCGCGCGCTACGGCGTTTATTTTAGCGACTTTGTGGGATAACAGAGTTAGCTACTTTTGCCATCTTGCTAGCAGCGGGCTTCGCCTGCACGGTGGACCCCGGGCTGCGAATGCACCTCTCTACTATATCTATTAGGTGCGTTCCGCAGACCCTAACATTTATAAAGTGTTGAAAGACGGCGGGCACGTTCGTCAACCCAAAAGGCATTACCAGATTCTCACAGTGTCCCTCGTAAGTATTGAACGCTGTTTTCCACTCATCCCCCTCCTTAATGCGGACGAGATTATTCGCCCCCATGAGGTCCATCTTAGTGAACCATTTTGCCCCTACAATCTGATGAAGGAGGTCTGGAATGAAATACATTGAAAAGACAAATATACTTTTATTTACTGTTATGATTGTCCAAGCTCTTTTGACTTTTTTCACAAACTAATACCTTTCCAGACTTCAGTCTCACATTCTCAGTATTTCAGTTTATTTCACTATTACTTTCCCATCAAAAAATTAATCTTCGATGTCTGCAATCAATCGAGGCACACTCAAATTTATCAAATTTTCTTTTGACAAGCTATAAATAATAATACTTAAAAAGGGCTGCATTCTCCAATTCAAAGACACCCAGACTTCACATCTTCCACTATACAATCTTTGATATTTCACATTTCAAAGAGCAGCTAAGATTTATATAAATCATTTAAATCTAGCCTGGGAAGCTATTCTCATATGTAGCCCGCTCATTATATTAAAACTTAAACGATAACACGTTTCATTGGTTCATCCACATTTAACATTCCCTTGAGTAGTACCGTTTTTTTTTTTCTCCTCTGAAAAATTAAAATGAAAAATCAAAGTTGGTTTTCTTCTGAAGCCTTTCATCAAAAACATGAATAAAATCACTTGTAAAGTGCATTGTATGGAGGGAAAGGGAAAGGTGTAATTTTTTGCAGGCTTCTATTATTTTGGCTTGGTTGAAAAGAATTTTCCAAAGGGGATTTTGTGGCTTTTGGCACTATAATATTTTATATGGAAAAATAATGTTTTTGTGTGTGTTTAATCACATGCCAAGGCAGCTGCTGGTGCAGTAGCGATCTGCATCAAATTAGTGAACAGTTAAAGCAAGATTTTCCACAATCAAGAACAAAGCAGAGCAAGTTAGCATGAGGACAGCTTGTTCTTGTTGCTAATGTGCTTAAAAACTTGCTGCACATAATTTGAAACAGCTTTTGTGTGAGGATATCGGTTCTGGTTTCTGAGGTCTTATGCTAAATGAAAACCACATGGCATAATAAAATGACAAATTATGTATTGATATCTGCTTTGACTAAATATGATTTTTTTTTCATTCTTGCTATTGATTTCACTTGGGTGTTAAAATTGACTTGTGAGCAACTCGAATGTAAAATCACATCTGCTGATGATCAAACCAAAACTTATAGCTCATGTAAGAATTGTGAAAGAATAATATTTAGAGAAGTATGCCAATTTATTTGAAAAGAAGTGAGAAGTCTGAATAATAGACACATACATACCATACTTCTACCAAATAATGTTATGAAACTTGACCACATGTTTTCTATTTCAATTCTTACTGAATGCATGTCAAAGGAAACATAGAAAAGTGCTTATTACATCATTGTAAGGTGATATATTGATATGACATTTGTGTTCAACTGAGGTTCTATGGCCCCACTAGAGGAAGTTCTCATAGCCCATAAATGCCCCACTAATACTCTTATAGCCCACCATGTCCCACCATTTGTTGTTACCCTTATACAAACACAACATTAATGAATAGGTTTAATTGGTTATTACATAGACTAAGGAGAAAGAAATTAAAACATGGCACCTACCAGTGCAATTTGAAGATAGGCTAACTGGGTTGCCCAGATTTGGTACGAAAGTCTGCACTCACTTTGGGCGACTGCAGACTTATAAATCCTCACATCATGTATACTGCATGCTATAGTTCAGCTTTATATCATGCTCCACTTATTTTTTCATTTCTTATACCAAGTGAGTACCAAAACATTTGAAAACAGCACAATAAAGCTATTGTAAGGAGGAAGAAAGGGCTGCGGGTACCTGTGCTGTGCTGGGTCCGGAACTGTAGAGGCTTCGTCCCTTGTTTCCCTGAGGAAGGCAAAAAGGCCCTGACAGGTGCTCTGACCTAAAAGCTTGGGGCGCAGTTAAAAGTGTAAGTGCGCGCAGCATCGAGTAGTTTCCCGCCAGCTGTGAGAGAGGCCAGGTGCATGCGCAGCGTGCTCCATGGGGTGCCCAGCCAGGCCGAGACAAAACAGGGTCAGCCATACGCCAGGACGCTGCTGGAGCCTGCCGCAATAACAGGAGAGAGCTGGGAGCCCTGTTCAGCTGAGCGCCGCATGAAAGCTTAAGAGCCTGAGAGAGCGAGGTGCCGTGTGCCCGTGGTTACCAGAGAGGGAGGAGACATGTGCTCCATGACTGTGAGTACAGCGCACATGCCGCATAGAAAAAACCGAGTACTGGACAGACATTTGCGCCCTACCTTGCCAGTTGATACTTGACACAGTTGGACTCTGATAGTGCTGTGGCCTTGTTTGTTTCGGCCGCATATGCTTATGGACTAGGGCTCAGCGGAAGGTACCAAAGACTGACCGCTGCCGCCAGAGGACGGACCACCGTTACCAGCAGGACCTTCTTGGACAAGCACTGCACCAGCCGTTGTTGGCGCTACTGACTTCAAAGCTTCAGTTGTGGACTGAGAAGCCTCAGACACGATAAGTGATTTAAAGGACTTCTGTTATCTTGCTTATTGCTCATTAACTTTGCCTATTGCTTGCCATTGAACTGTTTAACCCTCATTTAACCATTTATTTCCTTGCAAGGTGTTAACCCACTGTGAAATAAAACTGTTCAATTTGTTAACCCTTGCTCTGCCTTCTGTCACTGCACCCAGCAACCTGCCTACACTATCATACACACATTTAATGCTGCAATATATTTTAACAAAAGCTGTCCACAATGTTGTGACGTTTAAGCATCAGCTTGGATGTATTGTTGAAAGCATTTAATCAGTGCAGTTTTTTTGCTAAGCACTTCTCAAATGTTTTATGCAGCTAAACAAACAGGAATAAGCTGCTTGAAATGCCTTTGAGCCAATTTTAGCAAATTGTACACTAAAGCACAAAACATTACACTCACAGCAAATTGCTGGAGCTGTAAGTTAAGTCTCATCCTATAACTTAGCAAGAATCACATGATTTAAATATGGTTAGTAATTATTTTTCTAAATGTTTAAAATAATAATAAAAAATACCAAGTGTCCCAAATTTATATGCACTTAAATTTTAGAATATATCTTTATAAAGGTAGAGCTTTAAATTACCCTTTTCCCATTATCATGACAAAAACTATGTACATCCAATCAATGTAAATTGAGTAGAAAAGTCTGAATCAGCAGAAAATCCTCTTGAGATACATGCAGATAAGTTACTGTATTAACCCCTTTCGGACATCAGACGCAATAATACGTCCATGTGACCTGGGTCTATCTGACCAGGGATGGATTATTACTAGTGATGAGCAAGCATACTCGGTATTGCTCGGAACTCTCCCGAGCATCGCTGTACCCGCGGTGCTCGGCGATCACCCAGCATTTCCGGGATTGTTCGGCAGGAGTTAGGGTCCACGCCCTTCATGTTTGCCGCTCAATCAACATGCAGGGATTGTGTGCCACGCACTGTAATACCATAGCCATGTTGGTTGTGGCATTACAGTGATTGGCTGGCCGCAGAGCGTCATCAGGTCTATATCAGACCTGGCACCACCCTGCTCGTCACATTCAGCTCCGGAATCAGCTAGTGTAAGTAGAGTTGCTGCTGAGTTAGGGTCAGATTTAGAGGTTTCAAAGCTAGTGTGGGTATACCATAATTGAATACACAAATCCAGCTAAATCAACACTCCTTCTAAGGACTAATCATGGGGTATATAGATTGAAGTAGGTAGGCAGAGAGTGTATGTGGGTATATAGATATCAGTAGCAGGCAGGCATTGTATGTGGCGTACTTCACTGCATAAATCAAGAGGATCCATTCCATTACTGTCTGCTGCTGCTGTGGAGCCCAGCTGTGCTAGGATTTCCACATCTCCTGGAAGGGTGCACTAAAGGATTTGACCACTAGAGGTCCTAAATCATACACACACCTTTACCCATCCCTAAGACCAGCAGAGGGAGCCTGATGGGCATATAAAAGGAGGGTGAAGACAGGAAAGAGCAGTCAGTCAGAGTTCAGATTTGAGAGACTGCAGTGCAGTGCAGTTCAGTAAAGTGGAGTCTAGTAGAGTGGAGTCGAATCCGTTCCAGTCTAGTCAGAGCTGAGACAAGTGAGTAGTCTGTAGACAGAGCAGACTAGTGGAGTTTACAGTAAGGGACTTCATAGCTCAAGTTGAGAGCGAGGAGCGTGCCGACGCTCTGAGAGCGGCGAAGTGGCAGCCCACCAACTGCCAGTGTGTGTAGTCGTGTGAGGGCCCGAGTAGGCCGAAGGCAAGTGGAAAAGCGTAGTAAAAGGAGGCAGAGGAGCCTCAACAGCTCACCTCAGCGAGTACTACCGGATGCCGGGGTCCGAGCCTATAGGGATCTCCACGACCCATAGGAGAACACCGGAGTTCCTGGAGGACTATAGGTCCCGGGACTACCACAGAGCTGATACGTAACTGGGCCAGGAGGACGGAGTCTGGCAAGCAGGGCGCTGCAAGCAGGGACTTTGTGTTTCAAGAAAAGGTACAACCACAAGGTCAGCCAGGTGCAGAACGGAGACTAAGTTGGGCCCAGCTTCATGCAGGCCAGGACTTTATTACAGTAAGGCAAGGAACAGGAGGCCACATACCTACTCAGTGGGAGAATCTGGATGTGCACTCTTCACCCTACAGTGCTCCGGGGAGTGCCTGCAACATTTTCAGTAAAGGTACCAAAGTGACTTGTGTGTGTGTCCATCTTCTTACCCCTAACTGCCGGGTCTCCCTCTCGTCCTGCTTCTATATATATCTACCAGCCCTGAAGGACTTAGCCTCACCTGTGGGAGGCCTAACATCTAGCTGCACAACACCAACCCTTCAGTGGATCTGCACAGCAGTGCTGGTCACCCTGACCAGGTACCACAGGTGGGGTCACGAATCCCATACCAACATTCAATTCCCCTGTAAATATCCCACATTTATGGGTGAGTGCCAGGGCCACTGACCGAGCTGTGTTGCCGTGACATCCCCATAGAAGTTAATAGGCTCTGATCCGAGTACCCCACTGCTCTGGGAGGGCGGCTCACTGCCTATTACATATATTAACCGTATATACATAGCCCCAGGAATCATTGGCCAGAAATAATTTTTTTTGCATCTTAATCCTGATTATTTAATTCAAAAGCAATCCAGAGCACATGTTTATTTTCTCCATTTGCTATTTTAAATGGGTTTCCCCGTCCCAGCGTTCACATCTGAGTGTGTATAAAATTATGCCATTTTTTTGGTACTGTAAAATTTTTTTGGGGTATCTTATACAATTTTTTGACACAATTTTGCTGCCAAAAAAATATTTAGCTGCCAAATATTTAGCGACAGGGCAGACATTTTACACTGGGTTTTGTCCACCACATGGATCGCATATCATTGTGCTCAAAATTGTGTCATTTCAGGCCTCCATAGAATTGTTTTTGTTGTGTCTTAGCCTAGTTATTGACACTATTTTCATGTAAAAAAATAAAAATATAGGCCACATATTTAACAGTGTAGTATTCATGTCACATGCCTCATCTATCTGTGGGCTACAAATTGTGGCATTTGAGGTCTCCATTCAACTGTTTTTGCTGTGTGTTACCCTAGTTCTTGACACTATTTTCCTGTAAAAAAATAAAAATACAGGTCACATTTTACGGTGTAGTATCTCTGTCACAACGCCTCATCTATCTGTGGGCTACAAGTTGTGGCATTTGAGGCCTCCGTTCAACTGTTTTCCTGTGTCAGAGCCTAGGTATTGACACCAGTTTGCTGGAAAAAAAAAATTGTTACCTACAGGTCTGATATGTTAAACTGTGGTTTTCCCCCACACAGATCACATATAAGTTCTCTCCAAGTTCAGCCATTTGTAGTGAACGTGGGAAAATATTGTAGTCCATTTAAAAAGGGCATGGCGCATGGCAAGAGATGGGGAAGTGGATGTGATGTTGATGGTGCATGCAGAGGCATAGGTCGAGGCTGTTGGCAAGCTGAAATTGGGCACAACAAACACCCATATCTTCTCGCTCGACCTTTATATCACATTTACTAGAGGAAAGCAGCAGCACACTACTATTGAACCCAGAGCAGTGTCAAATTGTTGTTGGCTGGATAGCGGATAATGCTTCCAGTCACTTTGCCACCACCACCACCGCCCTGTCTTCAACATGGTCAAGTCTGAGTAGCCGTGAGTCTGGACCGCATATTCCTCACCCTGATCCTCCTTCCTCCCACCATGTTGAGTGCCCGGAGACAACTGACCCCACACTTGGACACTCCGAAGAGCTGTTCACTTTTCCATTTATAGATTCGGGCCTCTCACCCGGTCCACTTGAAGGGGGGCAAGATGAGATCGCATGTAGCGATGCCTAAATGTTTGAGCAGCCACGATCACATGAAGGCGACAGTGGGAACGTGTCACAAGAGGACACTTTTTTTTCTCCCCATCTTTTTGCCTCTTTCATCCCTTCCTCTCCAGTCTTCTCTGGATTTTAGTTATTTTTCTGTGTATCAGATTTTCACCATCTAATTTTCTTTTATTATCGTAGCAATGATCAATCAATGTAGTTCATTTCCATCATTTCCATCATCTTCAAGGTTCGGATCTGTGGGATTTTTGGGAGAATAAAGAGCAAGAAAGTGACTACATCCAGTGGTCACCCGCTAATTTGAATATGTGCAAGCACTAATTTTCATCCCATGACTGACCATCATGAGTATTTATGGAGATTATATAGTCATTCTCTTTACTGTTTATTACAAATTATTCATAACATTTGATTATATGTACAATTTTCATTGATTGTCAGCCTGATTGTGTATGGCACGGATATATATACTTGATGATTTTTTCTAATGATTTTTTCTGTTGATTTTTTCTATTTATTTTTTTCTATTCATTTTTTGTTGATTTATGTAATGTTTTGTTCATTTTTTCTTTTATTTATTTATTTTTCTTTATTTGGTCATCTTGTACTAGATCTTTATAGATGATCTGCACTCTTCTTTAGCGGTGTACCAGTCCCCCTCTTTTTTTCCACTTAAAAATGCTTGCCCAGATTTCCGTGGTGTGCGCATGTGTGGGCGTCTCTGTTTCGCTTGCATTGCTAAAGGCCTCTTTAAAATGGCGTTGCGGGTCACTGACGTCACAGGGACTTTTCCCTTGACACGCATCGTCATTGGAGGGCCAGAAGTGATGCGGTGGTTGAAGGAGTATTGCCTCACATGAGCCGCTATGACCACGATATACAAATCCCACACACCTGGATATTGGGATATAAATAGGTACACATTATTATGCTCTATACTGCACCCCGAAGAAGCCCAGTGAGCGAAATGTGCATTGGGGCACGGTCTTAGCAGTCCATCTCGCATAGCCACCCACTTGGGTAAGCACTAGAGTTGAGCGAAACAGGTCGGTCAGATTCAAAAGTCGCCGACTTTCGCCAAAGTAGGGTTTCGTTGGCCGAAACCTGACCATAGCGTGCAGTCGGCCATGCGGTCGTCGACCCCAGCGCTCAAGTCGGTTTTCCCATAATGCTTGCAGGCACCTTTTTTCAGCCAATGAGCAAGGACGTACACTGTGGGCAATGAGATGACATGTGCAGCGTCCACCACCTTCTTAGAGAAGGGCATTGCAGTGATTGGCTTGCTTTGGGGGGCGTCATAGTGTCTATAAAAGCCCTGAGCCCCGACCTCCATTTTACTTCTGCCGCTATTAACAGTAGTGAGAGGTTGCTGATGCTGTTTTTCTTCAGTAGGGAGAGACTTAAGGTACTGCCACACTAAACGCTCCCGCTAACGATCACAATAACGACGCATACTAATGCGATCGTTTTTGTGATCGTTTTAATGTCGCTAGTAGCTGCCACACTTAGCGATCTCGTTAACGACGCATAAGCGGTTAGCGATCTCCTTAATGACTTTGGCGGTCATTGCGATGTAAAAAACAGCGCACATCGTTCACAAAAGGTGCCAGACACAGCGATATAGGCTCACCAGCGGGACGCCAACGATCAGAATACGGTCCAGAACTCTAGTGAACAATCAGCGAGATCACAGCAGGGGCCACGTCGTTGCTACATGTCACACACAACAGCGTCACTAACGAGATCGCTAAATAGTGACGTATTTTAGCGATCTCGTTAGCGATGCGGTTTAGTGTGGCATACCCTTTAGGCAGGAAAGAGAAGTTCTTCTGTGCTTGTGCTAATAGCAATTGTGCTGTACAGTTAGTGTGCAGTGACAGGGGAGGATTTTCTTGTGTGCAGCAGCGCTGGTTATTAGGCTGCCTGATAGCTGTATTGCTGTGTGTACACTGCGGTGCAAACTGCTTTTTACACAGCACTAATACTTTTAGTCTTTTTTTTCTGCACACTTACCGACCGTTCATTTTTTCCCACACCGTATAGAGCTGTACACTCCTCACACACTACCGTGTACCGGCTGGTATCACGGACAAATACATGCTGACTATCTGTGTGTGACTCTGGAAATATATCCGGAGATTGAAATTTTCCCCAAAAACGTATAGCTGTCCGCTTCTGATACAGTACGTATATCTGCTCTTTGTATTACGGTCAAATCCATACTGAGTGAGCGTCTGTGTGTGACTCCGGAAATATATACGGAGATTGAAATTTTCCCCTACACCGTATACAGCTGTCAGCTTCTGATACAGTACCGTATATCTGCTCTTTGTATTATGGTCAAATCCATACTGAGTGAGCGTCTATGTGTGACTTCGGAAATATATAGGGAGATTGCAATTTTCCCCTACAACGTATACAGCTGTCCGCTTCTGATACAGTACCGTATATCTGCTCTTTGTATTACGGTCAAAACCATACTGAGTGAGCGTCTGTGTGTGACTCCGGAAATATATACGGAGATTTAAATTTTCCCCTACATATATACACCTGTTATCTTCTGATACCATACCTTTTTTCTGCTTTTTGTATTCTGGTCAAATCCATACTGAGCGAGTATCTAAGGCAGGAGGTGTTGAGCCTGCGTCATCGTCTGGCTCCAGAAGTCCTGGAAGGCTCCATTTTCTGGGAGTAGGTAAACTGCTTTTAAAGCCGGAGCATCAGGAACAGGTTTTGGCTTACATTGCCGAAACAGCCTCCAGCTCTATCGCCTCCTCTTCTGAACTTTCAAAAAAATGCAAGCACTGAGTCATCAGTGCAGGCTCCTGGTTAGGAATGACACCTTTCCTTGTGTCCTTCACCCACACCAAAAGTGAAGGATGCGGCACGCCACACTTCAGATTACTGCATGGAGCTCTTTTCACATACCATGCCTGGGTTATCAAGTCAAATCCTGAATTCCCCAGTCCAAGATGAATATGACATGGAGTGCACTGATGCACAGCCACTGCTCTCTGATTCTGCTGGTACATTCACCCAGAGCACTACATTGCCCTCGCAGTCTACTGAGCCAGAATCGACCCTGATGAAACTCAGGTGTCCCTTCCCGCATACTCTAACACCTTACACGGTGACACAGAGGAAAGTGCAGATGAAATTGAAGAGGAGGTGATGGATGACCCAGTTGTTGACCCGGATTGGCATCCATTGGGGGAAGAGTGTGCCACTGGCAATAGCTCAGAAGAAGAGGAGGATCCGCGGCAAGCATCGACATCGCAGCTGTGGTTATCTGGCAGGCCCGTAGCAGTCCAAAAACGTGTTAAAAAAAACAAAAAGAGTTGCAGGACAGCTTGGCCAGACGGTCAAATTAGCACAGCGTGCAAGCCCTGAAAATTTATCCCATAGTAGGAAGAGTGCAGTGTGGCACTTTTTTGACCAAAATCCTATTGATGAGGCAAAGGTTATCTGTAAGAAGTGCAGAAGGATCTTTAGCTGAGGGAAAAATCTCTGAAATTTGAATACCAGTTGCATGCTTAGACATTTTGCAAGCGTGGACGGACTACAAAACCTCACTTGCTTTGAACGCCTTCATTGCCAAACTGATCTCATTAAAGATGATGCCCTTCCGTTTGGTTGAAAGCTCAGCGTTCCGAGAGCTCATGGCCTACGCTGTCCCATGCTATGACCTACCCAGTCGACACTTCTTTTCTAGAAAAGCAATCCCTGCCGTACACCTGCATGTGAAAGACCGCATTGTCCATGCACTCAAACAATCAGTGAGTGGAAAGGTGCACCTCACAACAGATGCATGGGCCAGTAGGCATGGCCAGGGCCGTTACGTGTCCATCACTGCGCACTGGGTTAATGTGGTGGATGCAGTGTCCACAGGGGACAACGGCGGTGGGACAGTGCTGCCTAGCCCATGGTATAGGCAACAGTTGGCTGTAGGCTTTCGACCCTCCTCATTCTCCAGAAGCAAAAGCTCGTCGACAAAGCGCAGTCTCACGAGCACTCCATCCACAGCTGTCAGTGTTGCACACAAGGTGTCCCACTATCGATCAGCTGGTATAACGTCAGCAGGCGATTTTAAAGATGATGTCTTTGGGCGACACCAGACACACCGCAGAGGTACTGGCCAACTACTTGCAGCGAGAAACTGAGTCATGGCTGGGCAGACTACATCTTGAGCCCGGAAAGGTAGTCAGTGATAACGGCCGTAATTTTGTGGCGGCCATAGCCCAGGCAAAACTCAGACATATACCTTGCCTGGCTCACACCTTGAACCTGGTGGTGCAGTGCTTCATAAATAATTATCCGGAGTTACCATCCCTGCTCCATAAGGTGCGAAGACTGTGCTTGCACATCCGTCGCTCGCCCGTAGACACCAGTCGTATGCAGAGGCTGCAGCGATCGCTCCACCTCCCCAAGCACCGCCTAATCATAGACGTTGCAACAAGGTGGAACTCCACCAGGCACATGGTTGAAAGGCTGTGCGAACAGAGGCAGGCTGTAATGCATTTGTGGGAGGATCCACAGGCAGGCAGTTTGAGGGCGGACATGGAGTTGTCGGGTGTGCAGTGGTCAAAGCTGAAAGACCTCTGTAAAGTCCTTCAGTATTTTGAGGAATGCACAAGGCTAGTAAGCGCAGACGACGCCACCACAAGCATGAGCATCCCACTTATGCGTCTGCTCATACAAACTTTGACGCACATTAAGGATCAGGCGTCTGCAGCGGAGGAGGAGGAGGCAAGCCTTCATGACAGTCAGGCATTGTCTGCTCAGAGAACTGTCCTGGACATGGTGGAGGAAGAAGAGGAAGAGGAGGAGGATGAGGGGGAACATTATTTTGGGGAAGATGATGCTTCTCAGGTGGCAAGAGAAAATGTTGGCTTGCAAAGGTCAGGTACAGGGTTTGCGCGTGACTGGAGGGATGTGGATTTGGCAGAAAGTGCTCCTCCACCCACCACTGGCAGTGCACCATTGACACCTGGAACATTGGCCCACAAGTGTGATTATGTCTTGCGGATCCTAAAAAGGGACCCCCGCATTGCCAGAATTATGAAGGATGACTACTGGTTGGCCAGCATCCTCGATCCACGCTATAAAGGCAAATTACAGAACATCATGCCACAGTAGAACCTAGAGCTAATATTGGTGAACAAACATACAACTCTGGTAAACCGTTTGTTACAGGCATTCCCAGCACACAGCAGCGGTGCAGGTTCTACCACGAGCTGTACTGGGCCAAATGGAAGAGGTGTTTGTGGTGCACACAGCCGAAGTGGCGTTGGAGACAGGGGTTTCATGACCATGTTGTGGTCTGATTTCTCGAGTACCGCTCACACAACTGGTAATACTGAATCGATTGCAACAGACAGGAGACAGCAGTTGTCAACTATGGTTCAAAATTGCCTCTCCTCCTCTATCGATGTTCTCCCTCACAGTTCATTCCCCTTTGACTACTGGGCCTGTAAATTGGACACCTGGCCTGAATTGGCACAATATGCCTTACAGGAGCTCGCTTGCCCTGTTGGTAGTGTGCTATCAGAAAGAGTCTTCAGTGCTGCTGGATCAATCCTGACAGAAAGAAGGACCCGTCTGTCGAACCAAAATGTTGATGATCTAACCTTTATTAAAATGAACCATGCATGGGTTTCAAAGGATTTTGTCCCACCTTCCCCTGATGACACATAGGTTGCCAGCAAAATGGCTCGCTTTGTCCTCCTCTTCCTCGGACTTCTCCAATTCCTCCATTTGCAACTCCTGAACGTTCAGCCTACACCTCAACATATGCCAGTTTTTACACCTCCCTAACTGGGCTGCCCCCCCCCAGGGCCGGGGTTACCACCTGGTGCACCCGGGCAAGTGCCAGTGCCCTGAGCCGGTGAGGGGGCCCACTCTTGGGCGACGGCACTGGCACAGGGCCCCTCATAGTACAATAAAGTGTCTCTGATGGTGGGGGCCCACTCGCCATCAGACACACCGGCGTACTATGAGGGGCCCTGTGCCAGTTCCCGGCGCCCACAAGTGTGCCCCCCTGCTAGCTCAGGGCCTCAGCACTTGCAGTACTTACCTCTCCCTGCTCCACCGCTGTGACGTCTTCTGCGTTTCCTGACAGTGACATTCAGGTCAGAGGGCGCAATGACGTCACGTCTGTGCGCCCTCTGCCTGAACAGTCACAGTGCAGAGAGCTGGAAGATGGTGACGCTGAGGAGTCAAAAGTAGAGCAGTGCCCTGCAAGGAGAGGTATTTCATTTTTTTTAATGGTTGGAGCAATATATGGGCAGCATTATACACTGGAAAATTTTATATGTGGCCCATCATACACTTGAGCATCATAGATAGGGCCCATTATACACTGGGGCATCATCCATGGGGCCTATCATATACTGGAGCATCATATGGGGCCCATTATATATGGCGCATCATATGGGGCACATTATATATGGAGCATCACATAGAGACCATTTTATATGGAGCATTATATATGGGGACCATTTTATTTGGAGCATTATATGAGGTTCATTATACACTGGAGCATCATATATGGGGCCCATCATATACTAGAGCATCATATGGTGTTCATTATTTATGGGGCATCATATAGGGCCCTTTATATATGGAGCATCATATGGAGCACATATGATGCCTATTCTGTATGGAGCATTATATAGAGCCCATTCTGTATTGAGCAATATATGGGGCTCATTCTGTATAGAGCAATATATGGGGCTCATTATTCTGTATGGTGCACTATGTGGTGCCCATAATACTTTACGGAGGACTATACTGTCCATTTTTTGAGCTATTGTAGAATTTAAAATAGATATCACTCTTGTAATGTAAGAAGTGAAGTATGTGGCATTGTACTATGCCTATATTTATCTGCCGTATCGGAGCATCATGAATTGTGGTATGTGTTTAAGGGGCCCACTGAGATTTTTGGCCCGGGGCCCATGAAAACCTGGAGCCAGCACTACCCACCCACAACTTTAGCCAAATAACCCCCAGTTTTCAATGCGTTACTATTATTATAAAGTTAATTAAGGTTGCCAAGCTTAAGTAATAAGAATTGATGTCGTTGGCATGAAATGGGCACTGTAGGTGTGTTTACTGTCCTCCACTCACTCCCGACTTTTATTCCCCATTGACTTGCATTGGGGTCGTATTTTCGACTCGACCCCACCATTTCCGTTAGTCGGCCGACTACGTTCGACTCGACTTTTGAGAAAGTCGGGTTTCACGATACCCGACTCGACCCTAAAAAAGGCAAAGTCGCTCATCTCTAGTAAGCACTTATATGCACTTTCCATTTGGTTGCATTATGTCCCATACTTTAGTTAGGGAATAGCGTCCTTCCTTTTTCCATCTTTTTTGTTTTTCTCTTTTTCATTGGATATACCGATTTACGGATTTTATATATTATTGTAGCTTTGTTTCCATATTTTATTGAAAGGAGTAATGTGTGGATTGTTGGGATCTCCCAGATCCAACTTGTGCCATGCACATACTGTACATTGCTGTTTACCTCACTGAGCACTCGTGGGACCTGACCCAGACAATTCCACAGGTATATACAAGATTTTGGGGTACTTACGGTAGTGCCTTTTAGTGCTGTGCTTGATTGATTTGTCCAGGCCCCTTTTTTGTATCCTCACCTACATTACTGTTATCATTATTACTGTTGCTTTTTGTGTCTTTTAGTTTTGTGCAATAAAAGTTAGTTTTTTATTGAATTTATGACTATATTTCGTTTTTTGTGGTACCATGCTCTTCTGTTTTTGTAGGTTCTATAGTAACTGACCCAACCTGTCAGGAGGACATGCACAGCGAGAACAGCAGCACACAGGGGGAGGGAGGCGTAGCACCCCAACAGGCAGGAAGAAGCAGTGTAGTGGCTGCAGACAGAAAGCGGGCAACCATTCCTTGTAACACCAACACAACGGAAGTTGGCAGTACAACTGTTAGGTCTTCCCGAGTCTGGTTGTTTTTTAAAGACTCTGCCGATAACCTCAATCAGGCCATTTACACCACCTGCCATGCTCGCATCAGCAGAGGTAGCAAAACTACCAGCCTGACCACAACAAGCATGATCAGGCACATGGCAGCAAAGCACTCGACTTTGTGAGCCGAACCCCAGGCTCCAGGAACAGTGTCTGAGGGGGACACCAATGCTTCTTCCACTGTTGTGCATGCAAGCCAATCCCCTGTCCATGGTGCATGAAAAGATGCCTCCTGCCCTGCACCTGTCGTTGCCCACTCTCAACTAGCACCATCATCAAGCACATCGAAGTCCTTGTCTGAGCGCAGCCTTTAGTTGTCCATACCCCAGTCATTGGAACCCAAGCGGAAATACACAGCCAACACCCCCCAGGCCACAGTACTAAATTCACACATTTCTCGTCTGCTTGCACTTGAAATGTTGCCTTTTAGTCTTGTGGAGACGGAAGCTTTCCGCAACGTGATGGCGGCGGCCATCCCAAGGTACTCGGTCCCCAGCTGCCACTATTTATCCCAGTGTGCTGTCTGGGCATTACACAAGCATGTGTCCAACAACATTACCCATGCCCTCAACAATGCTGTTGCTAGGAAAGTCCACCTAACCACGAACACGTGGACAAATGCTTGTGGGCAGGGACGGTACATCTCGCTGATAGCACACTGGGTTAACATAGTGGAAGCCGGGACCC